>PVJL010001364.1:123902-271437 GCA_004026885.1 Lyroderma lyra | reverse complement strand
TAATTCATTCTATTGATTAGTTTAAATCTTCTCAGTTCTATATCTTAGTTGGTCATTCACTTCATTAACCCTTCAATATTTATTGACACAGATTTTGGTGTCCTTGTTCCATTGAAAGTTTACATTTTATAATAAAGTTGATGAAGTCATTCTGAGCTTTATTTTTCAGATGATTGATGGATTAAATAATTCATCTTTATTAACGGTTGTCTCTGCCAGTCCTTTGGGAGGGCTGCAGGTATTTCCAAAGGAGCTCTGCTGTGAGAATTGTGACCCCTAGGTTCTGATTCAGCTTTCACTGTGAACTTAAGGCACATGTGAGTGCAGGTTTCAATTGTCTCACCTTAAAAAATGAGGCAAGAAATATAGTGTTCTTTAAAATTATGTTGTTATTATAATACTGTACCATACCATTGCTTTGTAATAAATACATTCTTTCAATGGTATATAATTATTTTCTGCTCAATCATTCATTTGAATCTTAGGCATTACAAAGGTAATGAAATATTTTTTTCTAGATTTTTAATCTAGATAGATGGTTTGAGGATTATCATGGGGACAGAAATAAAAGATTGAAGAAAATTTTTAATTGTTTGGATAAAATGGTAAAAATGTAAATACTAATGCATATTACCTAAGAGGATAGAGATCTAAATGCACATACCACTAGAAATATCTAAGACCTAAAGAAAAATGGTCTGTTAGCTCTTGCCACTGGATTTTAGTACTTTGTTAAATTTTTAAAAATTTTATGGGTGTAAAATCAAAAAGGCAAATTATTACATGCTACTTAAAAGGTTAAAATCAGTTATTTTATAAGAAATTTTACTAACTTACTATTGCTATATAACATTTATTTTGTTAATAGTTTATATGCATCACTAAAATATACATTACCTATTTGAAGTAATTTTAAAAACAATAAAGTACTTTATATCTCTTTTTACTATATTGTGTAGTATGAATTTCACTGGGATATTTTTGTAACAGAATAAAATATGTTTTCTACATATTACTTTTTTAGACAATAAAATAAAGCATAAACACATTCACGTTTTCTACAATATACTACTCATCCAAATCCTCAAAAAATGTAGTATTAAAGAACCTAAATGAATACTATTTCTATTTTATAATCTTAATGTTTTAAATCTTGAGGTAAAAAGCACAATTTTAGAAGTCAGTGATTTTAGAAATTATGAACAGAGCATTTAAACCCAAAGACAGCAGTCAATCAATAGTTCTTAAAGTCATTTGATGATAAGAATTATAAAGCACATTTCCTTAAAATATAGGGTTCAAGTTTCCCATTCCAGAGCTGCTTAATTGAATCTTCAGAAAAGGAGTTTGAACATTTTATTTCTGTAAAATGTATCCCTTGGAAATTATTTGTTAACTCATGAGACACAGCTAACTCAACTATAAACCGTAATATAGAACGTAGTATTAAAAGACCAGATAAGTAAGAATCCCTAATCTAAAGCTTTGGTTATTTTTATCTGTAAAGAGGATAACAATAGTTATATTTAAGTAATAATGGGGCAGTGAGCATTGAATCAGTGTATGTAAAACACCTAGTACAGTATTTGGCAGAAGAAAAGGGCTTAGATGATGTTAGTGGTGGTTATGTCTTAACATCATGATCACAGAGTGGTATCAATTCTTGTAATTTATAGAGTTGTTTAAAAATTATTTAAAATAGAAAAGTTTTACAGTTATTAAACTTATAGGAAAATTAATTGTGAGACATAAAGAAAGCGGTACCCTTGTTTTATATTTGTTTTTACAAATGTTGAAATAAAGCAACCATTTTTTGAGTTTTTACTTTAAAGAGTTATACCCCCACCTTGTGGCAAAAGGCCTGTAGAGCAAAGACAACAATTTACCAGCCTGTTTTTTTAGTTATGGAATAAAAAAAGATATACACAGCTGAGGAATTCTACAAATATTAGTAGATGTAATACCCATAGATGTAAATAAATGAATGCATGAATGAATGAATGAGTGAATGAATAAACATAAATCCAAAAATAGAGAAATAAAATTCTTGAGAATTGTAAATCTTTCAGAGGCAGGAAGCTGCCAAATTACTGTGATACCAGGTGTGCAAGCTGCCCCTCACCCTCAGAGAACCAGAAGAAGAGCTGTAATTCAAGCTTTGAGAAGTCAGAGCTGTCAGGGCATTAAATGTCCAGGTTAGAGGTAACGCCTATCATCTCTCAGAAAACTTACCTTAGGTGGGATTTGGACAAATGTATAAGCCAACTGATGCTCACTATAGCATATTTGTAAACATATAAATTGTACTAAAATGTCCAGTCTTAAAATATTTTTATGTGTGTTTTTCAAATCCCCTTAGAGAAATACTTAAGATGAATTTTACATGGAATCACATCCATCTATCTCCTTTTCCCATCCTGAGAATTTTCAAAATGATGAGATAATTGATTTCCTGTCAGCACAACCTTCATAAAAATTTTATATTACTTCAATTTTATTGTTCAAAATGAGTATACAAAAAACAAACATTTATACAACTTACCACTAATGTGAAATACATTGATATTTCCTTTTGTTTTGCAACTTCCATCAGCTCAAATACAGACTACTTACTGTGTATCGAAATTTTTTCTGATCAGATAAAATTAATTTTAAAAATCCATTTGGTATAAAATAAGTACATGTTTCTCAGCTTTTCAGCATTTCCCTATTTTTTAAAAATAAAACTTCTCTAAACCCCCTTGACATTTCCTTTTCAATTCTCACTCATCATTATTCAATTATCACTCTATTAACATATACACCAATAATGGTTTCCTTAATTTGGTTTTATCTAATAATTAACAGACCACCCATGAATGTGGGGATAAAGACATTTTCTAATAAATAGTTCTCTGAGTTTAGAGAACCATGATAGTCCACAAACCAATGTAATTTGAAAAAATATTTTCTGTTTCTCTTAAAAAAATACATTTAAAAAAATTGAATATGGAAAAGTTAATTCTAACAAGAAATTAAAGACTCTTGGTTATTGTGTTTGATAGAGATGACACAAGGTTTTAACACATTTTATTTATTACTCAATGATAATTAAAAACATTCTAGATAAAATGTTCCAAGTCATCCACATATATTGACTAACTTGTACTTTGGAAATATGATTTTTAATGAGCTTCCCAGACCAAAATAAGAATAAAATACTAATTCTAATGCCAAATAGCCACAGCTAAACTTCAGAAGTTATCTCTGTAAGTGGTATCACTTCCTTGCTATTAACTCTTTTCTTTCCCTGACAATTAGTAGCTAACTGTGACTATCGCCAGATTTTCAACTGAGTCTAAAAAAGCAAAAATGTTTAATGGGTTTTTTATTTTTATTTAATGAGGTTAGGATAATACTGTCTTGTTTTTATTTGTCCCTCAACCTACCACCAAACTTTTATCTATTAGATAAAAATGAATTTCAAGAATATAGTGAAGAAATTATGTGAGTACCTGCACATCTCACTGCTACTTTTAAAACATATTTTTATTATTTGGAACCTCACAATTTGATGTTCTGAACATCCCAATGTCAATGTGTGAAAGGAGGGTCTTTCCCACCACCAAGAAGTTCTCTGGACACCAACTGGGTGTCCTACATTCAACTCACTCTGACACTATCTACCCAGATTCCACAGGTTAAGGGCTCAGTCCTACAGGACTGCTTCCCCTTCCTTATACTTCAGATGACAATGACAAACCCCTCAGCTGTAGATTAGAGGTTCCAATGACTCCCTCTTTTGGTTCAATTAATTTGCTAGAGTGGCTTTGAGGACTCAGAAAACCTGTTTACTTACTATATCACTAGTTTATGATAAAAGTATATAACTCAGGAACCGCCAGATGAAAGAGACGCATAAGGCATATTATGAGAAAAGAATGAGGAGCATCTATGCTCTCTCCACATGTGCTAATTTCCCCAAATCTCTAGGTGTTCAATAACCTGGAAGCTCTCTGAACATGTCCTTTTGGGTTTTTATGAAGACTCTTTGCATGGGAATGATTGATTAAATCATTGGTCATTGGTGATTAAAACATTTTTTATTTTTAAATTACAGTTGACATCCAGTTTTATATTAGTTTTAGGTGTACAACATAGGGATGAAACATTATATAATTTGTGAAGTGATCCCAGTAAGTCTAGTACCCACCTCATAGTTATTATATGACAATATCATATAAAATGCCATACTTTCCATCCCTGTGACTGTTTTGTAACTACCAATTTGTATGTTTTAATTCCTTCACCTTGTTTACTGAGGCCACCAAACTCCTTCCCATCTGGGAAATCACTAAATAACACCAAAATAGCTTCTCAACATTACTTTATAGATTGTGAACTCTATGAGGAAGAATAACTTGATTTAGTCAATCAGGTATTTGATTGTATAGTTTACAAGTAAAACTACCTCTGAATTGTGGTATTAATGCCACCTGGTCCAATTTCTCTATCAGGGACCCTCTATTTCACATCCCATACCTTGTAATAGTTTGCTACATAGTTTCTTGTACATAGTTGTTGTGATGATGTGACAGGTGTTCATAAACAAGAAAGTATAAAGGGTGCCATTATAAAGAACATTTTTATTGAGATACCTGATAGCTCTGCCTCCTAGTAATTATAATTCCCTTTATATACATTTTGTCCAAGTGAGAGAATATAAATTTAATAGTAAAACACAAAACTAGAGGTGTATTCCCAAGCTGGGGGAAAAAACAAACAAACAAAAAAACAACCCTCTCAAAGTAGGAGCTAGAACTTTCAAACAGGACATAGAAGTCCACTGGGAAATTTAAACAACCCAGAAGGAAAGCTCTAACTATGCCAACATCAGGACTTTCACAAGGGAATGTCCCAACTAGTTCACTCTACAGTGAAGACCACAGTAGAAGAGCCTCATTAGCACTCAGAGATTCCATTTGGGTTTCTAATATATTACTCATAATCATAAGCAAACACACAAGCAACAAAACAAGCATGAAAAAGTGGAGAGCACATGAATTAAGCAGAAAGAAAAAATAAAAATAGCATAAATATCCTCAGAGCAGTAAAATACTGCATTTACAAGCTAAAATGAATAAATTGAAATTGTAACATTCAAAGAACTATTATAATAAAGGTAATTTTGAAAATTGAAAATTATGACAGCACAAATGAAAAATTCTTTGGAATATAAAGTTAACACTTGTCTCATAAAGTACAGCAAAAAGCAAATGAATAAAAAATAGGGAAATAAGAAAGTAAATAGTCTGAGAGAAAGAAGGACATAGAGAGGATAAAATCATGAATAAAATAATTTGCAAAACCAGATCTGGGTGTCCATAGCCACTGCTGCACTCTGATACCAGTACCACCCCCAACTTGCTGAGCTCCAGCCAAAGGAGGAGGGGAATCAGTAAGGAGGTCTCTGTACTGTGGCTCTACAAAGCTTACTGCACACAAATCAGCCAGTGGTAAAGCACTAAGGAAGCAAACTGCTGACAAGAGTGCGCCCTCTACTGGAGGGGTGAAGAAAACTCTTCCTTGCAGGCCTGGTACTGTGGCGCTCTGTGAATATAGAGATTATCAGAAGTCCACTGAACTTCTGATTCACAAACTTCCCTTTCAGTGTCTGATGTGAGAAATTGCTCAGGACTTCAAAACAGATCTACACTTCTAGAATGCTGCTATTGGTGCTTTGCAACAGGCAAAGGAGGCCTATTTTGTTGGCATTTTTAAAGGCATCAACCTGTGTAATATCCATGCCAAGTATGTAACAATTATGCCAAAAGTCATCTAGGTAGCATACGAAATACATGAAGCACATGCTAAAGAATTCGTTATGAAGGGAAACATTTCATTTAAAAAAGTAGTCTTCCACTTATTGGTAGTTCTGAAGGTTAGATATTTTATCCACAATGGGGTCAAAGGTACCTAATTATATAATTTCAAATGGAAAAGTAAGGGAGAGAAATAAGGTATTGATAGTTTTTCCATTTTCATTTGCCTAAATGGTCATTTAATCTATGACAAAGGAAACAAGAATATACATTGGGGTAAAGATAGTATATTCACTGAATGGTGCTGAGGAAACTGGACAGATACATGCAAAAAAAATGAAACTGGGCATTCTTACATCATATACAAGAATAAACTCAAAATGGATTGAAGACTTAAATGTAAGACCTAAAACTCCTAGAAGAAAACATAGGCAGTAAACTCTCAGACATTATCCTTAGTAATGCTTTTACTAACATATCTCCTTGGGCAAGGGAAACAAACCAACAAAAATAAACAAATGACACTACATCAAACTAAAAAGTTTTTACACAAAAAAGAAACATCAATATAATCAAAAGACAATCTACTGAATGGGAAAAATATTTGCCAATGATACATCGAATATGGGGTTAATATCCAAAATCTATTAAAAACACAGACAACTGAAAACCAAAAAACCCAAACAATCCAATTAACAAATAGTCACAGGACCTGAATAGACATTTCTTCAAAGAGGACATACAGATGGCCAATGAACATATAAAATGATGCTCAACATCATTAATCATCATAGAAATGAAAATGAAAATTGCAATGAGATTTCACTTCACATCTGTCAGAATGACCATCATCAATAAATCAATAAAGAACACTGTTGGTGAGATGGCAAATTGGTGCAGCCACTACAGAAAACATTATGGCAGTTCTTCAGAACTTAAATTAGAACTCCCATATGACCCAGCACTTCCACTCCAGCATATTTATCTAAGGAAATCCAAAACACTAGTTCAAAAAATATGTGCACCCCTATGTTTGCTGCAGTGCCATTTATACCAGCCAAGATAGGGGAAAACAAAGTGCTCATGAATAGATGATTGGATAAAAAGATGTGGTACATATATTCAGAGGAATATTATTCTTCCATAAAAAAGAATAAAATTTGCAACAACATGAATGAACCTAGAGGGTATTATGCCAACTGAAATAAGTCAGACTGAGTAAGACAAATACTATATGATCTCACTTATATATGGAATCTAAAGAACGAAATAAATGAAGAAACAAAACAGAAACAGACTCATAGATACAGGGAACAAACTCTTGGTTTCTAGATGGGAATGGAGTTTGGGGGCTGGGTGAGAAAAGCGAAAGGATTAAAAAGTACAAGTTGGTAGTTGCAAAATGGTCATGAGGATGTTAAACACAGCATGGGGAATATAGTTAAGAATATTGTAACAACTGTGTACCATGTCAGATGGGTACTAGACTTACCAGGGACATCACTTCATAAATTTATATAGTTGTCTAACCACTATGTTGTACACTGGAAACTAATATAAAATAATATTGAATGTTAAGTATAATTAAAAAATAGTCATGGGAATATTTACTACAGCATTGGGACTATAGTCAATAATATTGTAATAACTGTACACAACGTCAGATGAATAATAGACTCATTGGGGTAATAGACTTTGTGAGGTAGATAAACATCTAATCACTAGATGTTTCACACACATAAAACTATAAAAATAAATACAATGGGAATTATAATACATTCTAAGTGTGTTGTAAAAACTACAGATTACTTCTATAACAGTAGGTACTGAATAAATAATTACTAATGATACTAATTTAAGTTAACTGGGAAAGGAAAACAAATGTGTCTTACTATATCCAAATTTCCCAAACCATGATGTATCTTAAATTGATACAGATTGTGTTTTATTTATTTATTTATGATGATTATTTTTTGACATAACATACAAAGGAATAGCACTGGGATTATCTTTAACAAACTGCAAACAGCCTATTATCTGTTTTCCATAGGAACTGCTTTGGGGACCGTTTTAGGACAGCCTGAATGGATATCAGTGGTGCTAAAGGGTAGAAAGTACTGAATTGGGTTTATAGTAAATGTAATTTTCTTCAAACAGGGGATTTCCCCCATGCTTCCTCCACCAAATGGTCTTTGTATAAAAAGGCCATTTGTGGAAGTCAAAGGTCTGCACAAAATAGTGGGAGGTAAAAGTAGAGAAGTGTACATTTGTATGGGATGTATACATCTTCTACATATAACTAGAGAAAAACTAAAACACTTTAAATATGGATTTTGCTATTAGGGAAAGGAAATTATGAAAGAAGAAAGCAGAGAACCCAAAGCTGTCAGAAAAATCTGACTAAGCCTCATTACTCATTTAAGAAATAAATCTTAAATAGATCACAGTAAAAAGGCTCTTGTGTCTGAGGGAACCAATGAGCCAACATTTTGCACATCTTTTCTGTTAGTGGGATCATCATTGATTAAAAAGTTCTTATGCACTTGGTATAATCATGCAGTATCGATTTTACAAATGTAAACCAAATGTGAGAGGCTGTAGCAGAGGGCATGATTCACCTGATTCACAGATGCTGCAGTAGGGGAAGAACACACACACACACACACACACACACACACACACACAGAGGGTGCCAAAGACACCTATAAACATTTTAAGAAATGAAAAAACTGTAGTAAAATTGTAATCCTCAATATAACAAAAGACAAATATAAATCACGTTTGACTTCTGCAATTGCAAGAGGTGCTCAAAGTGGTTACCACCAGTGTTCAGACACTTACATTTACAGTGAACTACTGCTTGAGCAATGTTGATAAAAAGATCCACTTGTATCACTGTGCATGCCATTTCAATTTCTTCCTGAAGTACCACCAGTATAGCCAGTTTTCTACAGTACACCACATCTTTTAAGGTCCCCCATACGTAGAAGTCAAGGGGTGTTAAATAAGTAGACTGTGGGGAAACTAAAACAATGTTCTTCAATTTCAAATACCACATCAAAATGGTCTTGAACTCTTCAAATGGCAACAGTGTTTCCGCCATTATTTTTCACTGTCCCGTCTGTTGCATGGTGATGCTAGCATTCATTTGATTAATGGTGTCTCTTGGGCGAACGGCATACTACACATCGCTACTGTAATTCAATTCAACTTAAAAAAGTAATACAGGTAACCCCTGTATAACACAGCTGTTAGGTTCCTAAAAATGCTGTATTATGTGAATCTGTGTTATATGAAACAAAGAACTAGTACAATAAAGGGGGTTAGGTTCCAAAAATTTAAAAAATATTTTTATAATTAAGAGAAATATCTTTATTAAAGCAATTTTCATCAAAAGTATAACATATTAATATGTATTGTTATGTTTTCTTCTTCATCACTATGAAGCACCATTAACCAAGGGCATTTCTTTTCTTTTTTTTTTTTTTTTTTTTGATAGGGTATCTTCATCCTCTGAACTTTCTTCAGCATAATCTTGACTTCTATTTTGACTTTTTTGCAAAAAAATCTGTTATTTTACATTGTTTGCTTTTAGCTGGAAGTTCTGTATAAATTTTTTTATGTGGTGCTAAGCACTTGTGAAGTTCTCTCTTAAACTTTGTGCTTCTTTCAGTGGAAGGATCTTCATTTGGGAAACACAACTCCAACTATTCTGCTAAGTTTAGGCCTTTCTTTATGCTTTTTAGAATAAAGTGTTTAACTTATTTGTTTTCACCTGTGTTATTGTCCCCTGAATGATCTTGGCATATTCCACATGTCGTTTTCACCAAAATTTGCTCTTAAAAGCTCTCATTATGTCCTGTGTTGTTTAGGGATTTCTCTAATTCTGAAACTGTGTTAGAGTGAAACTGCATTCTAGGATGCTGTGTTGTACAGGGGTTTCCCTCAATTCTCAAACCCCATTAGAGAGAAACCATGTTATAGAAGTGCTATGTTCAAAAACTGTTTTAAGCAGTAGAAAAAGTGTTTTGACAGGTGTATTGCATCTAACAAAGACTACTTTGAAGGTGACTGAAGTTTAAACATGTAGGAGTACACAAGTTTTTATAAATAAATTCTGTTTTGGGGGTTCCCTCCTATATGTTGTACTTAAAAAAGATTATTCCTGGTTTCAGAAATATTTAGAACTATGAAGAGACCGATGGAAGAGCTGAGAAACCAATCTCCATCACCAGGGTTGCTTTATTCCTGAGGGTCTCCTGGTATCAGAACAGATTCCACACAAATATTCCACTGTGGGTGGGGTCAGGGCGTGCCACATCCAAGTCAGATTAAACTTCATGATGACTGAAAGAAAAGGGTTCCTATAAGTTCTCTCACCTTCCTACTCAAGTTTCCAACATTTAGTTTTGATGTTTCTGAGAACACTGGGTTTAAGTTTTCAGTTTTCATGTGTATTGCCTCCCAGCCCTGCATTGGTCCTGTTATACATTGGAAATCGTGAAGATTGGCACAGAAGGTGTAATATTTAACACATTGAAGGCAAAGTGATACTTTTTTTGTTTTTAATATAAAATTTTTTTTATTGGTAGACTTATTGGAGTGACATTGTTTAGCAATAATTACATAGGTTCCAGGTGTACAATTCTACAGTGCATTGTCCGTGTTGTATTGTATGTTCACCATCCAGTGTGAGTTCTCTTTCCATCACCATATATTTGACTCCTCCTCTCTCGTCTCTCACCCCCCCTTCTTTTCCCACCCCCTCCTCCCTTGCCCCCACATAGTCATTAAACTATTGATTGTGTCTATGAGTTTTGTTTGTTTGTTTGTTTGTTTGTTTTCAAAGAGATACTTTTAATAGTGACTTTTGATAATGTTGCTGATGATAGTGATGAAGATGAAAAACAACACTGTACAAATAGACAAAAGAACAAGAGAGTATATAGAAAACAAATATCAATAGAAAGGGCAATAGGTTAGATATATATATATCAAAGGAGGCTCTACACCTCAATGAAAACAATTATTTCTGTCTTAATTAAAATTCTGAGGGTATCTAGGCACTGGATTTTTTTTCTTCCCTGGAAGCAGACACACTTCCTTGAGAGTAGACACACTTTCATATTCTACTTTGTGAGAGTACTAAATAATTGCAGAGGCAGCAGCTCAGTATTCCTTTGAAGTAGGTACTAAGAAGGCATTTCAAGCACTACTAAAAGTTAAAAGTGTGCCCCACCAGTAAAAACTCACATATTAAAATGCAGGAAACAAAAGCATGTTTACATCAGGCTAAATGTTTTTCTGATACATTAAAAGAATATTAACATATCCAAAATGATTTTATTAAAAAGATCTCACCTTGTGTACTCCTCAACAAATAAGGCACTGGAACAATGTTATTCTTTTTATCTTAGCATTTTAGTGTTTTCTTTGTATAATTTTTAAAGGACACACTTTATTTATACAATATCATATTGGTGTGAGAACCAGACTATTTGAGAAAACCACATTTATTTTAATTAAACACCTAAAATATACTTACAACAACAAAAATTGTTCAATATTTTTCAAAACAGAATGGAATATGAGGTATGCTGGTTTTTAATTCTAAAACTAACCCTGTTTTAAGTTTCAATTGACATTAAACTTCTCTAGTCTATGTTTCTGTATTTTACGGTGGATTCTTTCAAATAACTTGTGGTGGCTATGGAAGTGCCCCCAATAGGAAAATCTGCTGTGGGAGCACAGTAGACTAATAAGTTTTAGCTGTTTCCCTCATGCACTGAGGCCATGCATCCCACAGGCTGCTCTAGCCAATGGCAGAGCAAGGGTACAAAAGTCAGGCTGAAGTGACACTCCTTGAATGAACAATATTTTGGGGGGAGCCTCTCCTCACCTTGACCAAGATTTTCTCATTGTTCTGTGGTCTGAGGCTTTCTCCATATCCATTCCTTCCTTTTCATTTCATCCTTTCATTTTAGTCTAACGGCTTCTCTGCCCATCTCTCCCTGATCCTGCTTTATTCCTCACAGGCAATACCCTTAATCTCTTGCACATCTAAATGTATCTAGGTATCTACTTCTTGAAAGATCCAGACTGACACAAAGTGGTCTGAGGAAACAGGTGGTAGGATGGGTCACTCACTGTCCAGCTTGCAAGTAAAATCTTGTCCTGAGTGAAATGTAAAGCATAGATAATTCCTCCATGAAGTGGCAGGGATGATTTCATAAATGGTGACTTAGAAAAATCTCTTCACAGAGAGGAATTTCCTTGATGATATGATGACTGAGATATTTGAAAGCTAAAGGATAAAATATGTATATAAGCACAGCATGGGTGACTGTTCACTACTAAATTGAATTGAGGCCTTAAAGAGGAACAATGATAAATTGAGAGTAGTTAAATAACTAGAGTTAAGTGTGACAGCCAGAGGGCTCTTCCGGTAGTTTACACAGAAGCCCTAGTTTCTGACGTTGTAAGAACAGATGCAATAGAGGAGCTGAAACACATTTCATAGTTAGAATTGCAGAGCTCTGGAGACATTTAAATCTTCAGCAAACATAATACTGGTACCTTAAGGTCAGAGAGTGGTTGGAAAAACCTGGAACCCTGACAATTAGAATACCTGAGTAAATGCTGACCAATGTGGCCTTAATGGCCCCCTCAGCTTGACTAAACTTGAGAAAAATTTCTTTCTGCCTCTAAGCCCTTGACCTCCCTTTCCTTAGAACATTTATTTTAAAAAATATGTAATTATAATTTTTTTCTTTGGCCTTTTGAGATTTAATTCTTTTAAAAACCTCTTGACTGTTTTACAACCCAGGGAAGTATTTCTGAAAGAATTGGGAGCTATTTTTTCCAAATCCAATCATCAGGGAAAATAGTTTATCATCTCCTAGCACCAATCTGCAAACACAGAGGGCCTAATAACAGAGAAACTCAGGAATAACTCAATGTGCTAGACATATCCCATTGATCAACTCACTTCAACCCCACATCCTCTAACACTTTTCCACTAACTCACCCTAGAGCTGGAAAACTTCCTGGCCCTTTGCTTCCATAGAATTGAACTCAGACTGAGTTTGGCATCTTTTCTCTATATCAATGGCCTTAAATAAAGTCTTCCTGTGCAATTTTTGTTTTAAAAACATCCCTGAGGATTGTAGCTCTTCTGATCTCACTGACCCTGGGAACTTGCAGAGGGGAGGAAGCTGTCCCTCCCCAGTGGGAGCTAGCACTTCTCTCATGTAGGAAGAGGCTGTGGAACAACAGATGCTCTTCTCAGGAGTTGCCCCCTCACCCCATCCTGGCTACCAGGCTGATAACTGTGATTATATTCTATCATAAACTGATGAGAGGCAAGATGGGCCTGATGTGGGAAAAATGAGATTATACACTGAAGAAGCTACAAAAATTAGCTACCATGTACAAATAGGAGCAAAGGGAGTACCCCTGAGGTTAAATTTTAAGGGTGCTTGATCAAACAGGCCAGAATTAAAGACTGAATAAGAATAACTTACTGACTTGGTGGCATTTTCTTGAACCATTTGATTTTACACTTTGGTAAGAACCCCAGAAAATGAAATAAACTCATTGTTAAGAGTGGCTTTCAGAAGCCAGGAATAAGTGATAGCTCACAGAGCAACATACTCATGCTCGTGTTGCCTGGCAAATTGGAGAATGGGAAGAAAAAGATAGAAATATGTGTCTGGTGGAATAGGTGTTATGTGAAGCAAGAAGACCCATTATAGAGGATTATGCTTCATGGGAAGGCCTGAGAAATTCAGCGTTCTGGAAGGTTGTCAGGAATGCAGGGGCACCAGCATCCATAAGAAGTTCAGTAGAAGCTTATTTCAGGGTGACAAGATAGGAGGGTGCTCACAGAGCTTGTGTGATCAGTATCCACAAGGCAGATGCAGCCTGAAAGTAAGTGAAGGCAGGTAGCAGTGATTAACTACAAGAGCAAGGGACTCACAAAATTAGTGTAGCAGCAAAAGGGGCTTGACTTTTAGGGAGTTACAAAGATTATTAATGGAACATGATATCACCAAGTGCAAAATTTATAGGTGGCCAATGAGTGTGCTGTTTAAGATCTACAATCAGAAGCAGGAAAAAATGTAGGAGTAGAAACATGAGGGCTGTTGTCTCAATAAAACTTGCAATGCATTGCCCAGTTCTCAAATCGAAACCAATCTTGAGGTCCAGAATCCATTCATTGAAGAGATGACCATGTGCACAAGAAGAACAAGTCTGCAACACCATCGCAAGTACATACCTTGGTGACAAAAAAATTGTATACACATAAAGAGATGTTATCTATGTATTACTTTTCGAAGTTGATTTTTGTTACAGTAGCAATGTGTAGTATGAATGCCAGTGTCACCATGTGACAGGCAGGACAGTCAAAGAAAGTGGTCGAAGCACAGTTGTCAGTCGAGGAGCGCAAAAGTATTTGCCAAGACCGTGGATAAAACAAAGAGGTGCAGCTGAGTTTCCCCCGTGTTCTCCTGATTTAACATTCATTAACTTATACCTATGGGGGACCTTAGAGGATGTTGTGTATTGTAGAAAATTGACTAAACTGACAGTACTTCAGGAAGAAATTGAAATGGCATGTACAGTGATGCAAGTGGACACTTTGGTCAATATTGCTCAAACAGTAGTTTGCCATAATCAAAAGTGTCTGGACACTGATGGTAACTACTTTGAGCACCTCTTGTAATTGCAGAAGTCAATTGTGACTTGTATTCATCTTTTGTTATCTGTATATATTGGATATTACAATTTTAATACAGTTTTTTCCTTTCTTAAAAAGTATATACATATATTTGGCACCCTCTGTACTATAATGATTCCCCAAATAGACTTATGGTCATTTGTTCATGTGACCATATACTAGAGAAAGGGAAATACCCAGAGGACTATTGAACATAGAGTCTGAATTGACAATGATAGCTGGAGACCAGTGCATTATTATGGCCCCCTAGTTAGAGTGGGAATTATAGGGGTTATGTAACGAATAGAGTCCTGCTAAAGTCTGGCCTACAGTAGATCCACTGTGTCCATAGACAACAACTTGTGGTCAGTTCCTGATATCCAAATATGTGATTGGGATTTTCTCTTGGCAATCAGAGCATTCCCCATTTTGGGTCCTTAAACTTATTGGAAAGTCCCAGTGGAAGAGTCTAAAATTACTCCACAAACCTCCTTCCAGCCAAGATAGTAAATCAAAGCATCTGTGGGGGACAAAAAGGAAGAGTAGAAATTGGAAACGCCATCAGAAGCCTAAAGGATGCAGGGGTATGGCCCTAATATATCTCCAAAGCACCATCTTGGCCTTGGAGGAAATAAATGGATCACATGGAATAGCTCTAGACTATTGTAAGCTTAGCCAAGTTATAGCTTTTTTTTTTTTTGTATGTGGGTAGTTCCCTGGCTGGGAGTCGAACTCAGGCCACAGTGTTGACAACGCCAGCGCCGAAGCCTTAAGCCACTACACCACCAGGGAACTCCCAAGTTATAGCTCTGTTAATAGCTTCTGTGTCATATGTGGTATTGTTTCTAGGGCTGTCCAGTGAGGTTTCAGGTACATGATACATAGATACGGGTTTTATAAATGCAAACTTTTAAAGTTCTTATGAGAAAAGACCAGAAAGAAGTTGCATTTATATGAAATGGACAACAATATTCACTTTCAGTTTTCTCCCAGGACTATATTAACTCTCCTACCATACTGCAATACTATATTCAAGAGATCTACATGGTCTGGATATTTTACAGACTTTCACATTGATTATTACACTGACAGTATTATGTTGATGCTAAATCAGGCACTATGAAAAACTGAGGCCTTGCTAAGACACATTACAGAGAACTGCTGTTTCAGTCCTGTAAGGGGTCCCGTTGTCAGGGGCAACTGGTAAAAAGGCAAATTGATTCACCTTCCAAATCCTATAATAATAAAGGAAGCACAACATCTGGTAGACCTCTTTGAGCTCGCTGGAACACATTGTCCATACAGAACACTGCTATGGCTCTCAAGTTCAATGATATGAAAGGCTTCCAGCTTTGAATAAGTCCCAGAGTTAAACCAGGTCCTGCAGCTGGCCAGGCTATATGGTACAAGTAGCCTGACCACTTGAGCCATATCCGGCAGGCTCTACATTGTTGAAAGTGTCAGTGGTGGGAAAGATGAAATGTAAGTTTATGGAAAACCCCATGGGGAGAATCATAATGCATGTTATTGGGATTCTGGAATAAGGTCACACCATCTGCCATGGAGAATTAGACTTCATTTGAGAATCACCTGTTGGTATGATACTTGGCCCTTGTATAGAAACTTAACCGTAGGGAGCCAAGTAACCTCATGTCTGGAACTGACCTTAATGAGCTGAGTTCTCTTAAACCCAAAATAGTCAGTAAACTCAGCACCAGTCCACCATTAATTAGAAATTGTACATTTGAGATAGAGTCTAAACAACTGAGAGCACAGGCAAGCCACATAAGTGGGTGACCCAGACTCTTTGTCATTCACAGTGATTGCACTAATGACTCTTTGTGGGTAAATTCCATATGACCAGATGAAGAAAGAAGAAAAAGCCCAAGCTTGGTTATAGATGGGTAGGCTCAGTATATGAGTGCAAACTGAAACTGGATAACAATGGACAGTAGTATTGCTTAATATAGTGGAGTATATCAAGTAGTGATACTGTATTGATATGGTAGAGATCATCAATAGTAAAATAGCAGGGAGAAACAAATCTTCCCAGTGGGTAGAGATGCAAATGGAGAACCTGGTCACCCTCTCTTCATGGAAGTAAAAGTGCCTGAGGGAAGAATACATGCTGGTTTCTAGATATTTGCTAATGGCCTAGTAGAATAGTTGGGAACATGGAAGGAAAAGACTGAAAGATCAGAGACAAGAAATACTGGAACAACATGTGGACCTTTGGGGGAAAAGCATCCACCAAAGAAGACTCATTGAACAATGAA
Organism: Lyroderma lyra; assembly: GCA_004026885.1. Lineage (NCBI taxonomy): Eukaryota > Metazoa > Chordata > Mammalia > Chiroptera > Megadermatidae > Lyroderma > Lyroderma lyra. The sequence goes on along the minus strand of PVJL010001364.1, from coordinate 254,641 downwards.
ACAGACAAAATGACATGGCAGTTGACACTGGCCATATTTGTTATTGACCATTCTAGAACTGACATTTTGGGCACATGAATGGAATGAATGAATGGTCACAGCCACAGTCCTGGGATTTCTTGGTCATGAACAAAGATTAAATGATGTTTATTCTTATTGCTTTCTTTTAATTGTCTCCCTACCTTTCTCTTGCTTAAAATCTAGAATCCAAGAATTATGACAATTATATAAACAAGTCATGAGGTTCGAAGAAAATCACCATGACCAGAATTATGTAGTAAAGTAAATGTCCCAGAAAGTGAGATTTCTTTTATTGATAACATATATTTAGAGTCAGATATTGATTTCAGGCTGAGTATAAATATCTTGTTTTAGAACTTGGGTAATTATAACGATGTTTTGGGGAGAAATTCCATAAGATGGGCAGCAAATGGAGCCAACAGAATGTTTTTGTTTAAGGAAGGTAGTTGTATTCTCAATTTTGTTAGATCTATAGGGAATCTTGTGGATTATGTAATTCAATCCTTTAGTCTGAGAAAATGGAGGTCTTGAGAAGGGAGACAGTGTTATAGCACCGATTAGTGGTAAAACTATCATAAGAATCAAGTTATTCAGTCTAGTATTTTTCCAGTAAGCCATAGAGACTCTTGTATATAGGATAATATTATTTGAAAATACTGTGGCAACCAACATGAAAATAATATTTTAAAAAATAACTCATATCTTTATTTAATATATCTTAATGATGGCCCTAAGTAACTCTTGAATTCACTTCTTTTAAAAGGAGAATTAAAAATGCAATTTTAGAAAGTGAAAGGGAATAGAAACTGAGAAGGAATAGAAATTTAAAAACTGAAAAGGAATAGAAATTTGAGAATAGAAGTTTGAAAACTTCTAATTTTTCCAGCTTTTAAAAAAATATTTAATAGTGAATATAATTTAGAAAATGTTAATTAACCTATTTTACCACTGGGCACTTTGATTACTATGTACCTTTTGAGATGAGGTTGTAGATTTTTTTCATCTTCAACTCCAAAATCTTATTTAAAAATTTAATATGTTTTTGGTCACTTTAGTGACAACAGCTCACTTTCAGGATTATTTACTTTACAGATTCTAAACTTCACATTATTTCTGGCATACTAGCTAATCAGCATTTCACACTGACTTTCTTTAACTTTTTTCCTCTCTTTTAGATTTCTTGTCAATGCAAGTATTTTAATCACTCAGGTGATAATACTGAGATCATACGGTGATAAAAGCTTTTCTGAGAATAATTTTCTCCATCTGTCTGTATTTTACAAATTTAATAGTCTTTTACTGTGAATTTTTTATTATGTAAAACGTATTTTGTGTAATAGTGATCATTTTACATTAAATTTATTGACAAACAATATTTAATTACAAGAAATGTTATCAGAATTTGTCAGGAAAAAGGTCCACATGTCTAAGATTTTACTGAATGCTAGGATCATGAACAGTCTCTTATGGTGGAATAGATAAATGCTGTGACTTCCTCCTTTTGTGAATACATGAAAATTACAACTATATTACAGAACAGCCTACCTGGAGAACCATCTGAAGTCCAGTAGAACAGAATTTTTTAAATTAAGGATATAAAAAAAAAAAGTCACATAGAGACAGGTAAGAGTGGCAGAGATGTGAATGGGTCAGACCCAAACTTTTGTGTGGTGGTTAAAAATTAGGAGAGATATCTTGGCCATGGATGTTTCTCCCAGAGAAGCAAAGGAGCCCAGTCCCACACCAGGCTTAAAGCTCAGAGTACTGGTGCCAAGAAAAGGAGCACCCACAATATCTGCTATAAAAAGCAGTGGGGATTTTGACCATCTGGGTGGAATGGCAGACTATGGAAAACCTACATGTCCTCTTAGGGGCCCTGGGCACAGCCTTACTCATTATAGACACTCACCCTGGGCTCTGGCAGGGGAACAGAACTCAGGGGGCATTGAAGAAATCCAGGAGGAGAATAAGTTGTGTTGGTATGGGGCAAATATTGGCAGATAATCGCCATTTTTTTTCTGTGTGGGGTCCTTCTTCCATGTAGCTAGCAAGTGGGCACCATCTCTCCTGTGTTGAGCCCTCCCTCATGCCCATGGCCAAAGCTAAGTCCGAATTGGTTTGGTGAACTCTGCTATTCCACCCTGCTGACTCCCTACTCTACCCAATTTCCCCAAAGCTGGGCACACTTTCAAATAGCAGCGAGCCTCTTTATCATTGTACTCTTTCTTGGGACACTACTGGGACCCATGGACCCCAAGCAGGTAGTGACTAGCCTCAGTATGCTCTGAGACTTTTGCTGAGTAGCTCCAGGCTCAGCACTGGCACCAAACCAGAAACTACATTAACCTGGTGAACACAACTTGTTCCACTCTGGTGACTCACTGAGACCCTGCCTCACCCAATTTGCATAATGCATGAGACTTTATCAGCAGCTAAACCTAACAAGAGACAGCAGGTGGCAGCAGGCCTCAGGGTGTCCTGGCTTTTTGTAGAGCCACCCCACACCCTGTACTTGTGGCAGGCTTCCTCAGTTCACAGCATGGCCTCTTCTATATAACTCCAGATTCAACATGGTCAGTGACTAAGTAGAGATCACTTTGTAGCTCCTACCAGGTCATTCTTGGCTGGTCATAGGCAGTGGTTGACCTGGGCCTGGAGTGGAGTCCCTACCAAAAGACCCCAGAACCAATATACTTGGAGGTTGGCTTCAGACCACAACATAGCACCACCCAATTAACCCCACAAACAACACACAAAAAGGGCAGCCTCAACAGGCACCAGAGCCTGCTGGAGCAAATTCCACTCAGTGGGGTAAGACCTCCCGCACCCCAAGGTAGCACATAAGCTGTACATATGGCCGAATCCCACAGTCAGTCAGCCTGAGTGTTAATCCCACCCACTGATGTGCCAGTAGCCATTAAGGCTAAACTGTAATAGGAGGGCACACACAACCCCGAAAAGGGTGAAGGTAACCAGGGAGCCTGGGCCAGGGCTCCACAGAGCACCCATTACATCATGCTAAGACTGGGAGATGTAGCAGACTTACCTAATACATAGAAACAAATACAGAGAGGCAACCAAAATAAGGAACCAAAAAATACATCTCAAATGAAAGAACAAGGGGAAACTCCAGAAAGAGAACTAAACAAAATAGAGTCAAGCAACCTACTAGATACAGAGTTCAAAACAATGATTATAAAAATGCTCAAGGAATTTAGTGAGAACTTCACTGAAAAGATAGCAGGCATAAAAAAAGACAGAAACCATAAAAAGGAACCAGAAGTGAAGAATACAATAACTTAAATAAAGAATGCATTAGAAGAAATTACCAGCAAACTAGATAAAGCCGAGGATCAAATTAGTGATTTGGAAGACAAAGAATCAGAAACATGCAATCAGAAAAGAAAAATAAAAAATAAAAGAATCCAAAATAATGAGGATAGTTTAAGAGACCTCTGGCACAAAATTAAATATAAACATTCACATCATAGGGGTACCAGAGGAGAAGAGAGAAAACAAGAGAGAAAAAATAATGACTGAAAACTTTCCTAATCTGGCAAAGGAAGTAGATATACAAGCCTAGGAAGCACATAGTTCTAAACTAGATGAATCCAAAGAAGCCCGCACCAAGCCACATCATATATAAAATGGCAAAAGTTAAAGGCAAAGAGATAATCATAGAAGCAGCAAGAGAAAAGCAACTAGTAACTTATAAGGGATCTACATAAAATTGTCAGCTAATTTCTTAACAGAGGTTTTGCAGGCCAGAAGGGATTGGCAGGAAATATTCAATGTGATGATAATCAAGAACCTACAACAAAAATTCCTCTACACAGCAAGGCTAACACTTAAAATTGAAAGACAGATAAAGAGCTTCCCAGGCAAGTAAATGCTAAAGGAGTTCATCATCACCAAATCAGAATTATAAGGAATGTTAGAGGGACTTCTTTGAGACAGGAAAACAATATGAATAATAAAATGGCAATGCTACATATCTATGAACAATTACTTTCAATGTAAATGAATTAAATGTTCCAATCAAAAGACTCAGGAGGGCTAACTGTATAAGAAAACAAAACCCTTATATGTGCTGCCTATAAGAGTCTCACTTGAGATTGAAAGACACACACAGGCTAAAAGTAAAGGGATAGAGCAAGCTATTTTATAAAAATAGAAATTAAAAACAACAACAAGAAAAGCTGGGGTAGCAATACTTATACCAGACAAAATATACTTTAAAACAAAGGCTATAACAACAGACAAAGAAGAATCCAGTAATCTTATTTCTGAGTATTTGTCCAAAAAAACCAAAATGTTACTTTAAGGGGACATGTGCATTCATCTGTTCACTGCAGCATTGTTTACAGTGGCCAAGACATGGAGGCAGCCTGGTGTTCATTGATGTATTAATGGATAATGAACAGATGGTACATATATACAATAGAATATTGCTTGGTCATGAAAAGAAATGGATTCTTGCCATCTGTGGGGACATACACGGACCTCAAGTGTGTTGTATTGAGTGGAGTGTCAGATAGAGAAAGACATATGCAATGTGATTTTGCTTATATGTAGAATCTAAAGAACAAAATAAACAAATGAATAAACTCATAGATACAGAAAACATTTTGATGGATGCCAGATGAGAAGGGGTTGGGGAGGTTGGTTAAAAAAAAAGGGAAGGGATTAAGAAGTACAGATTTGTTGTTACAAAGTAGCCACGGAGATGCACGGTATAGCATAAGGAATATAGTCAATATTACTAAATAATTAGGTATGGTGTCAGATGGATACTAGATATACTGGGGTGATAGATGGAAGGAAGTTGGAGGGCAGGGAGAAAAAGGTGGAGGGACTGAGAAGTATAAATTGGTAGTAACAAAATAGTCATGGAGATGTAAAGTAAAGCATAGGGAATATAGTCAATGATATGGTAATAACTATATATAGTGCCAGTTGGTTACTAAACTGTCAGGGGGATCACTTCTTAAATTAAATAAATGTCTACCCACTATGCTATACATATAAAATTAATACAAAATAATGTTGAATGTCAAAAACACCAAGGTATTCACCAAGATTAAATAAAACATTACCAATATTGTTGAAAACCTAAATTTTAAAAAAACCTAAAAAATATAATAAAATAAATGAGATTTACCTCCTTAACAAATTTTAAGTGCACAATACAATTTTATTAACTGTATGAATTATATTACCCAGTAGATCCCTAGAATTTATTGATCTGGCATAACTGAAACTTTATATCAAGAACAATTTTGTAGTGCAAGTGGAGAACTAGATAGAAAGAATTTACAACAGTCTAGTATGAGAAGCAATTAGAAAAATAAAAGGATGAGTTTTTTAATTACCTGAATTTGAGGGGGAGAGTGAAAGAGAAAATGGTATGAAGAACGTTGTCCAGTTTCATGCCATGATTTTGGCAATGGGAACCACTGAGAAGTTCTAAGCAGGGGCATGTCAAGGCCACATAGGTATTTCAGATAGGCCACAGGAGACTGTGTGGAGAACTCATCTGAAGGGGAGGAGGCAGGAAGGTCATTGAGAGGTTGCCATGAAAGTCCAAGTCAGAGTTTGTAGGGTCTCAAAGAGGCATAACTGAATTAAATATTCAGGCAGCAATGATTTGTTTAGTCTACAAGACTTAACTACTGTTGAAAGAAAGTAATTCCATAGTATATGACTTTCTTTTAATGTCTACGGCACTATATTTCAATATCTTCATTTAAGGGACTTTTTGAACAATTCAAAGGCTCTAATCAATTGACAATAATTCCTTAAATTTCATAAGTAGAGTATAAAATTAAGTAAATTCTCCAGCTCAATAGAATAAGGCTGGCCCCCACAACAGAAACTTTTTTTCATTGAAAGCAGAAGTGTCTTCTGAACATCTTGAGGTCAGTTTGAGCTTGGTAAAGTATTACACAGGGAATGAAAGAAAATTGGTCAATTTTGCTAATTATCAGTTATTGTCTCTGGTTCAGCTATCCCTTTTAAACTTCTAGGTGTAATTCTGTGTCTATTAAAAAAATGGTAATCTTATTATTTTTAAAACATGCCCTGAAGTATGGAGATTATGAAATATGTCTAGAAATATTTTACTTGCAAGTTTTAGTTAAATAAAACATTGAATTAAATATTGTTGATAACACTTGACTTACAGCAATATTAATATTGTAAAAATCAGAATTTATGGCAATAATGCAATCTGATCCTGGTATTTTATAAATGTTTTTAGCTCTTTACCATTCTACACTATGCTTGGGAAATAGAGTTTCTCAGCATCTCTGAAATAAACAACACATTTTCACAACACTTTACTTGTTAACAATATTTCTGAGACTTAATTCTTTTCTTGGTTCAACTGGTGATCCCTAGACCCCTTCTGAGACTTCACTCATAGTCCCTATAATTTTCCTGATTTGCTCAGGAAGAATGAATTATTCCAACTCCTTATTTAATTTTCAATGTTTTTTCTCCCAGTTCATTGGCCTTTATTTTTTTTTACTTCCATTCCTAACAATTACACATTCTATGGTCCAGCAATTTAAATTCAATTTGTTCTGAGACCTGAACTTCCTTGCACATCTGTTTTTTTTCTTTCTAATCTATCTAATAAGACTCAATCTAATTAAAATTTAGCATGTTTGTACTCTACCTTAGAAGTAAATCAAGTCAAGGCTGGGGAAAGTCATATGACAACGCAGAGTGATTTCACTATGTGTTGTTGCTAAGCTCAAAAGGGCCTTCGATATGGCACAGAATTCTCTTCCTGCCTACTTGTTCTCCCACTCAGGGCTATTTTAAAGCTCCTTCACTTTTCTCAAATATCTAACCATTATTCATTTCCTCTTCACTCTAAATAGGTGACCTCATGTCTTATCTTACTCAGAAAAGCATAGTCATTAGAATAAAACTGTTAACCTTCTCATATCAAACTTACTGTCTATATTTGTATTAATCATCTCATTTGGGGGGGGGGCGGTTATTAGGGTAGTATTTCATAGTTTGGCTTTACCTTGACAGCATCTGGGAGCCTTAAAAATACGTTTATGTCTAAGTCCAAAAACCAGAGATGATCATTTAGTGATCTGGATTGGAGTTTCAGTATCTATAATTTTAAAGCTCTTCAGATGGTTCTAATGTGTAGTCAGAGCTGGGAATTGACCATAAAAATGTTTTTCTTTCACCTCTTGAAGAGGAGTTGTTGAACTAGCATTTGGATTCCATCTTTTAATTTTACACACTAAAATTGATTTATTCCCTATTATCTACATGTAGAGGAAGTATAGAGAATCACTTGTTCTCAAATATGTTCTTTCCATTGGCTTTGCAATTTATTGAATCCTCTCTCATCTTAAAAATTAAATCAAACCAAACCAAAACAAAGCAAACCAAAAAACTGACCAATCAACTAACCAACCAACCAAAAAGGAAAAAAAGCCTTTATATTTCTCCTTTATACCTGTGATGGTCAATTTTATCTGTCAACTTGACAAAATTGTAGTCCCCAGTTATTTACTCAAACACTACTTGAAACGTTGTGATGGTACAAGCATACTTCAGAAATGTTGTAGGTTTAGTTTCATACCACTGCAAAGAGTTGAAATCTTGCTGGTGAAGGGTCTTGCTTTCAATTTGTGAAAAAAAGACATCTGTAAAGCACAATGAAGTGGTAAAACAAGTATGTCTGCATTTTTTAGAGATGCTTAACATCTCTAATTAGCTGACTTTAAATAAGGAGATTATCTTCAATCTGGGTGTGCATGCCTGATTTTATCAGCTGGAAGGCTTTAAAAACCTTTCAAAGGCTTAGGTTACAAAATAAAGAAGGAATTCCACCTGTGGATTGCAGTGTCAGTTTCTGCCCAACAGTTTCCAGTCCACCCTTGATACAATCCAAATGTCTATAAATAGTCAAATACTTGTTGCGTTCATTTGTTTAAGGTCATCGCAGTCCCCATCATCCTACTGAAACAGACTATACAAAATTAAATTTTGCCAAACATGTCCCCAATTTCTATCTCAAAAAGCTTAATTTCATTTAACCACTACATTTTTCTTGCTCTTTAAAATAATTAAATTGTGAAATATAATAAATGCAGTGTAAGCCTTGACTTTGTTTTTTATACTGAAGTACCTGATTTCAGTTTGATCGCAGAGGCACCCACTTCAAAGACGGCTTTCTCAAGTAAACACATCCTCAGCCACAGGACTGAGGAGCCAGGCCTCCTCCCGACAGGAAGCTCTTTTGTTTTAGATAATCTAGGTTGATTTCAGTAACTGACTTTTTGAGCTACTTTTTGTTTTCTCTTCCCACATTTTAAATTCCTGCTCTTATGTTTTCAATTCACCAATAATGAGTGAGTCAGTGAAAATTAAGCCCCCAACCACTACCTAAATAAAAGCAGAACTCCGGGCCCAGGCACTCTTTCTCTCTACCCGTAAACTTGCTATGTGGCTACAGGTGTGCTGTTTCATTTTCAGGTCTTGTAAACAATAAACCTGTATCTTTTCAGTTTCCTGATGGATACTGCTGAAGGACATTTTGGAATAATAAGAACCACAAGGGCTGGTCTAGCCACAACATTGATTATTGATAGGGTGAGACCAGTATAAAACAACAGAAGAGTGTATGACTTAAATAATAATTATTATACATAAATCCATATAATTATGATACAAATTAAGTAACAGGACATTGCTAGTAACTTAGAACCCACTAAATACTATTCTCCAACACATCTGCTTTATTCTTCCATGAGGTAACCTATCCTTTCTTTTGTGACACTCACTTAATTTCTTCATAGTTATTAAAATTACACTGTATTTTTTTGTGAAATGTTCCTTTCTCTCCATGTATTTGTGAAATTCATTCCTATTGATATGTATAGCCTTGTTTGTTCATTTTTATTGTCATACGTTATTCTGTTATTATACTACAAAATATCCATTTTATTATTGATGAATTTTTGAGTTGTTTTGAATTTGGAACAATAATGAATGATACTATTATAAATGTATTTTAAGAATGATATTCAGTATAGTTAACGATGTGTATAGGAAGGTCATATATCAATCACAACTCCGGGTAAATAGAAGTCTGACCAACCAGAAAGGAATTGTACCAGTGTACTAGATAAACAACCACCCAGCATACCTGGTCTACCTGTTTAAGAGCTTTTCTGATGTCTCTTGAAGTGAAATGGATGAGTTGCAAAGCATGGAAATTTTAAACAATACAAGGTAATTTCAAGCTATTTATGATATGGTTGTACCAATTTATACTTACACCAATTTATATTTACATGGGAATTTGAAACAGATGGCTTCCTCAGACTAGATTTTTATTTATCTATGTGCATAACACACATCACTGTAGTTTAAATTAAAATTACCTTGAAGACTAATGAGGCTGAGCAGGTGTTTATATGTTTATTAACTATTTGGATTTCTTCTCAACTAAAGTATCTGTTCAAGTATTTTTCCCATTTCAATTACATTGCTTTTCTTTTTTCTTCTGATTTGTGTTATGTATTTTTGACACTAGTCCTTTTTTCTTTTATGTAGCAAAGATTTTTTCTAATTTTTCTGCTTTCCTTATCAATTTATTTGTGGTGTCTGATAACAGAAGTCTTTATTTTTATGTATTTGAATTTACCAATTTTTACTTTTTGTTAGTGTGTCTTGTTCAAGAAATCTTTTTCTCAGCCAATTTTATGAAGTTGTTTTCTTGTGTTATTTTCTAAATGTTTTATAGATTTCTCTTTCACATTCAGATTTTTAAATTATATGGAATTTATCTTTGAAAATTATGAGAGACAGGGTACAATATCATTTTCTTTTCAAATGATTACCCACTTGACCCATGGTACTTAATAGAAAGTTTATGCCTTTTTTTTTGCAGATCAGCTTTACCTCCTTTATTATATATGATGTCCATTCCTGTGTGTGTTAGTTGATCTCATTATTTTGTTTCATTGTTCAATTTATCTATTCAGTATTAGTACTGCGCTCTTAATTTCTGTACCTTCATAGGGAGTGTTAATATCTACTAGAAAATATTCTTATATCTTGTTCTTCCTTTCTAAGTATGCTATTTTAGCCCTTGGTACTTTGAAATAAATTTGAAATACATTTAAAAATTAATAAATTTGAAATACATTTAAAAATTAATTGTATTGAATCAAGGGATTTGTAATTTGGAAAGAATTAACTATCACTACAGTATTCAATTTTTTGATCAATGATTGCATTTAGGTCTTAATATCTTGATAAAATTATATTTTCTTTGTAGATTTAAAAAAATTTTTTGGTAACTCATTCCCAGGGATTTCATAATTTTGATGCTAGTAAAAATTATGTTTTGAAATGTTAATGTTAAAACTATTACTTTTTCAGACTCAGGGAAGAAATTTATCTCTGTGTAGTTTTTATATTTCGTAAGCTTGACAAATTCTCATATATATATATATATATGTGTGTGTGTGTTCTAAAACAAATTGTTGGTTATTATGGATGCTCTACACACAAAGATGTATAATCTAAAAAGTGTTCTAATTCTTCCTTCCACTTTTTACTCCTTTATTTGTATTTTTCTTGTCTTTACACAATGACTAGAAACTCTGGTAAAGGTATTGAAAAAAGATGATGATAATAGGCTTACTTGCTTGGTTTTGGTCTCAGAAAAGAAAAAACTTTCGATTCTTTTACCAAGTTCTTTTTTCTTAGATAAAATTAATCAGATTTAAAAATTGCTCTTCCATTCCAAGTGTGCTATAAAGTTTTTGTATAAATGCATTTTGAATTTTATTAAATTTTTCCATATTATGATTTTTATACTTTAATATGTTAATATACTGCTTTTCATTAATTTGTCTTCTAACATTGAAATAACCTTGTGTAACTGATAATTCAACTTGGTCATAATTCTTACTAATTTTATACAATCCTAGATTGGCTTTGGATCTTAGCATCTATGTTAATTTCTTGTACTTGGTGAGGGTAACTTGAATTTCTTTCTTCTTTGATTGTCACAATTCTGTTAATTTTATTGATCCTTTCAAGGAACTGAATTTTGGAAGGTCTCTTTTTAATTAAATAATGCATGAAAATATTTATGAATTTCTTACAAATAATAATAAATATAAAAATAAAGTTAAAATTCAATTAAAAATTAAATGTTAATTTATTTGGAGTTGTCAATTACATAGAGAAAAAAGATTTAAACATTTTTGCCATCATAATTTTATTATTACTTTGTAATAGAGAACTCTTTTAACTCATTTTCTACAAAAACTTTAAACTGCAGTTGTATTGCATTCTTAGCTGTTAAATGCCTAGGTAATAGTAAAAACTCATTAATCATTCTTCTAATTACAACCGTTTAGATCAGGCATTATCTTCAAAAATGTTTTAAGATATACTTCACCTAAGAATGCTCTTAAAAGTTTACCATAAACATATTAGATACTACACTTGATTCTATACTTGATCTTAGCTAAAAGGCTGAGAAGTATTATTAGCATATTAGATAAAAGTTGATCAATTGGTGTCAAGGCATTACTACATTTTTTTATAGAGATAAGTAGAGAGAAAAATAAAAATTCAAGTTAAATAGATATTCTATACTGTTTTAAGGTTAAAGAGGTGATGTATAACTTCTTTGCCATGAAAAAAAATACAAAAAATTTAAGAAATGTGCAAGCTCACTGGCCAAAAGGGTGAATTTGAGCATTAATGTAAATACCATCTTCAATGAATCAAAGCATATCAAATTTGTATCAATCCTTGAGTTCACAATGATACAAAAAAATTAAAACAAAAATTAATTGGTCATCTTTGGAGGATGATAAGAAACAAATATTTCTAAAAATGGTAATCAAGTAGGGAAAGATTGTCCAAATTTCTCTATCTTTATCTTAACTTTCCTATACAAACTACACCAGTGGGTAATCAAATTTTGGTTGAGGGCAAGTTTATCTTTTTAATCATATTTCAAGAAGAAATGATGACTGAATTAGAATATCAGTATTTTGTAACATCTAGTTAAGTAATGGATCTAATGTAGGCATTGAGAACCAGTGGCGGTAAACAGAGCTGAGAGACAGCCAGACATTATGTACCTTCCAATGGGAAAGTCCAATCCCAACCTGTGAAGAGCTTGAATATGAATCAGGTTGAATCTCTAGAATAAAGATCGAGTTACAGGCAATACACAGACAGGGGAACATGTTAACTACACTCTGAGTATGTAACCAGCAAAATCCAGATTTCAAGGAACTCCACAGGTAGAAATATGAGGTTTCTTAAATAAGATTCACTGAAAAGGAAGGTGTGGTGTGGAGAATGTATAGATTAGAAGCAGCTTAGAAATCATTAAATATAAGACAGGAAAACTACACTGGTATTTATTAGACAAATGTAAGTGACAAACCAGGAAATAACTATCATAAATGCAGGATAGTGGTTACATTAGGGGGTCAGGAGGGAGTTGTACCAGGAATGGGTTAAATAGAGGGGAAATAACTATCATAAATGCAGGATAGTGGTTACATTAGGGGGTCAGGAGGGAGTTGTACCAGGAATGGGTTAAATAGAGGTCTGATGAGATAGCTGGCGATGTTCAAGTTCTTGACCTTGGTGGTAGTTACAAGAGTGTCTTACATGTAATAATGTATTAAACTACACATGTGTTTCATTGGGCTTTTTTTGTATCTGTGTTGTGTTTAAAATGTAATTTTTAAACTGTATCAGTGAATGCAGTTGGGATACAATTTTCATAGAAAATTTTCCAAACAGTTCTATTTTTATATTAAATGTTAATTTATCACATTGATAAACACAAGAAGACAAAGTTGGTATTTTCAGTATTTATTAGTAAGGCTGAGGCAACAACAGCCTTTAAACAGCACAATTTTGCATAAGTTATCAAGATACATCTTATATGTAATCACAAAACCAAGACATAGTTTTACAATAGAGTAAAACTCAAGACAGATTTACAAGCATTTTTAAATACAATTCTCATGTATTTCAGTTCAATTTATTCAACCTTTAGCCCAAGAATTTGTATTTGTTCATTAGATTTTCCAGAGAGATTTGGGTAGAACAGAAAAAAGATTACATTAGCAAATCACCAACACCGCATGCAACATATAATTAGAAATGAGACACATCTCCAAGTACTTTATTTTTTATTTTGAAGTTAATTTTATTAGGTTTTTCTTTTTTTAGGCAAGAATTCTTTTTTTTCCTGTAACATTAGATGTGTTTTTGTTAGAATATCAGCACACATATTAATCAGTAGTGGGAGCACCTGGGCACATCACCAACAAATATAGACACAATTAAACAATAATATTCACATGCTGAATGCCAAATGAAACTATTATTTCAACTTTGTCTATTTTACCAAATGTATAGTTATATACAGGGTAACTGATTAAGAAATCCTCTCAATCTACCTGTCGATAAGGAATCATTTGAATAAATGATTTTGATTAAACGGGTATCTTTATAAATAACAACAACATGGAACATACAGAAAACATCAATATGTCACATTCAATGAGGAAGTCTATTTCACGCATTCATTCTTGTAGTACATCAAAGGCAAGTAATTATTAAAGAGACAGCTCATAATTATTTATTGAGCTTTCTTTCACTTCCATCTCAAGTTCAAAAAGAGGGAAATTCACTCTATCACACTTAGAGTTATAAACATATATAGTTGTAGTCACCTGCTTTTGGAATATTAGATATTGTAGCAATGAAAATAAGTTTTTAAAAATATTGTTAGTTATGATTTAAATAATAAAGTAAAAAAATACTATAAACATCTTTATGATATCTTAATGAAATAAAACATTGATGAAATAATTTTTAATAAATTGGGCACAATATAATATATTTACTAAATTTTAATTTACTTCACATCACCACCAACCTAGTTTCACTACTGCTATCACCACTATCATCACAACCATTCCTATAAGATTCAATATCAGCTGGTTACCAGCTATAATAGTCCCACAATATGACTATTTTAATGAGTGTGATCCACAAAATTAATTCCACTGGTATGCTGAAAATCTTGCATTTATTAGTGTGATTAATTACAATATGGGCAACAGTAAGGAGCAAAGACAATCACTGCCCCTTAGTTTTGGATACTGGTCTTTTAAACTGAAATGGTAAATAAAGAGTTCAGAGTCACCAAAAATCTCCTTAATCTTAAGTAGAAACAGGGAATACATTAACTTCTTTTAACTAGTGTTATCATTGTCTGTGACAACACCATTCTGTAAATCCCTGTTTTTTATAAAAATCCATTCTGTGCTTTTGCTTCTACAACAAAAATTTGTTTAGAACCAAATTTTAAACCAAGAATCAACTTCTGTCTTTGAGGCCCAAATGAAACTGGAAAAAATTAATATGCTTTTCAAGGTGTAAGTGTAATTGGACTAATCACACATTATTTAGAAATTACAAACTTTGTCACTATTAGGATTTTAAAAAAAGCTAATTCCAGTAAAATAAAAATAAAATGAAAAGTGGAAAATCAGGTGCTGTGATATATACAAAAAAGTAAAAAACACCAAGAGCCCTATTTGCCATTAAAAAAGCAACACTTTGTTGTAAGAAGTAATCAACACCATTCGCAAGAAGTGCATTCATATAAGGATCAGTGTTGCATAGAATAATTCCAGTACCACCTAAACATTTGGTTAGCTGCACACTTGGCACACTTTGGCAGGATCTTATGCTTTCTGAAGGGAGATGCTGGTGCACAAAAAGAAGCCCTGTTGTTACCTCTCTTGATTGACCTGTCCTCATCACTAATTCCTCGGAATAGGGGTACTATAATGGAAAGACTACTACTCTGTCAGGTCAAATAGCTACGAAGGGACGATCTGTGTTGTGGTGGCACTTCCATTGGTATTGTTTTAAAAGAAATTGCAAATGGAATAAAGTAAACTAACTAACTGGTCATATGACCTCTCACACACACCTCTGGGTGTAAGTGACTGCAGAAAAGAACCTAAGGAGAGCCAGAGTTCCCTTTCAAGGGAAAGTAGCAGAGCCTTTTTTACGTCACAATGAGATCTTCTGAACCCTTCTCTGTCCCACTTATGAGTGATGATTATAAGTTTCCTAAAGTGCTAACTTCTGCTGGAAATATCTATGGCAACCATCAACAGATCTAGTTGTCTTTAAAAATAAAATCCTAGCAATATCAAATCTTTAGTGATCCCCCATCCTGCATGCTCACTTAAAAGAAATATCAATAGTAAATGACACTGCATTGAATAAAAAAATAGAAGGAAGACTAAGCGACTGTTATCTTTCTGAGATTGAGGAAGGGTGAATTTATATTATTTAGTGAATATAACAGAGATGTATAACCTGAGATTGATTAAATTTATTTTATTTTTAATGTTTTACATTTAATCAATTCCTCTTAAATTTAAAGTATCTTTTTCTTTAAAAATGAGAAAATTCAAAATCCAACTAATATGTTTGGAGATGATTTCTCTAAACCCACCAAAACCTCACCCTTGAATAAAGGAGCAGCTTTTCAACTCAGAATGGTCTAAGAAGCAATTTAACTAATTTGGGGGTAGAATGTGGGAATAGGATGAGATCAGTATGATTCATCAAGTTTATAATAATCTACTTTGCAAATTATTTTCATTTCATTCTTGACCTTTTTCAGGTTAAATGAAAATTTATGTTTTAAAGAAAAAAATAGTTTTGGAGCTAATATACTGCTTTTACTCATGTCAATATGTGCCATTCATTTGGAGAATGCTGTTTGCATATAAAATTTGAAAAATAGAAAGCTGCATAATAATTATTCCTCATTTATGTACATAAAACTCTACCTGGAAATGTGCTTTCATCTTCTCTCATAGAACACTTAGTTTAATTATCCCAACATCCCATTAGGAAGGCTAGGAATACACAATTATTTCTATCGTACATATACGAAAACTGGGGAAAATGAGTTTACTTGACATACGCAAGGTGATATGGTCAGTGTCAGAACCAAGATCTGAACCCATGCTTTTAACCCCAGCAGAGTGTGTTTTGTACAACTCCATGTTACTTCTTTTGTTAACGTTTTATGGAGAAGAGGATGCTTCATTTTAATGACTTAGACATTGGCCCTCTTATACTATACTATTAAAATAGCTCAAATTATATTTTAACTTCAATGTAATGTTGACTTTTCACATGTTTTCCCCACATGGATGCACTTGATCACCATAATATCGTTACTAAAGGAGGAAAATAGAGTAGTAGAGAGAACATGAGTCAGGTGTCAGGGTTTTCATTATACAATCAAGTAACGTGTTAAGGGAAAAGAAGCATTACGGAAGAGCAGGAAATGATACCAGTTTAATTAATCAAAATTACAGATTAATACAATTTGTTTGCCAGAGGAAGAATTTCTCTCTGTCAATACATCACTCAAGAGACAGGGAATATGTGGGATAATACATTCATTTGAAATTCCACAAAGAATAAATTGTCATGCTTCCTAGAACATACCAATTTAATCCACATCCTTTGGTATGTAGATCGAAAATATCTTGGTTTATGAATAAGCCATGGAGATTTTATTTTTTTTCAGCCAAGTTTCCAATATTTTGTGGGGCAATATTCTTTGTTAGCCAATCACGGCTTTGTTTGTAGATCAATGTATTTCCATTCATAATTCATATTATCTTCACTCCACATTATTTAACATTGTACAAATGTGCTTTTACAACATGGATTTCAAAATTAGTGGTGTTCACCCTTGTAATATTTAGACACAAAGAAAACCTGTATAATATGGTTTAAAAGCCATAATTTGTAAACCCACTGTTCCCTTTTCCCTGTGAACACACAACTACCTTACTTCTTATTTTGGACACACATTGTAGATATATCCTATGTCAGAATCTCAAAACAGTAAGTTGTCTGAGATGATAAGATGAAGGAGAAAGTTTTGGACTTTTGAAAACAGATTTGTTACATCAGTTCTTTCCTTTCAAGCAAGTTTGGAAGGATTACCTACATAAAGGTTTAAAAACTTTATTAATCTTGGAGCTTCTTTAGCTCTAGCTCAACTCTGCTCAAAGATTTTTGCATTAAATAATCAAAATTTTCTCACTTCATTTCTTTACAGCCACAAGAAATCGAAGGTCTCAGACTCCCCCCTTTTTGTAGATCTTAGATACATGATCTTTTTTATTTGCATTTCTTTCGGTGTTCCACAACAACACATTTACAAGGCTTTAAGTATGTTTTTGCCTGTTTTTCCTCCTGTCATGTTTACTACTGAAAACACAGCTTAGTACAATACTATCCAACAATATTTTTTATTTCAGATCATTTAGAGCAGTTTCTATACACTGAGCAGACACATTTCTTCAATGGGTTTGAGTAGGACTGACCATAAGTTTGTGCCAGTTGACTATTCTTTTTCTGAGATCCACTTTGTCAAGCCAGATACAGGCTTCACCAATCAATGTCTTTTTCATAAACTTCCCTCCATTGGAGAAAAGTAAAATCTATTAAAAAAAGGTGAGAATTATATATACATATATATATATATTTCAATTTCTTTTCAGGACAATTGATCAAAGAAATCACACAAACTAAAAGGGCGAGAGTGAGAGAAAGTAGCAGGCATACTTGTAGGTGAACAAATATCATGGATATTGTCAAAAGATTTGCATAATATTAATTCACCCCAACATTTCTGAAAGGAAAAGACACACTGAAGCATATGATAATTCTAGATAAGATATATATTCCAACTAGTTCTAACCAGTATGCCTAAATTGGTGGAATGTTTCATAAAGAACTCTGCTAGGTACATTTTTACTCATTTATGCAATACTAACTAAAATACCAAATTACTTGAGTGTTGCATAAATAAGTGAGTTTATAAGGCACATAAAACATTGTTGATTTTATTTAGCATTTAATTTACTGGTGATTTTAGTACAGTATGCATTTTCAAAGTGGTTTCTTGTCACACATGGGAATTACATTAGTTTAAATTCCGTAAGTTCTCAGACTCAAAAAACTATATTTTTAAGAAATGCGTTGAAAGGAAGGTACAGAACATTAGGTATAGCTAACCATGTATTAATCCTTGACAAATCTCTTTCTCTTTCTCCCTCTCTCTCTCCCTCCCTCCCTCTCATTTCAGAATCTTCTTCAGAGAATTTTCTTTACTCCTGGTTAAAAATTTACTTTTATGTCTCTGACTTCAAAATACATTTCCAGTTATATCTATCTCTTTTGGGGATTTTAAATGGCATTGTATATTTTCACTTGGATCCTGCCTTTTAATCAAATTTATCACATTTCAACAAACTCAGAATCTTTCTCCCTCAGTCCCTTCTCTAATTACTTAATTTCTGTGAATGATACATTTGTTCACACAGACTGTCACATCTCCTTTAACTTTTTAAATTATCTTCCATGCTAATCCTCTCAATGCAGTTTATTTTTGTAATATCTCTCATTTCTTTCTAGTGCAGGCCTTTAAGTGCCAGTACCATGGTCTTCTCTTATACTCTTTCCTTCCTCCTTTTTCCACTTTCATTCCTTATTTCTACAACTACTGAAGACATGCTATGCATAAGCATTGTATTAGGCTGCAGAACAAAGAGCAATGAAATTCAGGCATTGCCCTAGAGAAGTTGATAGTATTCAAGCAATGACTAGGAAGTATATAAATTATTGTTCAAGGTATTTTGGGATTGGTTGCCTAATGAGATAAGCAAAATGTTATGTTAAGTAGGTGTGATAAATTACATCTAGGTTCATCAGTAAGGGCTGAGTTTTTACACTGAAAGATGTGGAATATCGTGATGGATAAAGAGAGATGGAGAAGAGTAATGAAGGGAAGGAAAAACATGAGCAAAGGGCTGGAGGCTTATCCTGAATTGAAAAGATTCTCGTGGACTGAAGTGTAGTGTGTGAAAAGGTATACAAGGACATGGGATTAAATTAATAACATTAAGACTTATCTTAGAGGACACTAAGTGAATCAGAAAAATGGTGAGTCATTGAGAGGCATTAATGTAACCTAGCCAGTGTTTGGAAAAGAAATCTTTGCCATTAGAACGATGAAATGAATTAAAAGGGCAAGACATTGATGACACGTAGGCCATGTATAGTGCTGAAATAACTTGAGTAACACAGATAAGGATGCAAAGAGGATTTGTGGCATTGAGCATGACAATAAATCTGTGTAAAACAGACACAATAGAGAAGACTTGGTAGCTAATTGGATGGGGTGAGTGGGCTGTGGAATTCTAAAGGGCCTCTGGGAAGATACCTCTAAGGATTTATTAACTTGCAAAATGTAACATAGTATATAATCAGTTTATAAATATTGAATAAGTGAAGGGAAAACAAATACTGTATGAATAAAAAATTTTAAATAGTAACTATGTAATAAAGAATTACCTGAAGAGAATGTCCCGCGGGACTTAGGCTGAATCTAAAAGTTTCATTGAATGAAGGCTCTCGATCATGTCTACATACTCTCGTTTTTTTCTTAATCACCTTTTTTTGGGTAGAGATGTTCATCACATATATTTTTACATATAAATCTGAAAATAAGAATTCAGTTTGTTAAGCATCTATTAATCATACAATGTCCTATTGAAAGAATTGTAATTGAATACTGAGAGCTTTCCTAGAATTTATACAAAGTCACAAGATTATGTTGTTTGTTCAGACAACATAAAGTGATTAAAAGATACATCAATTTTCTTAGCAATTCAAATTTGTTTTCCTATTCCTAATAAATACATCACTAAGTTTATGTGTTGAAAAAATCTAGCTAAAAATTGTGAAATATCTTGTGTTATATAAAAGAAATTAATTATTTCACATTTTCAGATATATTTGGTATACAGCCTAGATTTTAGTGTCATTTTCCAGAATATTTAGAACATATTCCTAAAGAATTCCTAGATATAGTATATTGCTCATTAACATAAAATTATGTACCTGGTAAGTGATCTGGAGATTTAAATTTGTAGGTGATATTTCTGCATTGCAGAATCTCAACTATTAGTTGTTCACCATCTGTCTTCATTTCCTTCTTTAACGCAATCTTGATTTCTCCCATTACCTGAGTTTTAACTGGAAGAATTTAATAAAACTGTTAAGGAATATATAATGACATTTATTAACTGTTTAATTCAAAAATTCAGTCATACATTCATTAATTGAGTATTTATCTGATGGTAAACAACTCATTGCATCTTGTGGATACATAGATAAGTAAAATATAGTCCAACCCTGAAGGAGTGAACTGTCTCGTGGGGAGACTGATAAGTTATATGCTCACAACAAAGTATGTAATGTATAATGATAAGCTGTAAAAAGGGAGGTAAGAAGAAAATACAAGTAGATAAGTGCTACTCAACTGTAAATTTTTAGGTAAAAAGAGGTAATAGAAGGGACGATAAAAAGATATACATAAAAATAATGGAATTCTAATATAATTTGTAGAAATTAATACATCATATGAAATAAAAGAAATTTGTCGATAATTGTGCTTGCTCAAGAAGACTTGTTAATACACTAAATATCATTTTATGTTATTTCTATTTTTCTATTTCCTTTGTAAAAGAAGTAGCCAACAAAAACATGTAGTAATAAAATTGCACAAAGGAAACTACAATGAGTGATTAAATGAATCCGATGTATTTCTTTCCAATGTTTATGGAGAATCTTTGTATTATTGAAGAAGCTTTATATGCTAGGTCATATTCTTTATTAATTCACCCTTCCCTCTATCAATTTACATATTCATCCACCAACAAATATTTTATTTCCCACCCTACTCGGTGATAAGCACTCTGTTAGGAAGAACAGGTACTATGCTGAGCAAAAAACCATGCATGCTTATTAGTCATGTGGTTTTTCTATGTATTGAAAAGTAATTTATTAATAAAATATTTTCATCAATAAATGTATAATTAGAAAGAGAAAGAAGGTTATAAAGTATAAGAGCATAGTTTCAGGAATTACTAAGTATGTGGTGCTTGAGCTGAAACCAGAGGAAAAGAAAGAATTAACCAGGAAAAACTGATGGGGAAGAAAATTCTAAAGAAAAGGAACTAAATAAATGTTTATAAAAGGGAACATCATAAGACCGAGGAGCTAAATAAATACCCATATGATTATACATATGGTTAATTGGTGCCCTGTTAAGAATTAGATTTTTACCTTTAGATAAATGGGAATTTATTGAAGGTCTTCAAATATGAAAGTAATCATTTGTTCTCAAACATTTTGGTTTCAAGACTTCTTTGTGCTCTTAAAAAAATGGAGGGTCCTCAAAGAACTTTTTTTTGTGTTGATTACAGTTATCATTATTATAAATTTAAAATGTCTAATTAAGATATAAAATTATATATTTAAAATATTGATTTATTAATTCAGTTAAAGTGAAAATAATATACCTGTGAATATTTTAATAAAATATATATATTTTCTGGGAGTTCGTTGGTGGTGTAGTGGCTTACGGCTTCGGCACTGGCGCTGTCAGCGCTGCAGCCTGGGTTTGATTCCCAGTCAGGGAGCTACCCACATACCGAAAAGCAAAAAAAAAAAAAAAAAAAAAAAAAAAAAATTTATATTTTCTATAATAAAAAATAGTGAGTGATGTTTTAAATTTTAAAAATTCCATTAATGTTTTACTTAATAGAGGACAGCTGGATTCTCATACCTGTTTCTATATGAAATATATTTAATATGTTGTTTTAGTTGAAATATTTGAAGAAAGTTCAGTCTCACACAGATCTATATAGTTTAAACAGGGTGTAGTATTTTTTAATATCTTTTTGAGGTAATTTTGGACTATCTTTGATGCTATATTAAAACTTCATCCATGGTAGTTTCTTAAAGATTAATGGGTATTTGGAATCTAAAACTATATCAATTAACTTTTTGAACTGTTACTTTAAACTACATATCTGACACTTTGAATGGATCTTTTAACTATGCCTAAATTGATAATGTCATATATTGTTCATTTTGGAAAATACTGATTTACTGAGTTATGCAGGTCTTCAAAATGTTGACGTATTTCATACAATATTAAAAGTGCATCTGTTAATATCACCACCAGTATCTTCAAAAAGTCTGAATATTGAGAAGCTGTCACGTTCAGTGAGGCAAATAAAGTTTTAAGGAATTCCATTTTACTTTAAAGCTGAATTTTATTATTGACAACAATTGTCAATTGTTTTTCTTAAAGTGACAAGCTCATTTCATTAATTTTTGATAAGCAGAGTTTGTCTAGTCGTCGTTCTTTCAAACAAAAATATTTCTTGTAAAGAGACTAGTTTTGCTTGTATCTAAAAAAATAGTATAAATATGTTTCTTCAAGTCAATCATCATATTTTAATATATAGTAGAAGTACTTTATGTGTATTTTCCATTTCATCATGCAGAATATTAGAAACTCATGCACTTAATGGTATAGGTGTAATAATAATAATTTTACTTTATTTATTAAGGATATTCTTAAGTAAAATTAAAAAAAATTTTCCCCCATAAGTACATGGTGGTAAAAAAGTAAACAGAGTGACTATTAGTGTACTTTGTTACTATTGCCTTCATTTGTGTTAATCACCAGCAGTTTTCTGCATGATTGCTTTTGAATTATCAGTGTAAATGTCAACAAAGCCAAAAAGTAAATATAACACTATATTTAAAAAATAATTTTGACCTCATGGACATATTTAAACAATCTTGGAAACCCATAGAGGTTTCTGAACCACCCTTTGAGGAAGACTATTATAGAACATAGTTGAATAATTTTTGAGAAGAAATTATAGTAACAAAAGCATTAAGTTGTAAAAAGCAATGTTGTAAAAATATTAGTTAATTACTTTTATTTAATTTCATCACACTTTTGGGATATGGTTGTTTTGATGTATTTATTTCCTGGATTAATTAATTTCTTTTTTTTTTCTTTTTTAATTAATTTCTTGGTTAAATTAGTTTGGATTTTTATATCTAGATGCACTTGACATGTGGAAAAAACATCTATCAAACCATAATTTACTTTGCTTTCTTTCATCTGTCAAAAAACTAACACTAAGTTTGAAAAATAAATAAAGTTGTTCTCTGTATGTTTCATAAGTTGAAACACAAATCTTCTAGATACAGTTAAATTATAGTACTTTAGTAGACAATGATAATAGATACTTCACAGTAGCTGATGTTAGCCTTACTCTTAAGGAACTCATGAAAATAAGGTGAAAATCAAGAATTACATGCACAACTAAGTTGTCATTCAAGTATCAAGCCTATAGTTTTAAGCATAAAAGAACTCAGGAATACTGCACCAAGACTGATTCTCTGAGAAATGTATGAGAGGATGCATTTCATTAATCCAAATAAAAAACTAGAAAAACTTCACAAAAAGAATTGATAGTGGGTATTTAATATATTTAATTTTAGAATTGAGAATACAATAAGAGTGAGGACATAGGTAGATGGAAGAACAGCATGTGTTATATATGCTGAAAGAATATAAAGGATGATACTAACAATAAATTATGAAGAACATACACAAAGACGAAAATAGAACGAGATTATGGACCTTTGTATAAGTAATAGGTAGGTGACATAGAATAGCATTTAAAATTGACAAACTAGATAGTAAATGGTTAAGTGAAAAAGCAAGCATTATAACAATTATAAATAAAAACACAAGTATTTCTTAATTACAAAAGAAATTTACAAATTAAAGATACCAAATAGAGAAATAAATACAATAAACATGACAATATACACACTGATTGTAAAATAAAATGATAAGTTGTGATCTGTCATATCTAATCAATAAACATGAATACATTTAGTGAGCTTATTTAAAAAAGATTTTCAACTTTAGTGACACTATAGTTTTATAAGTTCTGATAATCCACTACCTTCAGAGCAGCCAAAAAAGATTTTCAGATTGGCTCATAAAGCAAAGCAAACTCTATGCTAAAATTTTTAAATAGTCAAAAAAAAAAACCACATAAATTATAAGCATCTTAGGCATATGGAAACAATAAGAGAGTAGGGATTGAGTTTTTAATTATCAAACAATAGAATTCAGGTCAAAATGCAATAAACCAGACCAGGAAAAGAACATTTTATAAACCTAGAAGTACAGAAATTATAATAAGGATACAATTATGAATATTTATGCATCACTTAAATAAAGCTGAAACTATAATAACAAACAAGATATAAAGATGTAAAGATATAAAGCAAAATAAAGAGAATAATAATAAAAGACTTCAACACAAAATTTCTAGTATAAGACAGGTGATGTACACTAAGATAAGTAAAGACATAGAATATTGAAATGCTATAATCAAAATATAGCATATCACATAGATATATATTAAATGCTACACTTTGATAAGAGAATATATCTTTTCTCAATTTTATATAGAACATTCACAAAGTTGATCATGCATTGAATTGTAAAGAATGTATCAGTAGTTTCTATAAAATAAAGCTATTACAAATATTGTCTAATCACATGCACAAAAAGCCTTCAATGAAACAAGTCTTGAGTTAATGGGGAAAATATGATAAAATACAAAAGTTCTGAAAAATAATGATAATAAAAACACAATGTATCAAAATCAATGAAAATTAAGTTATGGTGCAAAAAAATGAATGGCCTTAAACACCTATATCATTTAAAGCAATGATCAGAAGAAAATATATATGCATTAACACTCTATCAATATAAATTTTAAAAACACAATTGATTTAAATTTCCAACTCCAAAGCTAGAAAAGGACAACAAAATAAATAAAAGACATTAAAAAAATCATAAAGATATACACTAAAATTCATGAAGTAGGGAATAGAAAAATAGTAGAAAAATTAATGAATCAAAATTCTGGGACTTGGAATGGTATCAACAAAATAGAAAAAAAAAAAGCCATGGTGAATTAATTCAATGACATGTGGCTTTAATATTATTATTCAGGAATGATATGTGGTCTCTTCACTATTGCACTACTTTCTTCCCAATGATTAGATATAAACATTTTAGTATTATGAAAATACCTTTAATAGTGTCAGCTTACATTCTCTTTACACATTTTTGACACAAACTGAATATATAACGTAATATATTTCTCTGAACTTGTGAGTGAGTATCCAGCTCTGGTTATTTAATCATTTTAAATAAGTATAAACAAGTACATTAAAATCAATCTGTTTTATTTTAAAGACCTTCACAGGAATATAAAGAATCTTCAATATAAAAAAGAGAAAACAGGACAAATCTTAGAATCTCCTTTCTTTAACATCTAGAAACTGGGGGGAGGGGAAGTAAAATTTAGAAAAGTGTTAACTGGTAGCAACCAAATAAGGAATTGGGTACAGCTTCCTGCTAGAAAACCCCAAAAAAGGAAATATTCTGGGAAGGTACAGCTTAGCTGTATTCCTGACCACATCCTGTATCAAAAAATCTTGCCAGAAAAAGAATGATGAATTGATAAAACCTTGAGAATTATCACTAAATCCCAGCACAGAGAAGTAGATGAACAATGAGAGTAGGCAAACTCAGGAAAGTCACATCACCCCACCCGTAAAGCTTAAGAGTGGCAGCTGTCCCTTATCAGTAGGGAGGGGACGGTTTCAGTGGAATCAGGAGAAACAACCAGGACTTTCACTTCCTGGACCTCCAGGATGAAGTAGGAGAAAAAGCCAAAGCTGAGAGTATTATTTCATTGGAATAACACACATCTTGACTTGGTGGTGTGAATGCTGGCAAAAAATATTTAATTATATTTTGAAAGAGAGAGCAAAACCTAGTCAACCCAGGCAGCACATCTATTTATAAAACAGCTCTGTCTTTCCTCCAAAGCCAAAGAAAAGCCAATAGAACTACTGTTTGATCTCTCAAATCATATTTGTGATGGAAGGAACAGAGAGTATTCTAACACAATACAAAAGGAGCCAATTAAAATTCACTCCCACTATTTGGAGACAATAGAAATTGTAAACACACTTGGTCACACAAATTAGCATTATAAAATGAAATAGCAGGACAAATTTTTCTGGGAGAAACTCCTTTATATAGGTTAAATTTCTCTTTTATAGGCCTAAAAATTCCAACGTGCCAGGCATATAAAATATGTTGTTTTCCATTTTCTCACTTGGGAAAGGTGGAATTAAAAACTTGCTAATTAAAGTTCTTAAGTCATCACATTGCTTGCTTTTTCTTGGAAGGTTAAATTCACATGCTTCACAGTGTGACCCTTGTGAAGTTCTTGATAAGTTTCTCCTACTGAAGATTGTCGCAGCTTTTTCTTTAATGTGTCTACTAAAGAAAGAAAAGGACATGCCCACTGAGGAGGTCTCAAAAGAGAAATGCATTGTGAGTCATCACTATCAATCATATCTGCCATATCATAGATTCAGAATGCCTTTTCATTTGAAACAGATGCATGGATGGTGACAAAAACCTGTGTCCATTGTCTTCACAAAGGTGGTCAGTAGCTCCAGATCAGGTCAAGCCTCCAACACACATGAGGACACATGAGGATGTTTTGCAATTTTGTTTGGGATAGAAAATAAATGGACAGTGGAATTATACTTTGACCAATCTCCAGGCCTCTTGGTGTCCTTAAACCTACACTTTGGTTGTATTAAAAGAATAAACATTAATCCTACTCTACAGAAGATACTTACAAGATGACACATAAGAACAGAAAGAAGAAGAAAGGGTGAGGGATATAGAGGGCAAAGTTAAAAAATGAGATGACAAAATAATAGATGAGATAAAATTTGTGATTCAGAGCTAAAACACAAATCATCTCATTTTAAAACTATTAATGAATTAGAAACACTTTGGAACAAAAATTAAATAAGATGGAAATCAACATTATTGACACAGAGAAAAGAAAAGCTTAGGATGATATAGAGAGGAAAATGCAGAATAAAAAGTTAGAAAACAATGATAAATTTGTAGAAGTAAATAATATGATACAATATAACCAATTGCTTAGAAAAAGTAAATTCAAGACAACCAAAATAACATCTATTTAAAATACAAACGTATGTCTGAAATAACAGAAGAATATATCTGTGGATCAAAAGAGCATCCTATATTCCTGGAAATATTGGTAAGTCGATACACTGATATATCCCATTTAAACTACTTCAAAGATATAGAAAACATTTTCAAAGGATCCAGGGGAAAGAAATTAATCCCCCAAAAGAATACATCATTTAATAAAAGAAACAGAAAGTCTTTCTAAAGTACTTAAAAGGCTATACCAGAAGATACAGAGGATGTAGTAATGAGAGAGAGAAGGCAGGAAGGAAGGTAAGAAGGAAGGAAGGCAGGAGGAGAGGCAGGAAGGCAGGAAGGAAGGAATACAGGGAGAGAGGGAGGGAGGGAGAGAGGGAGGGAGGAAAGAATTTGAAGATGAAATCCAGGCAACCAATAAATTATGGGACAGGAAAATGAAAAAATGTGAAAGAGCACAGACATCCGTCAAGTAGAGAGTTAATCAATAAAATTCACAATTGAAAAATAATATTAAATATCATACTCAGACTCTTAATATTTTCAATTTTGTTTCTTAAACATAGTGAGATCTTTTACAGTTAAGATGGCTAAAATATTTACTGAAATTAAATCATTCCTTTGTTTTATTGTGACATATTCTCTTTACTAAATTAAAAACAATATAATCATTTCTGACAAAGAGCATAAATTATTTAATTGCATTTTAACAAAATTGCGTGTATCTCTCTCTTTAGATATCTAAAGTGCTCTAAGTATTATTGTAAAATTGGCTTATTTTTGTCTTCCACAGCTTTCTTTTTCCATACGCTCTGCTGATTTATTCTCCATTAAGATATGTACTGTTCTTTCCACTTCTTGTTTCCTCAGAAAAAATATTTATGTGTATTTTATCTTTGAAAATATGTGTATGTCATATCTACATGCACACATTCTTACACATAACTATATCTGTATCTCTACATACCTAATTTATATTTTTAGAGGAGAATATTTTGAGAAACCATTACAATTAGCAAAACACAGTATTTTCCAACAAGAAATGGGGTTAGCAGAATCTCCATTTTATACATAAGAAAACACTGGCTTGGGTATTCTAAATAACTTCCCAAATTGTTAAGTGGCCCAGGAAGGATTTTAATCTAGAGCTTCTGATTTTAAGTGCAGGACGAGAGTCTCTCATAAACACCTTATATTTTGTTATGACTATGATTTAAAAAAAAAACCATTGACTCAGTCATAGAGATATTCATTTAAAAATATTTATTAAAATATTATCAGAATGAAAGAATTTTCAGGGGCTATGTTGCTATTTTATTTTAGCCACCATTAGGACCTTAAAAAGTACAGAAGACATAGCAAGCAATTCTTATAAATGATTAAACAATAGCTCTAAGTTATTCTTTATATATGCACATTAGGTCAATTGCACATTGTTATTTATATTAAGCAAAAAAATGGGAATATTTTCTGAAATAGTCATAATTATATGAGATTCTATATAGAATTGACTAAAACATATAAAGTGATTTAAAAGAAGTGACTATTGATTAAGAAAATATTTCTATTTTATTTACATTAGTGGTATCTCTAACACTTAACTGTACATAGTGAAAATTGAGGTTTACTCTGTCTCCAAATTCTGAGAATTCTATTGCAACCTGAGCAGCTTTTGCCAATGCAAGGCCATTTTAAATGAAAATCTCTTTAGAAGCAAACTTTAATTAGCTGGAAGTGACTAAAATGTGGAAAAGAGAAAAAAATTAAAGAATAGTAGTTTGTAAAAAGAAAGTGTAAGAAAAAAACATGGAGTGAATAAAATTCTCATCAACACTTAACATATCTTCCCATTTGCAAATAAGTAATATGCATCAACACCTCAGGTCACTGGTACTAGCTAATGAAGCCTGCATTGGTGTCAGATAAGATGTATATTTAGCCCCAAAAGTCTATCACTTCACAATTTATCTAATATTGTATTAAGATGGGTTTTGAAAACCAGGTTCAGTGGATTCTAGTCTTCTCTTAAAAATATCTCTGCTTTGTATTTTCTCACATTAAAAAGAAAATATATAATATGATTATTTATAGACCATATATCATATCTCTCAGTTTTACAGGATAGTATATGAATATTTTCTGATATTATCTCAACATTAGTTAGTTCTGGTCTCTGCTAAACATTTTGTATTCCAAATACTTATGCCTCTTTCCTCAGGGTTTTTAAACCCAGTCATTATAGAAGTCTTATTAATGTCTTAACAGCTGTCAGCAGCCAGAGTAGTAATACATATTCCCATATGTACCAGGACTGTCTGGAAAAAATTCTGGCCACAAACGCCTCTATTTTTCATATTATATGGCTGGATACTTTCCAGACAGCCCTCATATAATTGTAGTTTTCTTCCCTTCAATTGTTCCTGTTTTATCACTTTCAGGTCTAAATAATACTTTGAAAAGTGCTAGCACAACAAAGATAAATTGTTAGCACAATGCCTCATTATTCAATAAGCATTAATTATTTTTATTTCTTTTTATTTCTTTTTTTTTCTTTTTTTGGGATTAGCTCCCTTTTTTTCTTTTTTAAAAAAATTATTTTTAATGTTAGACATCTGTTAGCAAGGATTACATAGGTTTCAGGCATACAATTCTACAGTGCATTGTCAACTTGTTGTATAATAAGTTCATCACCTAAGGTGACTTATTTTTCTATCACCTTATATTTAGCTTCCCCCACTTCCTCTCCCACCCTCTCCCTTCTCCTATCCCCTCCCCACTCATCCTCAAATAAACATTAAACTGTTGATTGTGTCCATGGGTTATTTGTATATTTGTTCATTTCTTTTCTTCTTTGTTGCTTTCAGTTTTATATTCCGCATATGAGTGAAGTCATACAGTCCCTTGTTTTTTCCGTCTGGCTTATTTCACTAAGCACGATGATCTCCAGGTCCACCTATTTGGTTGCAAATGGCAGTATTTCATCTTTTCTTACAGCTGAGTAATATTCCATTGTGTATATGTACCACAGCTTCTTTATCCAGTCGTCTGTCGCAGGGCACTTTGGTTGTTTCCATGTTTTGGCCACTGTGAACAGCGCCGCAATGAACATTGGGATACATAAGTCTTTGCGGACAAAGGTTTTCAAGTCTTTTGGGTAGATCCCCAGAAGGGGGATTGCTGGGTCAAATGGTAACTCCATTCCCAATTTTCTGAGGAACCTCCACACTGCCTTCCACAGTGGTTGTACCAGTTTGCACCCCCACCAGCAGTGTACCAGAGTTCCTTTTTCTCCACGTCCTCTCCAGCACTTGTTATTCCTTGTCTTGTTGATAATAGCCATTCTAACAGGTGTGAGGTGGTATCTCATTGTGGTTTTGATTTGCATTTCCCTGATAGCTAATGAGGATGAGCATTTTTTCATGTGTCTGCTGGCCATTTGTATTTCCTCATGGGAGAAGTGTCTGTTTAGTTCCTCTGCCCACTTTTTAATTGGGTTGTTTGGTTTTTGTTGTAAAGTCATATTAGTTCTTTATATATTTTAGATATTAGATCCTTATCTGATGTGTTATTTGCAAATATTTTCTCCCATTCAGTTGGCTGTCTCTTTGCCTTGTTAATGGTTTCTTTTGCTGTGCAGAAGCTTTTTAGTTTGATATAATCCCATTCACTTATTTTTGCTTTTACTTCCTTTGCCTTTGAGGACAGGTTCATGAAGACCTCCTTGAACCCTAGGTCTATAAGTTTAGTACCAATGTTTTCTTCTATACAGTTTATTGTTTCAGGTCTGATATGAAGGTCTTTAATCCATTTTGAGTTACTTTTGTATATGCTGAGGGTTCACAGCTCACGTTCATTCTTTTGCATATGTTTTTCCAGTTTTCTCAGCACCACCTACTAAAGAGGCTGTCTTTCCCCCATTGTATGTTTTTTGCTCCTTTATCAAAAATTATTTGTCCATAAATTTGTGGATTTATTTCTATGTTTTCAGTTCTGTTCCATTGGTCTATATTTCCATTTTTCTGCCAATATCAAGCTGTTCTGACTATTGATGCTTTGTAGAATAAATTGAAGTCAGGGAGTGTAATGCCACCAAGCTTATTCTTTTTATGTAGTATTGCTTTGGCACTTTGAGGTCTTTTATGGTTCATATAAACCTGATAATTCTTTTATTTATTTCATGAAATTATGATTATGAGATTTTGATGGGTATTGCATAAAATCTGTAGACTGCTTTGGGTAGAATGGCCATTTTAACAATGTTAAGTCTTCCTGTCTATGAACAGGGGATATTTTTCCATTTCTTAATGACTCCTTCAATTTCTTTCAAAAGTGTCCTATAGTTTTCCATGTATAAGTCTGGCACATTCTTCATTAAGTTAATTCCCAGGTATTTCATTCTTTTTGTTGTGATAGCAAAAGGAATTGACTCCTTCATTTCTTTTTGTGAGGATTTGTGTATAAGAATGCTGTTTATTTTTGTACATTGATTTTGTATCCTGCGACTTCACTGTATTCATTGTTTCTAATAGTTTTCTGGTGGAATCTTTGGAATTTTTTCTATAAACAACCATGTCATCTGCAAATAGTGACAATTTGACCTCTTCTTTCCCAATTTGGATACATTTTATTCCTTTCTCTTGCCTGATTGCTGTGCCTAGAACTTCCAGTACTATATTAAATAGCAGTGGTGACAGGGGGCATCCCTGTCTTATTCCTGATTTTAGGGGAATAGGCTTCAGCTTTTCCCCCTTCAGTATGGTGTTAGCCAAGGGTTTGTCATATATGGCCTTTATTATGTTGAGATACTTTCCTTCTATACCTATTTTATTTAGTGTTTTGATCATAAAGGGAGTTTGTATCTTGTCTAAAGCTTTTTCTGCATCAATTGATATTACCATATGGTCTTTATCTTTTATTTTGTTTATGTGGTGTATCACATTGATTGATTTTCATATGTTGAACCATTCTTGTGCTCCCGGGATGAATCCCACTTGATCATGATGTACAATCTATTTGATGTATTGTTGTATTCTATTTGCTAACACTTTGTTTAGGATTTTTGCATCTGTGTTCATTAGAGATATTGGTCTATAGTATTCTATTTTTGTGTTGTCTTTACCAGGCTTTGGTATTAGGGTAATGTTGGCCTCATAGAATGAGTTAAGAAATATTGCTTCCTCTTCAAGAGTCTAAGGAGGATAGATATTAATTTTTCTTTGAATACTTGGTAGAACTCATTGGTGAGACCATCTGGTCCAGGGCTTTTGCTTTTAGGGAGATTATGGATAGTCATTTTAATCTCTTTGCTACTGATTGGTCTGTTTACATTTTCCAATTCCTCTTGGTTCAGTCTAGGTAGGCTATAAGTTTCTAGAAATTTGCCCATTTCTTCTAGGTTGTTAAGTTTAGTGGCATAAAGTCCTTCATAATATTTTCTTATAATCCTTTGTATTTCTGTGGTAACAGTGGTAATTTCTCCCCTTTCATTTCTAATCTTGGATATTTGTATTTTTTCCTTTTGCCCTTTGATTTGTCTAGCTAGGGTTTGTCAATTTTGCTGACTTTCTCAAAGAACCAACTCTGTATAATGTTAATTTTTTTTTATTGTCTTTCTGTTCTCTACTTGGTTTAGCTCTGCTTTAATTTTTATTCTTTCTTTCCTTCTGCTGACTTTGGGTTTTGTCTGCTTTTCTTTTTCTAGTTCTTTAAGATGGGATGCCAAGGTGTTTACTTGTGATTTTTCTTGTTCCTTAAGATAGGCCTGTAATGATATAAATTTCCCTGCTATTACTGCTTTTGCTTTGTCCCAATAATTCTGATATGTTGTATTTTCATTTTATTTAGTTTCTATATATCTTTAATCTCTTCTTTTATTTATTCTTTTATCCAGTCATTTTTAAATAAGATGTTGTTTAATCTCCATGTATATGTGGTTTTTTCTGCTTTCCTTTTACAGTTGAACTCCAATTTCAAAGCTTTGTGGTCTAAGAATACACTTGGTATGATTTCAATCTTCTTGAATTTGCTAGGCTACTTTTATGTCGCAGCATATGGTATATCCTTGAGAACGTTCCATGTGCACTAGAAAAGAAGGTATAGTCTCTTTTTGCTGGATGACGTGTCCTGGAAACGCCTATTATGTCCAATTGCTGTAATGTGTCATTTAAAGCTGATATTTCTTCATTTATTTTCTGTTTGGATGATCTGTCCATGGCTGTTAGTTGGGTGTTTAAGTCTCCCACAATGATTGTGTTTTCATCAGTTTCTTCTTTCACATCTCTTAGTAGTTGCTTTGTATATTTTGGTGCTTCCTGGTTGGGAGCATATATATTAATTAGTGTCAAATCTTCTTATTGTTTGTGTGATGAATGATATGTGAGGATTTCCTGTGGCCATTACTTGTTTTTGCTTTTGTTTTATTTTTGTTTCTTTCTTGTTGCCCCAACTCTATTCCATTCTTCCTGATGTTTTGTTTCAGGTCGAAGAGCCTCCTTCAGCATTTCTTGACATGCTGGCTTTGTGCAAATTCCCTCAGCTTCTGTGTGTATGAGAAGGTGTTTATTCTTCCTTCATACCTGAAAGATAATTTTGCTGGATAATCTATTCTCAGCTGGAAATTTCTCTCTTTTAAAATTCTGAATATTGGATTCTACTCCTTCCTGGCTTGTGGAGTTTCTGCTGAGAAGTCTGATGTCAGCCTGATGGGTTTTCCTCTAAAGGTTATAATTCTGTTTTCCCTGGCTGCCTTGAGAATTGTCTGTTTGTCTTTAGTTTTGGACATCTTTAGTACCATTTGTCTTGGAGAAGATCTGCTAGGGTCCAGATATCTAGGAGTCTTGTTTTCTTCTTGAATTTGGAGTTCCAGATCTTTCCATAGGTTTGGAAAGTTCTCATCTACTCTTTGTTTGAGTATGCTCTCTGTAGAGTGTTCTGCTCCTTCTTCTAATCCTATTATCCTGATGTTGTTTTGTCTCATGGAGTCAGATCTTGCAGAGTTCTTTCAATCCTTTTGGTTCTATATTCCCTCTTCCTCCTTTTGAGATGTTTCCATGTTCTGATCTTTGACATCATTAATTCTTTCCTCCATCTGGTTGGCCTTGTTTCCTATGGCAGTTATTTCATTTCTCACTTCTTTTATTGTATTATTTACCTCTCAAATTTCCATCTCGATTTTGCTTATGTTTTGAATTGCTTTGTTAAATTTTTCCTTTTGTTAATGGATTTCCTTTCTTAGGTCATTCATCTTAGCTATGGTGTTCTGCCAGTATGTTTTCATTTCTCTCAGAGCCTTTAGAATGACTACTTTAAATTCTCTGTCACTTAGTTCAGCAAATTATATGTCTAAGAAGCTGTCTTCTGCATTAATTTCATGTTCTTTCCAAGCAGTTTTAGTTTTTAAGGAATTCATCTTGTCTGCTGGGTTCTTCCTCTTTGACATGAGGGCATTATGTTCAGCAGGCCCCAGGAGCCCTGATTAGTATTTTTGTGATGTCTTGCTGTAGGGCAGACCATAGGTGCCACTGGGGGCCATGTTTTTGGAGAGAGGGGAGTTGTTTTATCTTATCTCTGGTCTCCTGCATGTTTGGAGGCAGTGCACATCTAGCTGGGGTCCCTCTGCTTCCTGCAGTTAGTTGGTTGATTGGGGAGGCTGTAGGAGAGGGGAGAGGTCAACAAAAAGTATGCTGGGGCAGCTCCACCTCTTGCCCTATGCTGGGGAAGCAAGGTGATGTGGGCCATGGTTGCTCTTGCCAGCTGGGGTAAATGCTATCAAATCCACGTTTCTTCCCAGGCCTGCTCCAGCAACCAGCTGCTCATGGCAGAATCTGCAGGCTCGCACTGCTTGTAGGCCTGAGGGGCACACTCATGGGTGAGTGTGCAATAAGTCCAAAGCCATGGGCCTGACCTCACAGGTTCTGTGAAGGCAGCTGGCTCACCTCCACAGTGGGAGGGGAATAGGAACTGCGGCCCTGCATAGGAGCTATGCGCATATGTGCTGTGGGTCATGAGGGCACCAGGAGCCAAGGTGCTATGTTTGGAGACCCACCTCAGCCTGCAGTTATTCAGAATCCTTGCTCAGCCCTCTTGCCCTCTTGTTACTGAAAAGTTGCAGAGGCTGGCTCCCAAGCTCTGTCCCCCACATGCTGTTCTAAGGCCTGGCTCCCCCATGGTCTCCCACCGTTCTGCCACTTTGGTGGCTTTCACTCTTGTTGCCTCTTGGCCTCCCCCGTCCTGTGCACTGTGCTACTCCTGGGTAGTCAGCAGCGATGGGGTCCTGTTGTGATCCGTCTCTGCTCTCTCCTTCTTGTCCCCTTCTCTTCAACCTTCAGGTGTTTTCTTGCGATGCATAAATTTTTGAGCTGTAGTTGTGTCTGTCAGGGTTCTCTTTCTTGGCTCCTGGATAGCTGTTCAATTGTGTTTTCTGGGAGAGCCTTTAGGGACCTACTCTCCTGTTGCCATCTTGCCCTCCCTCCCTATTTTTATTTCTTAACGTCTGATGCAATGGAAGATCAATTCTAGAATAATTGATAGTTGATACCCACCAAGCATATCTATACCATTAGGTCAATTGTTCAATTTATTCAGAGTAACAAACAAAAATATGTCTTGAAATACTCATGTTTTTTAAAATTTAAATTTTTAAACAAAAATTTATGTTTCCCCTTTGCTGAGCCTGTTACAGAGTAAATAAGCTTACTACAATTTGTTCTATTTATCAATCTGTCTTTGCAATTTCTAATCAGGCATGTTAACCCTATCTTAGAATGTATAATAATTTTACGTTATACATGGAAATGACATCTTTCTCTTTTGAAAGTTCCAAGTGGAACTCAATAATTTGACTGTGGTACTCAATAATTATCTGTAAATGGCAATTCCCTTTTCTTTATACTGTATCTCTAGTAGCTACTAGATATTTTAATAGGTCTGGTAATCTTGTATGTATTGAATTTCATGTCCTAGTATAGCATTGTTTTCTATAGGTTTTTATTTAAGCCATTGATATGTTTTAAACTTAATTCTCAGAAACATGTTTTCTGGATGAAGATTCTTACCTTCATAGAATACTTTATATATAGGATTAAGTAGGAGTGAAGAACTATAGTTTTTGAATATTTGTCCTAGTAATGTAATATTTGAATTCAGGAATAAAAAATAGAACAAATTCATTTTATAGTGTATTAAATTCTATTCCTAGTACCCTCACTATAAGATCTCATTAAGTTTACTCTTGATAAATCAGCTTGCTCATACAATAAAAATGACTCTGTTATCATTTTGCATCCTGTATCTCACAGGTGGCTATAAATGCTTGAGTCCAGCACTTTTTACTAATACGTGTTATTAATAAAGAGTTAGGAAGAAAATTCCTGTCAAGATTTGTCAAATGCTTTATAATCAGATATAAATAATTTCTTTACAGTGCAATTCAATGGATTCGATTTTCAAGAAAAAAAGAATATTCTTCCCAAATATATTTAAAAAAATATGTATTAATTTCTATTCTCTGGTAGTTTAAATATACACTCATCTGTAACCAAGTAACAAGAGAAAATTCTGAAATGTCCTTAATTAAATTACAGCAGATCGAAGGTTGGAAAGAAGAGATAAGAGAGGTTAATCCGTGAAAAACTACAAGCCAAAAACTAACAAAAGACTGCTTACATTCCTGAATGCATGTCGAAACTGAATAGACTTCAAGGCGGCTATTTCCACAATTATCTAGAGCAAAAATCTAACCATCAGACGCTACCACGTCCAACTTATGCATAAACTTTCCTGACCGTTGCCCACCACCAATCCAAAAGAGCAAACAGTTTGCCCTTAGGGACTATGAATCTATCTTAGAACTAGCCCGACTCAATTTGCCCACCCCTTTTATTTGTGGTCAAATGGGAATTTTTTCAAAACAACTTATATCTTTCTTCCCAAAAAATCATTGTACATGTATGAAAGAGCCCTGTCAGCCACAGGATGATGAACGTGTTTGACTTCTCCATCTAGCCTTGTTGCTGGTGGTTTAGACTGTCTTAGGACATGCTCCCTGTTCTGTCTATCATGTGGCTCAATAAACCCTTTCAGAAAACATGTGGCCTCAAGATTATTATAGAACATAAGTGAAGAGTATTATAATATTGAGAATGATTATAATATTGTGAAATAATTTTTGAAAGCATATGTAAACTTCTGTCATATTATCTTAATTTTCCTCAAACATGTAAAATAGAGGTTATTTTATTTTCAGTTTACAGAAAGGAAATTAAATTTTAGGTTGACTAATTTTCCAAAAGTAACATAGCTTGATGTTTCCAGCAAGACAGCCCAAGGTTATTAACAAATTGTGATAATCTATTTATTATATGATAGTGCTTGTGTGCCAAACTCATGTGCATGCTTGTTAGCATGCACATGTTGGGGAGAGGAAACTTGAGATTGGCGGAGCCCTCAGGATTTGTGGGGAAGTTGTCCTGGAAA
Organism: Lyroderma lyra; assembly: GCA_004026885.1. Taxonomy (NCBI): domain Eukaryota; kingdom Metazoa; phylum Chordata; class Mammalia; order Chiroptera; family Megadermatidae; genus Lyroderma; species Lyroderma lyra. Next base: position 217,038 of record PVJL010001364.1, on the reverse strand, counting down.
GACCAGCTACAGTCAGGAGAAGGAATAAAGGCTTCCCTGTTTCTTTTCCAAAGCATTAACATATGAACCTATACTTCTTCATTTGTTACATGTATGGAGTAACAATTTACTTGAATGGTAATAGCAATATATTAGATTTATGAAACAATTCTCATGTTCCAGGTACTTTATGCTTTATAGTAAACAGCTTTTAAAGTTTAAGGAATGTACTTTATTCTCCTTTGCCTTTTTATCTCACAGAAAAAAACCTAGTCTATATTACATGTGTAATAAATGAATTTGTGAAAATTTTCTACTCTACAGCAAACCTGCAAAGTAGGTATCATTTCCATCTAGTTCTGAAGGAAGTAGTTTATCAGGTCTGACTCAAAAGTCCACATTCTTCACACTAAACTATGGCTGTTAAATTGAGATATTTTGGAACTCCCCCAAATCTATAGTTTCACTCCCAATAAATGCTTGTGTATCACCTTACTAATGTCATTCTGTTTGTGTATATATTCAAGCTTCTATTACACAAAACTGCAGTTACATTTGAATACTTTTCCTGTCTCAGGCTGAGTGGGGGCTGAGAGAGGAATCATTTTGTTACATTTTCATTAAAAAATATTTTTTCAAGGGAAGACTTCTGTAACCTTTCTATTTAAACCTTTGAAACAACCCAGATTCAGGAAGATATTTTATACAATAAGGCAGGTATTCTGGCCTAATATGATTTAAGAGTTCTATGAAAGTAGGACAATCCTACCCAATCTCGCCATTATATAAAGAAATCCTTTCTTTCTGAGACAAACCCAGAAAAATATAATTTTAGGAGAAAAAATAGATTTTTCTGATTGCTGTTATTCAATGCTTTGGGTTTTTTTGTTTTTTGTTTTGTTTTGTTTTGTTTTTTTTGGTCTTGGGAACATGCTTCTTAGCATTTATTTTATTGTGACTGAAAATAACAAGAGATACCAGGGAGGGAACCTAAGATGGTAGTGAGAGAGGAGATCCTGGAGAATACATTTGAACGACTGGGACCCAAAGGGGGAAACCGTGAGTGGCATAGCCTCAGCTGAGTGATTGGTGCATTGCAAAAAAAAAAAAGACACCTGAATGTCAGAGAAAGGCAGGTGAATGGGAAAGAAAAGAAGGGTGCAAAGTGCAAATGGGGTTGCAGAACATGACCCAGGGCTGGGAGAAAAAAAGTGAGGTGGAAGCCTAAGGATATTAGCTGAAGAGCAACATGATCCCAGGCAGGTTAGAAGCAAAGAAAGACAAGAGGCATGGGTGGCTGAAACCCAATAAGGTTATGGTGAGTTAAAACCACAATGGAGTGGCAGTGTGCTAGGGCCCCAAGTGAAGCACCATACCCTGGGCAGGTTAGGGGCTGAATAAAGGCCCTGAACTGCCCTAGGTGAGAATAGAGCCCCAGCTGCAACACAGTACAGTTGCAGCAGTGCTGGCTCCACCACAAATAGGCTCTGAGTGAGTCTGAAATTCAGATCTGCCTGCCCTGAAAATGCTGACCAGAATAAAACATGGTCCTGCGTAAAATGTAGGCTCAGGAGAAAAGAGAAAGGCAGAACCAATGTCACATGCCTGGCCCCTGCCAGGCCCCTCCGGCATCACTGACAAACAGGCTTGTGTTATGGCAGAGTGAGCACCCAGCAGAGAGACCCCAGGACACAAAGTAGTCATAAAATTTCACCATCCACACCTCCAGGGAGAAACTATAAACACAGCCTGTCTGCTTCCTCTAACTCTCTCCCAAAGCTTGCCCTACCAACACTGCCTAGTGTCTGCTTTACAGCCAGCTGAAAAAAAAAAAGGCAAGCAAATCCGCACCTTTCCCAACAAACCCGTCCCTACAGATAGCAGCAGAAGGGCTCAGGGAAACTGCAAAACTCAGGTGCAGCAGCTTTTTTTCTGCACTGATCTCAGGGGTATAGCTCATCATCACTCACCATATTTTCCCAAAGAGAAGGCACATTGAAACCAAAGGGACTGGGTCAAAAGAAGAGATGCCCAACTTGCAGGAAAGCTCCCAGAGGTAGAAGATCAAATAACCAAGTAAAAATATTGTAAGATGTTACAGCAACACTAACTGGGAAGTAAAAGAAGACCTCTTTATATCTGCCAGGGAAAAAATCCTGAAGCACAGGAAAACAAACACATCAAATATAATGAGTATCTTAGGATTCAAAGCCACTCAAGATAGAAAATAAAAAAAATCTCCAGGAAAGAAACTTAGAGATCTGGAAATATATGATCTAAGTGACACAGAATTCAAGACTGCAGTTCTTAAGACACTTGGAGAGCTGAAAGAATGTTGGCAGGGTACCCAGACTCACGTAAGTAATCTCAGAAAGAAAATTTGTGAACAAACGTAATATTTTAACAAATAAATTGAAACTATAAAAAAGAATTAAACAGAAATTCTAGAAATAAACAACACAATAAAAGAACTGATGCTAACAGATGTCACCCCAATAAGTCTAACAATAAAAATGAATTAAAAAAAAAAGAACTGAGAAATGAACTAACTACCATAGGAAAAAGGGCTGACCAGATGAAGGAAAGAATTAGTGATATCAAAGATTGGAACATAAAAACAACACAGAAGGAAGAAGAGAGAGATTTGATAGTCTAAAGAAATGAAAGAACTCTACAAATACTATCTGACTCCATTAGAAAGGACAACATTAGAATAATAGAAATACCAGAAGGAGCAGAACAGAATTCTAGAGAGAGCTTACTCAAATACTAGATGAGAACTTTTCAAACCTATGTAAAGATCTGGAACCCCAAATTCAAGAAGAACACAGGACTCCCAGCCACCTGGACTTCAACAGATCTTCTCCATGACACATTATACTGAAGATATCAAAAATCAAAGACAAAGCATTTTTAAGGCAATCTAGGAAACAAATATAATCTTTAAAGAAAAGTCCATCATCAGACTGCTCAGCAGAAACTCTACAAGTCAGGAAGGAGTAGAATCAATCATTACTCAAAATATTAAAAGAGAGAGACTACCTGTCAAGAATAATTTATCCAGTAAATTTATCCCTTAGATATGAAGGAGGAATAAAGACCTTTTCAACCTCACAGAAACTGAGGGTTTCCTCCAGCACAAGGCCAGCATTTTATGAAATACTGAAGGAGTCTATTTGACCTGAAACAAAAAGTCAAAATAAATGGGGAAAAATTGGAACAACAAAAAAATAAAGAGGGAAGAAGTAATGGTCATAGAAAATCCTCATATATCAATGCTCACTCTAAAAGTAAATTGACTAAACTCATCAAAAAAAGGCACAGAGTAACAGACCAGATTTAAAAGCAAAACCCATCCATATGCTGTCTCCAAGAGACACACCTCAGCCACAAGGACAAACACAGACTCAGAGCGAAATGGTGAAAAAGAATACTCCAAGCAAGTGGCGTCCAGAAAAAAAACAGGAGTTGCCATACTGATATCTGACAAAACAGACTTCAGCATAAAAAAGATAACAAGAGACAAAGTTGGACATTTCATAATGATAAAAGGGACAATATAACAATAAAATATGACACTCATTAATATATATGCCCTCAATCAGGAGGCAGCAAAATTTACAAAGCAACTACTAACATAGCTATATGCAAAAACACAATTATAGAAGAAGACATAAACACCTCCTTAACAGGCATGGACAGATCATCCAAACAGAAAATAAATAAGGAAATATCAGTTTTAAATGATACATTACAGCAATTGGAAATAATTGAAATTTATAGGATATTCCATCCTACAACACCAGATTATACATTCTTTTCTAGTGCACCTGGAACATTCTCAAGGATAGATCAAATGCTGGGACACAAAACTAGCCTCAGAAAAATCAAGAAGATTGAAATCATATCAAGGGCATTCTCAGACCACAAAGCTTTGAAATTGGAGATTAACTGCAAAAAGAAAGCAGAAAAAATCACATATACACGAAGGTTAAACAACATGTTCTTAAAAAATGACTGGATCGAAGAAGAAATAAAAGAAGAGATTAAAAAACACATAGGGAGTAATGACAATGAAAATGCAACATATCAAAATTTGGGGGGTGGAACAAAAGCAGTAATAAGAGGGAAATTTACATAGGCTTATATCAAGAAACAAGAAAAATCACAAGTGCACATCCTAATAATCCTATCTTAAAGAACTAGAAAAGAAACAGAAGAAAACCAAAGTAAGCAAAAGAAAAGAAATAATAAAAATTAGAGCAGAACTAAATGAAATTGAGAACAGAAAATCAATAATAAAAATTAATGCAATAAAGAGTTGGTTCTTTGGAAAAAATCAATAAAATTAACAACCCCCCGGTTAGGCTCACCAAAGAACTAAGAGAAATAATTGAATTAAAAATGAAAGGGGAGAAATTATGAGTGATACCACAGAAATAAAACAGATCATAAGAAAATATTATGAGAGGCTTAATGTTACCAAATTTAACAACCTAGAAGAAATGGACAAGTTTCTAGAAACATATAGTCTACCTAGATTGAACCAAGAAAAACTGGATAATCTAAATAAATAGACCAATCAATAGTATAGAAATTGAAGTAATCATCCAAAACCACAAAAGCAAAAGCCCTGGAGCAGGCTGTCTCACCAGCGAGTTTTACCAAGCATTCAAAGAAAAATTAATGCCTATCTTTCTCAGACTCTTCCAAAATATTGAAGATGAAGCAATACTTCTCAACTCATTCTACGAGGCCAACATTACCCTAATACCAAAGCCTGGTAGGAACAATGCAAAAAATGAAAACTATAGACCAATATCTTTGATGAAGAAAGGTGCAAAAATTCTAAAAAATATATTAGCAAATAGAATACAGTAATGCATCAAAAAGATTATACACCACAATCAAGTGCAATTTTTCCAGGAACACAAAGATAGTTCAACATATACAAATCAATCAATGTGATACACCACTTAAACAAAATAATAGATAAAAACCATATGATCATATCAGTTGATGCAGAAAAAAGCATTTGACAAGATATAACATCCATTTATGATTAAAATGCTGAATAAAATGAGTATAGAATGAAAGTACCGCAACATAATAAAGGCCATATATGATAAACCCTCAGCTAAGATCATACTGAAAGGGGAAAAGCTGAAGCCCATTCCCTTAAAATCAGGAACATGACAGGGATGGCCCCTGTCACCACTGCTATTCATTATAGTACTGGAAGTTCTAGCCACAGCAATCAGGTAAGAGAAAGGAATAATATATATCCAAATTGGGAGAGAAAAAGTCAAACTGTCACTATTTGCAGATGACATGATTCTTTATATAGAAAATTCCCAAGACTCCATGAGAAAACTATTAGAAACAATAAATGGATATAGTAAATTTGCAAGATACAAAATAAATGTACAAAAATTAATGGCATTTCTATTGCATACTAATAATAAGACTTCAGAAAAAGAAATGAGAGATTCAATATCTTTTACATTTGCAACAATAGAATAAAATACCTGGGAATTAACAAAGAATGTGACAGAGTTAAACACTGAAAACTGTAAGACACTATTTTAAAAAATTGAGGAGGATGCAAAGAAATGGGAAGATATTCCATGTTCATGTATTGGAAGACTCAACATTGTTAAAATGACCATGTTACTCAAAGTAATATACAGATTTAACACAATTTCCATCAAAACTGCACAGGTATTCTTTCAAGAGATAGACTTAAAAATTATCAGATTCATATGGAACCACAAAAAAACAAAAACAAAAACAACAAAAAACCCGAATAGCCAAAGCAATCCTACATAAAAGAATGAGATTGGAGGTATCACACTCCCTGATTTTAGTTTATACTACAAAGCGTTAATAATTAAAACAGTTAGTATTGGCAGAAAAGCAGACACATAGACCAATGGAACAGAATAAAAAACCCAGAAACAAACCCACAAATATATAGACAGATAATTTTTGACAAAGGAGCAAAAAAATGTAAAATGGGAAATGAAAGCCTCTTCAATAAACAGTGCTGGGAAAATTGGAAAACCATATGCAAAAGAATGAATCTGAACTGTGAACTGTCACTATATACCAAAATTAACTCGAAATGAAATAAAGACCTCCACATAAGACCAAAAACAAACTGTTAGAAGAGAACACAGGTACTAAACTTATAGACCTCAGGGTCAGGTAGGACTTCATGAACCTGACCACAAAGGCAGGAGAAGTAAAAGCAAAAATAAATGAACGAGACGATATCAAACTAAAAAGCTTCTGCACAGCAAAAGAAGTCATTAACAAAGCCAAATGAATGGGAGAAAATATTTGCAAACAATGTCTCTGATAAGGGGCTAATACCTAAAATATAAAAAGAACTTGTGTGACTCAACAATAAAATAAACAACCTAATTAAAAAGTGGGCAGAGGACCTGAATAGACACTTCATCTATGAAGACACACAAATGACCAATAAGATACATGACAAAATGCTCATCCTCATTAGCTATCAGGGAAATGCAAATCAAAACCACAATGAGATACGACCTCACACCTGTGAGAATGGCTGTTATCAACAAGACAAGGAATAACAAGTGCTGGGGAGGATGTGGAGAAAAAGGAACTCTGGTACACTGCTGGTGGGAGTGCAAAGTTGTAGGAGGATAGTGTGGAGGTTCCTTGGAAACCTGGGTAGATATCATTCTGGGTAGCTACTCAAAATATTTGAAGACCTTAGTCTGCAATACTATATGTACCCCAGTGTTCATCTCAGTGCTGTTCACAGTGGCCAATTCATGGAAAGAACCAAAGTGCCCTTCAATAGATGAGTGAATAAAGGAGTTGTGGTACATATACACAATGGAATATTACTCAGCTATAAGAATAGAAGAAATATTGACATTTGCCACAAAGTGGATGGACCTTTAGATCCCCATGCTAAGCATAATAAGCCAGATAGGAAAACCAAGAACCATATGGCTTCACTCACAGGTGGAATATAAAACTAAAAGCAAAAAAGAAACAAAAACCCATGGACACAGTCAGTAGTTTAGTGACTACCTTAGGGAAGGTGGGAAGCAAGTAGGAGAGGAGGGAGGGGGAGTCAAATAGACGGTGATGGAAAGAGAACTGGCTTTGGATGGCAAACACATAATACAACACATAGACAATGCACTGTAGAATTGTACATCTGGAACCTATGTAATCATTGCTAACCAATGTCACCCCAATAAATTTAACAATAAAAAATATACCAAGAACTTTTAAAAATATTTTAATCGAAATCCTCCTAGTATCTTGTATAAGACAAAAAAAAAAAAAGAAATGAAAATATAAAACAAAAAACATTCAGTATTAGAGAAGAAAAACTGAAAACTTAAATGTATATTCCATTTCAATGTTTGGAGTGTTGAAATAAGTCTCAAAAACCTAAAGAAAAAACAAATCCCAGGAGGAGTGAAGTAGGAGAGCTGATATCATAGATCAAGAGGTTATAAAGCTCTTTTCAAGATAAACATCAAGCTCAAAAAGTCAAGGCTGGCTTCCCAAGTTCACAATAGGCCTCCCATCTAAGTTGTAGATCAGAGAAGATCAAGTTGCATTGACCTTTCAAAAGCAGGCAGATTCCCCGCCCAAAAGCAGGGATGGGCCTACACATATTCTCTGAATACAGAGAAACACACTATCACCATAGAATGATTTTAGAAATAAAACCAGGTAATAGTAGTTGTATAATGTCAGGGAAACTAGGAGCTCCTGTGAAGCAGTATTTTAAGAGTGAGGCTACCAATTAACTGTAGCCCAGATTCTCCCAATTAACCTCTGAATACACGTGAGGTGGCTAAGTAACCTCTGAATACACCTGAGACTACTACCCGAGGCATTAAATGAGGGTCAAATTAGTTATGGGAATCAAATGTTTCCTCTGGTTCGCTAGGTTAGTTCTATCATTTCTGAGTCTTAGTTCTTAGATTAATTTTACCACTGTTAACCTACAGTGATTTTAACCCTCCTTTCAGTATTAACTGATTCTTCAGTTTTTCATTTGCAACATATAGGAATATTTTACTGATTCATTGTATAAAACCCTTCTTTGATCCTATTTTGTCCAGGTATCACTTAATCTCCATTGTCCATGAAAGAATGAACTAGAATTCCACCTTAATTGTTCATTTTCAACCCATTTGTGCTCGATACTCTGTTTTGTTTTTCTAGTTCTCTTCATTAGTCTTACCTTGTTTTGCCCCCCAAATTAAAATACTTGAATGTCATCACCTGTGTTTCCTTACCTTATGATGTCCAGTGCAGTTTTAGCAGTGAAGAGCCAGCAGAGGATGTGAGGGTGGGAGCAGAGATGCTGGGTTATTTATTGCCTTTTCTGACCCCATCCTCTTTTGCTGGCGTGTTTGCTGTGGCTCTCTGCTTTGCTACAAAGGCCACAGCACCTGCATAGCATCTCCTGGGGCAGGGCTAAAGCTTTTGGTGGGTACTGACAATAGTCTCCCGCCTGGGCCTTCATTAGACCCAGGGGTTGTTGTGGCTTTTGTTGTGGCTTAGTCCTTTAAGCTTCCTTTGCAGGATCCTCTTTTTCAAAGTTGCCTTGGATGTTGGAGGTTCTCTATTATTTCATATGAATGGTTGAATAAGAATATTGAGTTCCTCAAAAATATCCAGTTGGTCATTTAATTGGAATTTTATTAGATTTATGTATTTTGTTGTTCCACTAAGAAGCATGGAATAATTCTGTATTTACTTGGAAAATATTTATATACATGCACTCATACTGGGTTCTGACCATTTCCTTCATAGGCATAACAAGTACCTGCTCTCAGTCTTCATATTAATATTTTAAAATTGTATTTATGGTGTCATTTTTGAACAAAAATTTTATTTTAACTTGTAATGTAGTAAAATGTATTAGTCTTTTGCATTATGGTTTTGGTTTTGTGTTTTAACAGCTCCTTCCTGTTCTGTCATTAGCATTATAGTACCTACTTTGTTCAGAAAGTTTTGAAGTGTTACTTTTCATTTCAGATACTTAAATCATTCACACTTATCTATTTATTGGTTCTTACAGTGTTAGGTAGTAGTAATTTTTCCATAAATGAAGCCAATTTTTTTTCAAGTCATTTCTTTGTCTGTTATACAATATTTATTAAAAATAAAGTTTGCATGTACATGAGAAGATTTTGTGGGCTATCTGTTCAGTTTCACTCAGTCTACTAGATTGTATTTGCAGGATACCACAGTATTTTATATTTACATGAAATTACAATTAATCTTGATAACTAGGAGTATTTATATTTTACTATTTTTGTTAAAAATTTTCTTGGCCCTTAAATTTTTCATATAAGTTTTAGGATTAGCTTTCACAACAAACTTCTTGTTATTTACTTGAACTTTCAGGGTATTCACATATTAACTTGGGAAAAATTGCAATCATTTTATAGTACTAATCTTACGAATATTCTATATACCTATTCATTCATGTCTCCTTTTATGAATTTCAAAGTATTTTGCAATTTTCTCATAAAGGTGTTATGGGTATTTTGTAGATTTATATCCTAGCACCTGGAATTTTACACTGCTACTGTGAAAAGTTTCTCTTTTCTATCATGTTTTTGAAGTGGTCATTCTGGGTGACGTAAGTCTATTATTTCTTGCCTTAATTATTTTGTTTATTTTTTTCTGACTTTGATACCACTTAACCAGCTTTATTTTGAATAATTTGCATAGTATGTATGCTTGCCCACTTTTTTTTCAACTCTTCTGTGAGATACTACTTTAAGAATATTTTCTGCAAACATCGTGTGTTAGATATGTTTAATCTATTTGGATTAAATTTATTATTTATTAGTTAGTTTACATATATATATCAACAAAAGTTAGAGGTAATTTAAATTAACTCTATTTTCTGTTAATTCCTCTTTTTACTGCACTTTTTCTATCCTTTTTCTTCTGTACTCTTTAGATATTTCAGCTATAAGGAACAAAATAATTTACTTAGAATGGCTAAACAAATAGGCATTCATTTTACTAATACAGCAAGAAATTCAGAAATAGGTGTAAGTTTGCTATTTCAATCAAAGTTTAGGAACCTGGGTACTTTTATTTTCTTTTTCTTTTTTTTCTCCAATTACGTTTGACATTTAACATTATATTGGTTCAGGTATACAGCAGAGTGATGAGATTTACATAACTTACAAAGTCCTCATTCTGATATATCTGATTCCCATCTGACAGCATATATAGTTATTACAATGTTATTGATTGTGTGCCCTATGCCGCACTTTACATCCCTGTGACTATTCAGTGACTATGAATTTGTACTTCTTTATTGCTTCCCCCTTTTTCACCATCTCCTCCAGCCCTCCTCCCCTTACTCCCACAAATCCAGAGCCCATCTGATACCACATTCCTGTGCTATACTCTACATCCCCGTAATTATTACTTCGTAACCAAACTGAACATCCCAATCGTCTCCCCCATTTCATCCACTCTCCTGTCCCTGCTCCCATATGGCAACAAACCAAATGTTTGTATTTCTATATCTATGAGTCCTTGAAAGAGGAAAGCTGAAGAGTGGGTCTCAAAGGATGAATAGATATACTCCAGGATAAAACCAATTGGGAATGGGAGAGCACATCAAAAACAAACAAACAAACAAACAAAACAACAAAAAAACCCAATAAAACAAAACAGTGTGAGCAAACGTAAGGAGAGGAGGAATTGTAGAATGTTTATGGAAAACTACAAGCAATTTTGATGTAACCAGGATGTACAGTGGGAGAGAAGACACGTCTGGAGATAAACTGGAGAGGTAAAAAGAGGGTCTTGTTGTGTTAAAAGCTAGCTAGAGTTAAGTAGTTAATAAAAGTCCATAAAAATGTTTTATACTAGAGAATGACAAAGCCAGATTAGTCAGTGGTTGTAAAAGATGATTTTGAATATGATGATATTGTCTGTAGGTTAAGAGAGTACTTAGGAGACTAAACAGTTCTTTTAGTGAGATGTGATGAAAATCTAAAACTGGGCATTGTTGTGATCAAACAGGCGGAAGACATTCAAGAAACAAGAGGTAAAATCTGCAAGGATTGGGCCAATTGCCCAGCTGTGGAAATAAGACAGCAGAATTGTGCAACCAAACTTGAGAGAGAAAATATAGAAGGAGGAAGAGTTTACAGGTTAAGAGCTATAGTCTTTCATTCTATCTTCTAGAACAACAAAACAAAAATGAAACAAAACTCAACTGAACTAAACCCTGATATGTTTTCCCCACTAATAAATTTGCATTTAAAGATTTGAATTTTCTTAAAAGTTTTATGTTGAAATTAGCAAGACAATATTCTTAACAAATTTAAAAATTATTATTTTAAGTAATATAATATTATGTATCTCCATAACATACCTCCATGTTATATGCCTGCATGTTAACAATTTAACCTAGATTGAATTCTAGGTAGTATTTTGGCAAGAAATATAATTAGTCACTGATTAGATAATAAATATATAACTTTTAAAAGCAGGTTTTAAAATAACACAATTATTCCATTTGAACTCATTTCATTCTCTTAATTTGTAAAATAGTTATTTTTAGGAATATTTTAGTAGAATATCTTATTTCAAATTTATCTAAATAATTAAGGAAACAAATTATGATAAGAAAATGATTAATTCATTAAATTTAGTTATATGAGAGTTTAACATATCAAATCAAACACTAGAAAAATCTCAATCTGAGTCTGCTAATCCATATTCCTAAAGTCACAAGAAAAACACATTCTGAAAACAGATCATATCCCAGAGTTCTAAAACATCTATACACCAATAAGCAAAAGATTATATGAAATTTATTCAGATGACCTCACCATAACTATAAAAAAGCAAACTGTAAGTTGACAGAGAAATATCCCAGCCATTTCAAAATCTAACTAAATTGCACAACGTGACCTAAATTTTGACCCAGCCAATTCATCATTAACTAAAGGGAAACGATCTCAAACTTCCAGACTATCAAAAATAAAAAACACTTGAAGAAAAAGCTGTCTTGAAAATAAATTGTCGACTAATGGTTTCTGTTCTTCTGACCTCTTATGGTAACTGAAATACTTTTAAACTGCTTTTTCCATCAATTAAAACAATTAGAAGCCAAATAGAGCATGCATGTTTCTGCCCAACTCAACATGGAATGATAGAATGTGAAGTGGGCTCAGATGCTTCGGTACTAAAGACTGGTTTGAACCATTCAACCAATAATCCTGTTTCTCTGGTTTAATGAAAGAAAATTACAAAGGATACAATTATAATTAAATTAACTCTGTTACTTTAAGATATGGAGTATTTTGGTAAACTGTACTTCTTCCAGTTCCAAGAAATGCCTAAATACTTCCAGAGAACTTTCTAAAATATGTAGATCGACAATTACACCTTTTCAGATATAGAATTGTAACTTCTTTGGACAATCCTGTTTTTAATACCTTATGGCCACATTCTAAATTTCTGATCTCTTTGTGTAATACCATAGATGTATAAAATAAAAAATATTGAACTAAGTTCCCCACTCTCTTCAACATATTGCCTAAAAGTTTTTTTTTTTTTAAGTTATTTAACAAATCAAAGTACCCTGCACACACACAGGGTCTGATTTATCAAGCTTTCCATATCTGGAATAATGAATCAATATTAATATATTCTCATATATAGACAAAGCTAGAGCAAAAGTCAACTATTCAGTATCATTCATACTCCATTTTAGTCTTTTTTTCACCTTGAAAATATGCCCTAAATGGCATACCATTTGGCCTTTCAAAGTACAATTTCTTTTTTTAAAAAATCCGTGAAACATAAGTTTGTATTTTATCATTTCCCCAGCTTCCTTATTTCATCACGTTTACACTGATCTCTCATCACTTTTTTCATTTCTTCCTTTGTAAATTATGCTTCTGTGTATTGATCATTTATAAAGTGATCATAGTTGCATCATTTAATTTTTACGATGCTGGTGCCCCAAGCTGTTTTTACTTGCATTTTGATCCCGAATCACTTTTAGAACACAGGCGTCCCTGCGTGTCCTGCAAGGCACCCCTCAGAGCTGCCCCCCGCTGGTGCCCGCCGCCGCCTCTCTGTCCGCCCTGTCGTCATCGTCTCTGACTTCGACCAGCGAATTGCGTCCCAACCGGTCACCCGCCTGGAGACGTGACCCCCTCCAATCCGTCCTTCGCAGCACCAAGTCTGATCACGTCATCTTCCTCCTTAAAAATCCACCTAGAGCCTACCCACAGGATAAAGTCTAAATTTTCCTGAGAGTGTCTGATATTTCGTAGATGACCTGAACCGCCATTACTTATCAAGCCCTGTCTCCTTCCAACACAGAAGGCGACAATCACACAGCAGTCCCCACAGGTTCACCAATAACACACACTTGTATTCTCCCACGGTCCTAAGGTGTTGAAGACGAAGTTCTCCCTCACTGAAAACCCCACCAGGCCTCCTTCAGTTAGACTGCTGATTACTTTTGTTTCAAGAACCATCTAAAACAGCATTCCCTGCCAGATGTGCCTTAATATTCAGTGCATATACAGTCACCTCTGTCATAACTCATCCCAGTTGTCGTGAACGTATCTGTCTGTCCCAGGGCCCTGATTCTTCCTTCCTATAGACTCGGCGTTAATAATCCTCTATACATCTGGCTGGGCTTTAGTGAAAAAAGAAGCACAAATAATAAAAATTTAGTTATTATACTTTTAAGTCAAATATGCAGTTTTTAATTGAAGCAATATCATCTCTCTGAATTTAGTTTTAGGATAGTAATTGCCTTAAAAAGTTGTATATCAACATAGAGGATTAACTTCACTTTTTAAGATATTTGGGTCTGGCAAGTATTTTCAAAGAATCTTAAGTTTTAAGACTATCTCAATATTTTGGTAAATATTCACTTAAATTTTACAACTATATTACTAGACTTGATTTATCTTTTAGTTTTTATGAGTCTTGATTTCTCAATTAAAAAATATTTATCGAGTGGGCATTTGGTGCTAGATACTGGGAATATAAATATTATAACATCTATTACAGAGGGTTGTGATAATTGGGACCACCAAACTTATAAGATCCCAGCAGAATGCTTAGCAGATAAATGGCAGGGGTTGTGATATTGTTGTGGTTATTGTTAAGGAGGATGTGTTGATTTTTTTGAGACAAGTCATCAAGTAGAATGAATACACACACACACACACACACACACACACACACACGTATCATTCATACAACAGCAACAATTTTATAATAAAATGTGTAAGGCAAAGCCCTGCTATTGCTACTTAGTATTCCACAAAACAAATGACAGTTGTCTGGGCTTTCAGAAGGCAATGCAGAAGGAAATCAGAATGGTGTGCTCTTTTATGGATAAGTATGCATCTGCTTTGGATGATAAGCATCTAAAATTGCACCTGCCTACAGCAAGGAAATAGTCAAATGCAAAAGATGACTTGAGTAGATAGCAATTCTTTTCTAAAATAAAATATTTAAACAGGAGAATGCTTTTTTCCCTACAATTTTTATTGTTGCAAAGCAAATAGAATATATCGATTATTTTAAAGTCTAGCAGACAAACACTTAGTAAAGAAACAATGTGTACTTTCTTCAGGGCATATTATCTTCTGTTTGTATTACTTTCTTATCCATAAAATTGGTTCCTTCAGGGAAAGTGTAACTTGGCTGAGCAAGGGATTCTTTTGTGAAATGTGCTCTGTGTGTGTCTGTGTGTGTGTGGGCACGTGTGCGTGCCTGTTTGTCAGTTCTACCTTTTTACTTCAATTTATAAGTTTTTTCCTTATAGAAAATTATGTAAATTATAAATGACTTTCTGGATGAAACAAATAAGTATATTTCAATTAGAAAAAGTAACTAATAACCTCAATGATAGAAAAATAAATTACTCTAAATGAATTTTTGCATTATCCAAAATTCTGAATCTTTTTCTTGCTGAGCATTTAGAAAATTCATTTGGAGTAAAGCAAAAAAATATATTAAAATAACTTCACAGTTTGAATTCTACAGCATTTTTCTCTCAGAGATTTTTGTACTTTATTGTCATCAAAAGTCAGGTTTTTTAAAAGTGAAGAAGCTCTCTCTGTACAACATTGATGCTATCAGAATAATTTTAATGAGTATGTTAGATAAAGGAAGTAATTAGTTGTAATAACTATTACCATACAGTTTTAAGAGAATGGATATTCATAATCATTTAGGGAAATAGTAAGAAGTTATTTATTTACTGCAATAATGCCAGTATTTTTCCTTGTACTTGTTAGTATTGTTTGATCACTATCCTTAATATTTTATTTTCTCATGCATCAAAAGGTTGAACCATTTTACACTTCATGACACCTTTTACAAAAATAATTCTCCCCATCACAACTCTTCATAAGATTACTAAGAAAAATATGTCAATTACTCTAATCTGTGTTTTAGTTCTTTATATTCATATTTCTAAGTGACTAATCCAGGACTAAAAATGAGTAGCACTGAATTTTAAACTGAGGCAATTTTGTATAATTGTATGATAAGATTTAGAGGAGTCATATTCCACAGAGGAGAAGCATTACTATAAAAGGGGTCACATCAGAATTACTTTGGGGAGAAAACTGTTTTGAAATACTGCATCATTTTTTAAAAAACAAAATGGAAAATGTAGAACCCTAAAAACCTTTTCTGGTAGCATGCCAAAGGCAGAAAAAGAAATCATTTTAGAATACATGAGCTTAAAAGGCTTGAAAAAAATCAGTCCAGAAATAATCACTGACATAATATAGACTATGATTGGGACAATTTAACTAGCATTTATTAACTGTATTCCAGCCATAATGCCAGATGCCTTGAATCACTATTTGCATCCATCCTTGTGACACACTGATAAGGTAGGTACTATTGTCATTCTTCTGTAGATAAGGAATCAGAGACAGAGAATTTGAGTCACTGGCCTACTGTCACAGAAATGCACATTGGCATGTCCAAATTGACATATAAAATATACTAGGTCTATAAACAAGAAAATATTATACATAAAGATGTCAATTTTCTCAAAATTATATTAGAGTTTTAAGGTAACTTTTACAAATATTTAGGTGGAATTTCCTTTGCTTCTCAACAAAGAGAGTTTTAAAATTTTTTAAAAATATTTTATAAAATAAACAGGTATAATAGTCCAATTTAGAAAAACTGAAAGTAAAATTAGAATAGCTGAATAAGTGTGGTACTGAGACATACAAATAGATAAGTCAATTAAATATTCCATTTTAAGTATGGTTGATGTGGTTGGTATTTCATATTATTGCGGAAAGCAAGTATTCAACCAATGTTTCCAGGAATATGAATGACTATTACCTCATCACATTGAATAAAATAAGTTGATTTAAATAATTAAAGATTACCTTTTATACCACAAAAGAGCTAGAGGAGAACAGAAGTCATTATGTAACTATAATCCTCTAGGTGGGTAAAATAATTATCTAAGCAAATAATTAAAGAAAAAAAGATCACATTTTTTTATAGATTTGATCCCACATATTTTTGTATTTAAGTTCCAGTGTAAAAGTCAAGGATTTAAATTGCCATTATAAAGCAGAGGACTGAACCCTTTGTTCTCATAGTACGTTACTAATGCCACGGACTGGACCCCTGTTCTATTCATTCTTCTCAGTAATTTCAATAACTTCAAATGCCAGCAAGTGTGTTGGTGAAGAGTATGAGCTACAGTAAAGATAAAACTGGGTCTGTGTCTTGACTGCCCTTAATGGCACTAAAATTGTCTCACTTTAAATTTCCTGGTACATGACTTTCAGAGGAAAAAGGGTCTATTACATGCTGTTAACTGGGATTTTTCTTTTACTAGTAAATGGAGCACCAAAGACCTAATGGCTCTTACAGCTCCTGGCTCATGTTACTTGCTCCATAAATGTTGCTACATTATGACTCTGAATCTAAATCCAAATCAAGACCCATATCCTGAACCCTAGACTCATAATCCAACTAAATAACATGTATTTTTTCTACTCGGGTTTCCCATATATACTTCAATCCACCAAAAGTCCTAAGAAAGGATTTGAATAAAAAGAGGTCTACCTTCTTCTTCCATAGAAAGATTTAGTATTTTAAGTGTTGATACTGTCTAAATTCCTCATTAACATTTAGTAGCTCCTGATCGTTCACAGAAGCATTGAACTACCATATTCAACCCAACTTTGAACAAACTTCCAATTTCTCTGCTCTCCCATTTCATCTTTTGCTTCATTTTCACTGAATTAACTTTCCCCATACACCCCAATCCTTTCTTCCTTTTGTATCTTCCTCACATGGTTCCCTCAGTCTGGAATTTGCCTCTCCAATGGCCACATGTTTAGGCCTTGTCCATCTCCTGAAACAGTCATCGCCTATAACCTCTTTCCAAAACCACTTCCTTTGCTACAGATTTAGCAATTTTTTCCCCAAATCACGAACTACATTATTTGCTTTCTTCTTTATAAATTTTTATCATAAATTGTCTTTAATTATTGTTATTGAAAGTGGTAAAATATTTAACAATGGATATGGCACAACCTGTAACCCATGCTGCTCAGTGGCAGTACACACTGGCTGAGCAGGCATGCTTACTGTTGGATTATGAGATAAGACAGTTCTAGATCATAAGCTTCCTCAGGTCAGCACATGTATTGACTAGATCCCTGCAGCATCAAAATTTTCATACAACGTCTTGCTTATAATAGGTATACCCATATTTAGCACTAATCAACTTTAAACATATAAAAACACAGTGTATATATATCTATATCTATATATATATATATATAGATATAGATATATATAGATAGATATAGATATAGATATATAGATATAGATATAGATATATAGATATAGATAGATAGATAGATAGATAAAATTAGGGCAACAAGCTCACAAACAAGCAAACATTCAATCCACTGGAACAATATAATAGGCACACGGTACAATATGTGTAGGACAAGTAATCAAGTGACACAAAAGAGTCCACAATCACCTTGCCTTTGATAACATCCTGACCTCAAAATTGAGATTAAAAACCAACTTACATGATATTTATTAACTTTAACAACACATCAACAACAAAAATACATTGTAGATAAATTTTATCCATTGTTAGCTTCCATAAAACTGAGATTAAAGATAATTCTTAGTTTTAAAATAAACTACCTGACAAATCACTCTTGACATTAGTAAAATTAAGAAAATTAGAAAATACCAAAATAATAAAAGGAGAAGAAATTAATAGAAGAAAAAAATCACATATTTAATTTAAAAGTTCCTTAGTTTAATTTGAATTAAAGCCAGAATAATGGGAATGTTTGAAAGGTGACATAAATGTTTCTTAAGGACTAAGAGCATAACTATTATCTGAGTTTTGAAACTCAACCAGGAGCTCCTGGAGTACAAGGAATGTGTCACATTTTGTATTGAATCCCCAGGGCTTACCCTAGGGGCTATTAACAACAGGTGTTCAATAAATATTTGCTGAGTGCCTTATTGGATAACCTAATAATAGCTGTTACATGTTCTAATTGAGGGTCTTCCGGAATGGTTTTATAATTTTCCCCTTGAGGGTTAATTAAAAAAAAAACAATTAGAGAAAGAGAGGAAATTAAATGAGTATTTTACATAGAGCACTTGGACATGCCAATATACAAATACTTAGACAGATGCCCGTTACATACTCCATCCCTTTTTCCTACTTAAAAAGATAAAATACTTGGAGAAAATAATTGTTTAAATCTTTCGTGCGTGTGTGTGTTTATCTAAACGAGATAGGATGGAGGGCTCCAATACTGAGGCCTAGATTTTTATTGCTTCTATGTCAGCAGTCATTTTGGTTCTACACTGTTTTATGGACTTTGCAAAATATGTTCCATCACCTAAAAAGAACTCAGACTACTCACTGTTAGAGCTATATAGAAAGTATATATTTATATAAAATAGACTTGAAATGCCAGTTAAATGGGATTGCTGTGGTGATTATAGGTTTCCCTTATTTCTACATAAATCATTATGCTTAAAAAAAAAACACTTCCTGTAAGCTACTGAATCAAATCTTATTCTCCACCCGACTTCCTCCTGTGTCCCCTCGGGCTAACATCTGGTGAGGTGCTTCCACACGCTCCATTATCTGAAAACATTTACCAATAAAGCTTAGCATATTTATGTAACAGTAGAGGTTTATGGTGTGGCCCATTGAAAATGGAAATTGAATGATTAAATTCAGGCTTCTAAAGATACTTAGGAAAATAAGTGATTTATTAGGGTTATTTGTTCTTTAAATGTATGCAGTCAACCAAATTAACTCTCATACAAAGTTATGTTGCTGATGCCTGAAGCTTAAGCTTGTGAACACTTGGTTATGGAGAATAAATGGGTCAAGCCAGTCATTCACTATACGTAATATATACATGAATGCCCACTAATAAAGAATAGCACTATTAAATACACCTAATAAAAAATGTAGGCAAGGCCATGTCATCTATTTTGAGGGTATTAGAGGATTTTAATGTAAATTGGGAAGAGATAATTGGAAAATCTAATTGATTTTATGTAACTCTTTAAGAGAAGTGGTCTGATAGACCTCTCCCAAAAAGTGTACGACATTTTACCAGTCCTGACTCATTTTATCTTTTTGAGAGGGATTCAAATGGTTTTATCTCGAATCTACTTCCAATTTAATAATAGCTACACTTTTGAGAATGTTAACCACGTGCGAAACACAGAGCTTGTCTGCACTTTACATTGTGCACTTAATTAAATAGTGGAAGTTTAACCTTTTTTTTGTAGAGACAGTCCACAAGAGTATTAATATTTTCCATTACAACTTAGGTCAGAAACCCAGAACTTCTGATTGATTTCACATTCTGACCACTGAATTAGTCTCACGCTGGGATTAAAATTTATGAGTCACTGAGATAGAGAAGATGAAACATTATTAGACAAAATGACTGGGTGGAATATTGATTTTTAAGAAAATCAGAATACCAAATAAGTAAACTTGCTCACTAAGTAGAATAAGGACATGGCCATAGCATTAAAAAATTCTCATGAGAATGTTCATCATAAAATTCAACCCTGTACAATATGACATTTTGTATTGTGTCCATGATAATTTCATAACAAGAATAAAAGTTTATGAAAACAAACTGTGGAAGGTGATTACTTAAAATCTATGCTATATTTTTGATTAAAAGTATGCTGTCCTAGAGCATATTTTTGTCCGTTTCCCTCAGACTGAACCAATGTGTTCATAAAACAAGGTGCTTAAATAAATAATATGAAAGACTCGAAATCAAGGGTATCTACAATTTTAAGAAAATTGGACTAATTTACCAAGAGATACTGTTTTCTGGTGCTCTGATAAAGAATTAAAGGGAGTAATCCAGTCACAAAAATGTATTATGTCTAATAACAAATTCGAAAGCTCTATTTTGTTTGTTGTTTTTGTTTTCCATGAAGTGGCTGTTTATGTTGACTGACAACAAAAAGAAGTGAAAGCAATCTTCTGGATCACTGAAAACAAAATACACATCATACATACCCCTCAAGTACAACATAAAGTTGATTCCGTATTTCTATGAAGACAAAACGAAATCTTGTACTTCAAATTAATGTCTTATCTGCTTAGAACAGCTACATTTCTGTCTAATTGAATAAATTTTTGCCCACACTCTATGTTCTTTTAATTTAAAATTGTTTCTAAAGGATTAATATTTATTGCAATTATCCTTCTCCATATTGTTATTAGAGCAATCTCTAATATATGCATATAAAACTATTCATGACTCCCTTTGTATAGATATATAAATATAAATTTGTTTATTATCTAAGTGTCAAAAGTAACTCAGAAAAAAAAGTATCCAAAATATTGCTTCCAAAAAGGCACATGACTATAAATGTGTCACATTGTCTTATATATTTCATCTTGTTTCCACCCTGAATTCCAGCCCCTCAGTTCAATAACTAATCTGAGATTAACTCAATAAAAGCCAGTTCATTGAATTATAAACATATTGACTTATAAGTTTAAATAGAATATAAAGTGGTCTATAATTGGCTTTTTCCTGGAAAACAAGCATATTTTGCGTGGGACTTAAAGTAGAAAACAGCATTAGGGTGAACAATTTCTATACATTGACAGCTGTTAACGTGCTAAAATAATTCTATTTCTAAACTTTAAGTTAAAAGAAAGGTGATATTAAATATCTAAAACTTTGAAAAAACTGCACATGAATTGCTTCTGTATATACCTGAATTCTAGAATCATATGAAAATCAATGGCTATTAATTCTATATGTGATTATATTGTTATTCATTCACTCAACAAACCCTCTCGAAGTTACTCTGTGAACAAGGCTTTCTGCTAAGTGCTGGGATATCGAAATTAATAAAACCGTGGCTCTGATCTGAGAGTTGTTCAGCTTTATGGAGGAGACAGCCAAAGAAATAGGTTAATTTAAACCAAAGAACAATGATAGCAAGGCATGCAAATTATGGTGTAAATAGGCTTAGATTTTTGTGAGTGGTAGAAGTGCATAGGAGGAGAAGAGGGCAAAATAAGGAAGAAGGTGAATTACGTTCAGAGTATGTGTAGTTTGATGCATCTGTGGGATCTCCAGCACAACTCTGGGCTGGCCTTACGCCTATGTGCCCTCCTGCCTAGGCTGTTTCCCAGGCTCCCCTGTCATTCGGCTTCCAGCTGGATTTGATCAGACACTAGCAGAGATTGGAGACTGGGAGAAAGAGAGAAACCGAGATATTTCTTCACATCCTGTCCGTCTCAAAACCTGTTTGTGGCATTTGCTGTGTTCTTTTTTGTCCACCCCTCTTATCAAGACAGACTTGTGCGAGTTTCAGCTCTCACTGGCCTCCAGTCTGCAAGACAGTATCTTTTTTCTGCTACCTATCTTCTGCTTGGTTTCTCAGCCTCTTCCACAAGAACGGGACTGCCAGCCATAATTTTCTCTATTTTAAATATTCAGAGTGGTTTCCAGGGAGTTTGGAAGGTAGATTTTTGACTAATCACCGTATAGACAAGAGTTGATGAGTGAATGCAGAGAGGGTGGGTAAATAGATCGGTGAACTGAAGATGGAACCCTGAGAAGCATGGCAATAGATAAAGGAAGCAC
The DNA here is from genome assembly GCA_004026885.1 of Lyroderma lyra. Lineage (NCBI taxonomy): Eukaryota > Metazoa > Chordata > Mammalia > Chiroptera > Megadermatidae > Lyroderma > Lyroderma lyra. Next base: position 194,851 of record PVJL010001364.1, on the reverse strand, counting down.
AGTCAGAATGAGTCCCAAAGGTTGTTTGTTTTTTTTCAGTAGAATCAAAAAAATTAGATATCCATCTAAGTCCACTGGGAACCTTAGGGATCACTTAGACCTAGAATTTTTCAGATTAGGTTTCTGAAGCTAGAGAGATCAGGTCACCATTTAGGTACCAGTACCAGATTTAACACTGAAATCTGAGTTTCCTATTTCCCCACCCAGTGTCCTTGTGATACCATGCCTTTAATCATGGTGTTGAATAGCATGAGATTTGGTATCATTTTCCTGGTTTCAAGTCACTTGCTTTTGACTGATGTGATGTTTGCACTTCAGTTTCTTTTTATGGAAAACTAGTATATGGCATTATTTACCATCATAGGTAATTTTAAAAATTAAATAAAAGTATTTAGAATCATTTAACGTAATTAGGATAATAAAAATTATTAAAAAGTTGGTACAAATCATGTTCATGAAGAATAACAGTGCTATCAAATCTTACCACAACATTATGAAAGATAAGCACCTTACAGATACTGATTATGTGTTGGCTAAAGTTAAGATTTTTTGCATTTGTAATACTCTTAACCATTTTTTAAATAAAACTAAATTTAATCTCAAATTAGGTTTTACTTTAGAAGTTAGCTCATTCATTGTTTTTTCTATAAAATGATTTTTACACCATTAGTTTCTTCTTAGCTTAATATATAATTTCTATAGAATTAAATGAGATTTCCTGATTTATTTTTACTTGCATGGTATTTTAACTAAAAAGTATATTCAAATTTGTAGAAGATATGTTTCCCCCAAGAAAGTCTTCTAAGTCTTTTTTCTGTCGACACTGTCATTCTTTTTCTTCTTTCCCCCAAATACTTAAATGTTAAGTATGAATGAGAAATTGGGAAATTGTTAAACGAAGTTACAAAGTGATTCTAATTTAGTAGATAACATAAATACTGATGACTTGCTTCCTAGCGCTTTTGCCATTAGTATTTAGAAATTAACATTCATATTAAAAGAAAAAAACAAATCAAACACTTGGAGCATAGCATATAGATTCAACCAAAATTCAGTAGAGTAAATTTTAACTTACCTTCAGTATCTGCTAGCCCCACTCCTACTCCTGGCTGTTTGATAGGCTCTTGCCCATTCTGCCCCATCTTCCCTCTATTGATAAAGAAAAGAAAAGGTTATACTATACTCAGTTACGCTCTCCTAAGTGCACGTGATGAGGCCAAGTTCACAAAAATAGAATAATATTATATATTCAGACCTGCAATATGTTACTTGAATGGCAAGTATAATTACAATAAATTGCTATGTATCATGTTAATTTTAAAAGGGAAACTTGTCTCAACATAATACCTCAAAATTTAGTGTCTTATTTGTTGATTCATATCAAAGATCATATCATTATGAATTTTTCAAACTGCATTTCAGAATTTAAAGATTCTTTTTTATTATAAACTCAGGAAATGAGAAGCATTTTTATACCTTTCTATTTTATTATGATGACTTCTATAGATCCTTGGATGAGAAAGGAAGTTTTGAATTAACTTATAAAAATAATATTGTAATAACATTTTTTTTTTCCTAGAGGCTTTCTCTCAAGTTCTTCCTGTGTGTAGCATATTGGCTTTTGAAGTCAGACTGCTTGCTTAGTTTCTGCTTCAGATTTTGCTATTTCATGCTACATATCATCTAAGGCAAATCTACTTAATTTGGTGAAAACTATTTCTTCTTTTGTAATATGAGGTAGGTAACATTAGCTGCATTTGGTTAAAAGAAAATTATATGGAAAAATATATATAAAGTGCTTAACATAGTGCTTGAAACATTATAATATTCAATAAATATAAAGTATTAATATGTTGGTATGCACACAATGGCTTTAGCATTCAGCTAGAGTCTGCTACTCACATTTGGTTTCAGCATCAAACTTTTTGGTAGGCAAAATTGATAAAAAAATTCATGAACTTTGAGCAGTATGCATACAGAATATTGATAATATAACAGCTAAAAGATTTAGATTACTTATTTTTTCAGTCAGAGGAATGGTACATGACATACAAAAGATTTTGGAATTGTCTTATATGTACTTACATAAGACATTGTAAAAAAATGGAATAAATGCTTTAAAAAGTGTTAAAAAGCATGCTTGAACAAAAAAAATCTTGATATTATACTTCTAAACAATAAATCTGACATAACAGGATTTACTAACAATTCTTACTTTTATGAAAATGTTTGGTTTGGTGAGTCCACTGAAAATATAACCATACTTATTTCTTAAGAATTTAATGATACTATACTACCCAAAGCAATCTACATATTCAATGCAATCCCTATCAAAATATCAAAGGCATCTTTTAATGAACTAGAACAAATAATCTTAGCATTTATATGGAACCACAAAAGACCTCAAATGGCCAAATCAATATTAAGAAATAAGAACAAAGTTGGAGGTATTTATATCATGCAACTTGATATCAAACTATACAATAAGGCTTAAGTAACAAACTGATTGTTGCCAGATGTGGGGGTGTTTAGGGGAGCAGGTTAAGAAGGTGGAAGAGATTAAGAAGTACAAATTGCCAGTTTTAGAAATAGTCACAGGGATATTAAAGTACAGCACAGGGAATAGAGTCAATAATACTGAAATATTGTCAGATGGGTACTAGACTTATCAGAGCGGTCACTTTGTAAGGTATATAAATGTCTAGTGACTATGTTGTACACCTAAAATTAATATAATTTTGGCATGAAAACAGATATATAGACCAATGGAGTAGAAAGAGATCCCAGAAATAAATCCTCACGTACGTGGTCAATCATTCTATGACAAAGGAGACAACGATATGCAAGCAAGCAGTAGAGACAGTTTCTGCAATAAGTGGTGTCGGTAAAACTGGACAGATACATGCAAAATATCAAGTTGGACCACTTTCTTAAACCATATATGAAAATAAATTCAAAATGACTTAAATACTTAAATGTTAGTTCTGAAACAGTAAAATTCCTAGAAGTAAACAGGCAGGAAACACTCTGACATCACTCTTAGCAATATCTTTTTGGATAGATCTTCTCAAGCAAAGGAAACAAAAGGAAGAATAAATAAATGGGACTCTATCAAACTAAAAAGGTTTTACAATAAAAGAAAAATAAAAGAAATCATCAAGAAAATGAAAAGGCATCCTACTAAATAGGAGAACATATTCACAAATGATACATTCAATAACAGGCTAATATCCAAAATTTATATAGAAGTCATACAACTTAACACACTCAAAAAAGGACAAAAGATGTGAATAGACAGTTCTCCTAAGGGGAAATACAGATGGTCAATACACATGAAAAACGCTCATCACTAAGTATCTGGGAAAGGCAAATTAAACCCACAATGAGATGTCATCTTACACCTGTCAGAATAGCTATCACCAATAAATCAACAAATATCAAGTACTGGTGAGGATGTGGCAGGAAGGGAACCCTCATGCACACGTTGGTGGGAATGTAAATTGGTGTGGCCACCATGGAAAACAGCATTGACATACCTCAAAAAATTAAAAATAGAGCTGCCATGCAAGGCAGCAATATCACTTCTGGGCATTTATCCAAAGAAAACAAAAACACTGATTTGAAAAGATACATGCACTCCTATGTTTATTGCAGCGTTGTTTATAACAGCCAAGATATGGAAATAATTTAGGTGTCAATCAATAAATGAATAAACGATAAAAAAAAGATTTGGTGTACACACACACACACACAAATATATAATGCATATACACAATGAAATATTATTTGGCAATAAAAAATGAAAATTTGCCATTTGTGACAACATGGGTTGGACGGACCTGGAGGTATTCAGCTAAGTGAAACGAGTTAGACAAAGACAAACACTGTATGATCTCACTTGTAAGTGGAAACTGCTAAGACAAATAAATAACAAAACAAAACAGAAACAGATCCATAAATATAGAGAATAAGATGATGGTTGTCAAAGGCAAGGGAGTGGGGATATGGGAATAAAAAATAATGTAGAAGTCACTATTCCAGCAAAAAACAAAAACAAAAACACTGACAGACTTTTCTTTGTAATGGCCTTTGTGATTGTGTGTCACGTAGTTAAGGGTTTTCGGTTCTGTTTTGTTTTTAATCCCTTGGAAACAATTATCTCAGTATAAAAAAAAGCCTTGATTAAGCAATGAACAAAATCTCGGTGTGTGGATTGCTTCAGTGAGATTCAAGAAAAACATTTTATAAGTTAAAAAAATGAACTCTGTTACAATTAGACAGGGAGAAATATTTAATAACTTAATAGCAATCTTAACGTCAGCAGTACTCTCTATTAGTCGAAAGAGCTAGAACATATCACCATGAGTCAACTCAAATGAAAGTGAAGATTGTTTTGGTAGTGCTAATCTAGCAGATGAGAGTGCTGAGAAATTACCATACTATACTATTCCAAAATTTCACAAAGTAATTATAATTTTTAGTAATAGTAATAAAATATATTTTGATACTTTTTATTTGATCTCGAGTCCTAGATTTTGTATTATAATGGTGATAGTCAACTGCAGCTTTGTTTTAACTGAAAACTGATTTTAACATTAGGTTTTTAGGCAAAGTGTGTATTAGATGTATTTCTAAGATTCTATAGAAAACTCTGCAGCCTTGTGAAGCCAAATAAAGTATAAGGGAAATGTGACTGTGGGTCCTGTGAAGAATAAAATTTTCCTGAATATCCAATAAATAATCTTCAGCTCAGAACATTCTGATGACACAATTTGTAATTTATATTTGTTAATCAGTCACCAAATATGTATTGAGCACTTCTATTACCCCAAGTGATGATTGTGTTAGACACAACAGGACGTATGAAAGAACTCTCAAATACTACTTTGAAATACATCTTGTAATACTTTAAGAGGGATAATTTTTTATGTGTGCTCATATGGCAAAACAACAGCCTCCTAGGCAGTTTTTGAAGGCTTTGATTTACAAGAGAAACAGGAAAATGGGAAAAAAAATTGGAAATGTGGTATGTATGTAAAAAATACATAATCAATCTACTTCCACTTCCATTCAGATATTGAGGATCAAATACAGTTTACTCTCTAAAAGTTATAACTTCATCATCAGTATTAAATTATTTATTTCAAAAGTACTGATGAATTGAAAGGATGTTAAGTGATGTGTGGTACAAAACCTTTACAAATTCATATTATATTATAATTTAGAGAAAGAAATGTAATGAATTTGCTGAAATTCTCTTTAGTCAAACTAGCTCATCAGAGGCTAAGGATTAATGGAAATTAGACTGCTTTTAGAAATAGTTTTCAATATAAAAGAACTAATTAAATACAAATAACTCTATCGATCCATAGCCTAAGTCTCAAAAAAGAAAAATAGATGATCAATAATTAACTTAAGTAAAAATAAATGTAACTTGAAAAATCACAAAATAAATACATTTTTCAGTGTGCAAATCTATTTTCCCCTTTGTTTTGCTTTTGTAAATTGAGCCATTATTTATTAGTACTATTCGAGGATGAAAAGGAAAGGCTTATAAAAACTGCGACTTAAAACAAAGAGAAATAGAAGTTCCACTCCCAGAGAAGTCTTCATTGGAGAAAATGAAAAAGACTCTTCAACAAGGTCTCAGACCAGGGGTCCACAGGCTCTTTCTGTAGAGGGCCAGATAATGAATAATTTGAGCAGTTTCTGCTGCGACTACTCAAGATTGCCCGTGTAGTGCAGCACGAAGCAACATGTAAATGAATGGGCGTGGCAGTGTGCCAATAAAACTTAATTTATGGACCTTGAAATTCAATTTCATGGATCATTAAAGGCTTTTCTCCTGTTTTTGTTTGTTTGTTTGTTTGTTTTTGTTTCTTTTTCAAACATTTAAAAAACCCAAAAGCTATTTTTAGCTCACAGATCTTACAAAACAAGGTGGCAGGCTGGATTCACCCTGGCCTAGATTCTGGAGCTGGGTGGTTCGACGGTGTTTTAGGAAACCCAGAAAACTAGTCACTGGGGAGGAGAAGGGAAGGTCAGGAAGTTACAATTTTGATATTGGAACAGACATTTATCTCAGATGCTGCTGAATTTTGCCACCAATATGACTAAATCCATTCTAACACATTCTAAACACAATCTGCTTTAGTTTTGCATTTGATTTGCAATATGATTTTCTTGAGGCTTGATGTATTACCACTGTACTTTACTTCAAGATTACCTACTCAGGGACGTAGGTACTACTTGCTATTTGTTCTAGAAAATACGAACACACTTCAAACATCTTCAGTTTTAATTACAGTGAGATCTATAGCTGAAAAATCAAGAGCAGCTCAATGTGTTATCTATTTCAAATATGATATACAAGTTTCAAAAAATATATTTAAATCTTTCTCAATTCAAAACAAATTAATCTATGTTTACCTCAAATACCAACGATGGTATTTGTTATGATTATGTGATAAAACCATGGTAAAGGCATGGATAAGTTATTTTAGCATTTTTGCTGTTGTTAAATACAGATTAATTAAGTAGTCCTGGCAGCGACCAGCATTCATCCTTAGAATTAACTAAATTAATCCAGTCTTTCCTGAATAGTCTATTTCTATTTTGTTGGCATGAGCAGTTGAAGTGCTTCAGGGACAATGACTCAGAATTGGATAATTACCTAGTTACTTCCTGTTAAATGTTAAGAAAAACTTACTCATAATGCTGTTAGCTTTGTAATGAGAGACAAAAAAAAAAAAACCACTTACATCCTTGGAATAGGAAATAGATTAGTCTCCCCTGCAGTGCTGCTGCTTCCTTCACTGTCCACGCTATACCCACTGCCAAAGCTGCTGCCCGAGGAGCCGGTGGACACGGAGCTTTCTGCAGGCCGGTGATTGGTAGGCTTTGCTGCATGGTGTGGGAAGAGTCAACATCACAGTCAATCAATGATACTCCTATTCATCTCCAAATGCATAAATATGTTTTTGTTGTTGTTGCTGTTGTTTATATGTATGAAAAAACAGCTCCAGCAAGAACTCCACACTTCTTAACCTGCCTTTCGTTTTCTTTCCCTTAACCAGTAACCCACGGTGGCAGCACTAACATACTTGCTTGTTTTTCTTGGACATAAAGGAAAAACCAATCACTTTTAGGGATAAATCATCATATTTTTAGACTGAGTTAAATAGTATATAACTATTCCATTATGATTATTATCATTTGTGGCTTATTTGTACAGTATTGCAATAACAGTATGGCAAAAAAAGGATTATTGGCTATTTCATGGAGAAAGGAGCTTAGAAAGACTTGGGAAGATAGAAATAGCAGGATAAGGACAATTTCTTAATCATTTTCCATATTAATAAGTACTCATCTGTTTTTCTCTTGTAAAGTGAACATGCAAAATAGAACAGAAAATTTCAAGAAGTGATTGAAAATCTTTGCTTATTTGTATGTACCAACCAACTCCAGCAGGTTATTCAATACCTTTTTTCCTTTAGGCACTTCTTAGCTTGTGACTGGGACTTGCTTTAACATTTCATAGGCTTGATATTTTGGATGTAAGAATTTATATTTCCATAGAAACATGGTATTGTGCCATAAATTACACAGTAGGAGTATTATTAGTGGAGTTTTAGATTAGAGGAGATTTGGGGGGAAATTTTGGTGGAAAAAGAAGAGAAGGCAAATGTTTCCTCTTATTTTTGTATAGAAAAACTTCTCAAGGTAACTTTTTGAAATTATTATTTACCTGCAGCCATAGGGTCAAAGTTTAAGAGCATGAGTTTTGATCATATTGATGTAGTGTTGAATTCCAACTTATCCTGGAGTAAATCTAAGAAGTCAGTTTCCTTATTCAGAAATAATGGAGTCGGTAATGCCTATCTCATAAGTCCACGACTATCAGGAGTGAGATAAGGCAAGAGCCCAGTCCCTTACTCTTCTTCATTGCCATATACCCGCCAACCTCTTTCTTCTTCATGGCTCTACATCAACAACTGTTCCTTAATGTCTTTGAGGGTACCTAGTCCCTGACAACGAATTCACCTCGAGTCTCTTTTAATTCTAGACATTTTCTAGGCTACAAAACCACAAGTCTCTCCATAAACACATCTCTGATAATCGGGAGATTTTTAGCAAACTGGATAGATTCATAGTACTGGGTAAATAGTTAATAATTGTTTAATGATCCTGATAGCTATATTTTTCATAAGGAGTTATGCACAAGCAATCACTCTTGATATGATGGAATTTTAATATAATTAATATAATCAAGTGAAATAAAAAACATAGTCATTGGGAGAGAAACCTTTTGAGGGCAGGAAAACCATCATTGGGTAGTCAGGATTATGTCTTGCAAGAGTTAAAGCTTTTCCCAGTTCTTTCCTTCTTTCATTTCAGGACAACAGATTCTCTAAAGGCACCAGAAATTTTTATAACATTTATGTGATACTAGTGTCACTTTCTCAGAATAGTGAAAAAGGAAGAAATGTTCATTAGTCAATTACATGTCAAGTGTTTGTAAGTTGGAAATAGCTATTTAGAAAAAAGTTTGAATCCTGTTAGTCAATGACCAATAAATGACTAGTAATCGATAGGACTAGATTTGCAAAAACAGAATGATAGTTATAATGTTTGTTCATTTTCTTCAATTAACATAGAAGAAACCCAAATAGTGTAATGTTAAAGAAAATAATTTGTAAAAGATTAACAAAAAATGTAAAGAATAACAAAAAATGATTATAATATAAAATTATTAATATTTATAATGTAAAGTGAACTGTATAATCAACCGCATAATGAGTCAGATTAGTCAATTGGTTGTAAATAAAGAAAAGTTGTCAAACTGCTTGATTGGCGTTATATAATCCAATCAACAAGATTATTAATACTTTTTGGTATGATAATCTAAAAAATCTTTTCATTTCATCAACTGGAAAATCTCATGTATTATTTTCAAAGACAAACCTTCATTAATGTATATTACTTTTAAAACAAGTTATTTTTACTAAATTAAAACAATTTTTATTCAAGAGCAATCTCATGATGTTTCAAAATAGCTACATTATAGGAAAGATGTCATTATTTACATTTAAAAATATTCAATCTTTTATTTTTTGAACTTTGATTTTATCTGATGCAATTTCTAGTTCTATTTGCTTTTTGGGAAATTTAAGATATTCAGAGCATGCAAAACAATATAATAAAAAGAAAGGAAAAATACTAGAAATAAATTTAAGGGAAGAGTTTTTTATCTTGTCTAGGTGAATAGGAATCTCATTTGGAAAGCCTGTGCAAGTGTTGTCAATTTAAAAACAAACAAATAATATTTTATAAGAAATAAAAAAGGAAAGCAAACCAAATCTATGGGACATATACATATATTGGAATAAGTCTCAGTTTACCTAACATCTTAGCAAAACAAAACTACATCTAAGACTGAATCTAAAGAAACTTTGAGTAGTTAGAAGTTAAGTGATTAATTTAAAGAAATCTAGATTTTTTTCATTACCTTTAACAAAACATCTGGTGTTGATTGAATGTTTTTTTTCTTCTTAAGCTGGTATGAAAGTGAAGGTAGAATTAAATAGTCTGACATTTGTTTAGTTTCTGAAAATAAACTCAATTAAAATGCAGAATGAACCTTCACTTTTTACTGGATTATACCTACATAGCAAAAGCAGTATCAGTCAAATTCCTTAATTTACCTCTCAAAGTCCTTTACAACTGCTCATTTCAGAATGTAGCCCACGTATTCTCCTTCATGTGCTTTACATGGAAGCCCTCTCAGACCATTCACTTCAGCTCCCTTTAGTTTGTCTTTCTTTCTCTATAAAGTTAGCTGAGGTTGTTCTTTCCAATTTTGTTATGCTTCCTGTGCCCCTAGCACTTCCTCATATCTAAATCATGCTTATCAATAAAGGCCCAGCTCAGATCAGTAAAGACTCTGCTTCATGTGTTTTCCTCATCTTACCAACCAGAAGTGAACTCTTCTATAGCGGTACTCCCAGAACACAAGGTCACATATCTTGTATTGGCAATTATCACTTCCTATCTTTGGTTGTAGTTGTTACATTCATGTCATTATTTGAAGCAGAGCCTGTGTTTTCTCTGTGGTAGCCTTCTTAAAAGCTTATCCTGGAACTATGCTGAAACGATATTTAATGAAATAATAATAGTAAAATTAACAATTCTTTTCCTTAACCAAATAACTAAAACATCTGAATAATTTAGTAATATTTTACTTTTTATCTAGCTGTGTGCTGTACAAATCATAAATCTCTCATCAACAGCACTACCTGATATGGGGATTTTTTCTCTCATGATTTTGTCAAGGAAACTTTGGGTAATTCAATATTTTTGGAGCTTTGAAAACCAGAATGCCACTTTAATCTGTAATGTTCTATAAAAAAAATATGATCACTCAACTAGATGTTTTGCTTTCCCAATCCCCATAGAACTAGTTTAATGGAAAGAAATACTTATTAATGCACTAAACACAGAACAGCATATTTTTGTGAACTTAAAAAAGTTCATAACAGACCATGTGTATTATATATAAGTATTTATTTTGGAATGACAGTAGAAAATAATATGTGTAGTAACATTCCAGGGGAGTCACCAGAGGGCGCTATTACAGACTCTTGTATTTATGCCAATTCTACCCCTTGATACACAGCTAGTGAGCTCTGGTTTATATTTAAATGTAATTTCTCTAAGTCTTTCTATGTTCCTGGAGGAAATACTATTTTAAAACATTAAAACTAAATATGACTTTTTATCATTTTATGATTTCAAAATTAACAATTTAAAAATATTCTACCCCTGACTTACTCTTCCAACTCTTTTAACCAGAGTATCAGAAATCACAGACCTATTATGCATGGGTATATTATGTGTCTGTGTAATACCTATGAGGAATGCTTGTTTTACAGAAAAATGGAGGTTTCTTTAATAATAAAACATTTTAGAGCCTATATTTTTTTTGTGTACTTTCTTTGTGAATTCCTATCTGTATTATCAAGTACCAAGTAGAAAAAAGATGTATAAAATAAATATATAATAGAATAAGCCCTCTACCTTAGAGGAATTAGTCTTAGAGTGTTGAATCATTTTAGTGATTCAATTATTGTGAGGGCATTTCTGGTAAACAATTTTACCTTCTGTGAGGCAATTCGATGTGCTTTAAATTATTTTTTGAACTCTTCATTTTCTTCAGATGCTAGATCGTTAGACATCATTTTATTACTCCACTACAGCTAAGCTTAATTAAACCTGGTAGTGTCTCCTCCGCTGCACATCTATCTTCAATTAGTTTGCTCCGTTTCTCCTTTACAATAGTAATGAAAAATGAGGAACTATTCCTGTCCCTGCCACACGGTGGCAGCACTATACTCAAAGTCCGCAGACTTCATAATTGTAGAATCCTTGAAGTTAAAAGCTGGTTAGGACTCCAGAGATAACTTGCTCCTGACCAATCATTTTGCCTATAGAAAAAGGGAGCCCTGGAAAGATGAAGTGACTCTTTCCCATGGACACACTAATTAATGATAGAATCAAAACTAAAAAACGCTAATCCACTTTTCTCTCTATTACATCCAATTATCTCAAATTAAGATTGTGAGATCTCTGCCTTCCTCAGAATTAAGTGCTTAGAATATAGAAAGCCTTGCTGCCTGTGATGTTCCATGATTGATTTTATATCCTTAGTCTAGCTCAAAACTATTTCCAAATATTTCAGGAATAATATACGTGGTCTGTAATTGCCCAAATTACGCGTTTGATAGACTATTTGATGCTATCTTCGTAGATCTAGTCTATGGGATTTAAGATCAACTATTTGAAATTAAGAGAAATCAGTGAATCATCCTTTTGTTTATTCCAAGAGTTTAATGATGGAACTGAAATAAGCATCAGGCTATTTTAGAAAATAATATATGTATAGCATGGTTTTGGTTTTGTTTTTCTTCAGCTAGCTTTAACTTAGCTCGTATTTATTTTAGTGACCTTCTCTACTTCTCTTTACCGCAACTACCTAGCTTTCCATCTATTTAACTATCTGTTATTATTGCTGTTGTTTTTGTTGTCATTTTTTTACTAAAGAGATTTTACAGTTTTATCTCATTTGCTGATTTGTTGTGAATATGCACAGGCACTCCTCACTTAATGACCGAGGTCCGTTCCTACGACTAGGTCATTAAGTGAATTGGTCAATAAGCGAAAAGCTTAAAGGCAGATGCCTGCTGGTGTGTCGTGATGCCATAGGGTATGTAGTTTTCAATAGATACCACGCGACACCCCAGTCATAAGTAGGATATGTAGCCTTGCGTGATTACGAAAGCTGCACGGAGTGAGTGTCATCCGACTGCGGGAGTGCGCGGAGATGAGACAGGGGCTTCCTGCGCTGGAGAACCGGTGGGAAGTCTGGGTGGTTGTTAAATAGGTAAGTCGGTAAATAGGGTGGCTGTTCCTGACAATGTCAGGTTTAAAATTCTATTTCTACCAGCATTATTTGGTAGGTTTCTCATTGAATTGTGTACAATCACATTTTTTATGTTTCTTATTTTTAGGGGTATTAATGTAAGAAGGGATGGTATATCTTACAAGGACATTAGAACTCAGTTATTTCTTTCTAAATTTAATTTGACATACTCATTATCAAATTAGGAAAGATTTAAAAGAAATTAGACACTAGAAAAATGAAATAGGTAGTTTCAATATACAATAACTATTTGTAGGAGTGTTCACATACTCCCAAATTACAAGTTTTTACAAATAAAATTATTGACAGTAAGTAACGCTGACTTCTGTATCTGTCATCTGTAAACTTTTTTTGGAGGGGGAAGACAAAGAAAAGATGGTAATGAAATATTTTTTTAAATGACAAATTGTTGGTTAAAATTTCAAAGATATCACAAAGTTATAACAAATCATGAGAAATGGAATGCTGCAGTATTCTTTTTCCTTGTAAAAAATAAAAATATTTCCCTTAGTATATAATAGTTCATATTCACATAGTAGTTTCTTTTAGAGATGAAGATGGAGATGTGCTCTAGTCACTGTTTCAGGAAAGGTGGTAAAACACTTAATTCTGTTTACTCTCTTTCCTCTCCATCTTCATTGGATTTATGACTGAATTTTTCAAGACATTTTAATGATCAATTCAATCTTTTTTTTTATCTAATGCTATCAGTAATTTGCAGGTACTTTCCATACTCACTAATCACCCATTTCCTATTTTTGCAGATAATGGGATCAATGATCACCTCAAGGAACAGAAGAAGTAGTATGAGTATAACGTCAATATAATACGTGTTTGGAGATGAGCGTAAAGTCTGTTTAACTAATAATGTGGTAGAGAAATTGTTTTCATATATAGTAAGTACTAGGCACTACCTGATTGCCACTGGAGCTTGGACATTTTTTTCTTATGTAAATACGGTATGTGACAGCTCAGGATACTACAGTCTTTGCATTTATGCTACAATGTTACCTTTTAAGTGCATCTTCCTTTTTAAGGTGTTTTTGGTTCAAAGTTAGTTTAATTGGGGACTGAAATTTCATAATAAATAATGGAAAAAAGTTTAAGACATAATCATAAATGAAAATTAAGCAAGTAAGTTCATTTGATTTTTAATAAATATTAGGTAGTGTTCCAGCTATGTTTATCAAGTACCAAGTTTTGGTTTTGTGCTAAAGGATGGTAGCACCATTGTTGTAACAAAATAAAAATCTTTATCTTTAAACAATTATAGGAGGAGAATAATATTTGAAAGAAAAAACATAAATTCTACATCAAGTTTTCAATGGCAACTCAATTTTCAATATTCATTTTGTTTTTCTTTGAAGCAGCTGTATTCTCTCTCTTGCAGTTTGCTTGCAAAACATGCAGGATTGTTTGAATGGGAAGTAATTATAAAAATAGTTTTGAAAAATGTTCTTACATAATCTTGAAACTGATAACTTTGATCATGAATACTTAGATAACAAGGATATTTTTAAAAATGGAATCCAAAGTTTAATTTATAAAAAATTCCTGCCCAAAGGAAATATATTTCTAGTATAAATAAATACAAATTAACTATAAATAGTAGCAGACTGACTTATATGTCTAATGCTACAACAACACTAAATATTATTCTTCATATCATTCACATGTAGTCAATGGCCACAAAATAAAAAGGAGTTTGGACAATTACTTGATAAACCCATGTCCAGTCCTATGTGACCTAGCCTCTCTAGTTAATTTTATTAATCTCTCTACCTCCTTCAAATGGATCATTTTCAAATACTCTTTATCCTCCTGCAGTTAATTATATCCCAGTGGACTGTAAAGATTATTAGTGAGAATCAGAGCCAGAATAAATAAAAATATAATTTGTTATAGTATATAGTATTTCTCATATTCCTAAACATGGTATTTGATTGCATAAAAACATTAAGTCAATGACTAATTGGACTTTTTTCAATCTCAGTTTGAAGGTAGGCAAAATTCATGCTTTTTCATTCTTCAGAATTCTTCCCAGATAGTTTTAGATGGTTATTCAATAAAGATTACTAGGATGGTGGATTCAAAGGAACAGTGATTTTTGTCTATTTTATTCACTGCAGTATCACTAACACTTTGATGAGGTTCTGGAGCATAATATTTATTAAAAATAAATATATTTATGAATATAAATAAATGAACAATATAGGTAATTCAGATATTTTCTATAAATGATAAATATGTATTTTTAAATTCTCTTTTTCACTTTAATTACTTAAAAACATGTTAGATTATATACTTGAAAATTAGGGATCAAAAATTTGGTAAGAGGTAAAAAATTTTACTCAAATTTGAATCAAGGTAATGATCTTCAGTTTTTCTACTGATATTTATGCCATCATAATTAATTTGCAATATATAGGTCAGTAATATAGGTAATACAACAGAAAATAAATTATTTATAAACAATTGTTTTTCTAAAAATTTTATCTTAAGATAAAGACACAAATAAAATTTATTTTATTTACCTTTATAATACTATCTCTTACTACATTAAGTTGGAAACAGCTTGATTAAAGCTGATACGAAACTTACCAATAAGATTTTTAAAGTAAAAAGTAGTGAATATATGAGACATATAACCATAATTTAAATAATTCCCAATAAAATATTTTGAATAAAATTATAAAATAAAAAGTTGCTATTGATCACTTGTAATTATTATTTAACATTACATGAGAAAGAAAAGGGGTTTTGAAATGCAATATAACATATAAACAATCCATATTTTAGAGATGAATATGATAATTATATTTTGGAAGAAAGCTTTCATTATCCAATGTCTTTGGCTATTGAAAAACTTATGATTGTGCATAGGTATAGATCAGTGGCTTTTAAATACTTTGATCTCAAGACCTCATTTACATTTTTTAAAAGTCATTGAATGCCTCAAAAACTTTATGTGAGTTATATCTATTAATATTTATCATATTCAAAATTAAGAAAAATTTAAAATAAGCAAGCAGTACATTTTCCATTAGCCATCCTGACATCACATGTAAATGCAAGAAAACTATAGTGGAGAATGAATGACAGTGAAAGAGGCAAATAACACCTGAATATTAAGAATATTTTGACCTCATAAACCCCAGGGGTCAATGGACACACTTGGAGAATTACTTACTTAGATCTACAGTGATAGAAATGAAATACTGTGAAGATGAAAAGAAACCAATTAGCACCGGCTCTTTTTGACAGTCATCTAAAACTACTATATATAAAGATCATTTTATGGTATCTTTTGTTTTATTATTATGATAAAAAATTCAGGTTAGTAGCCTTTTTTGAAAAGGTGTATTATTATTATTGATAGTATTATCCTTTTTAACCTAAGCTTCTTCAGAAGTTTTTCCATACAGAATTTCACAACTCTAGGAGTATAAGGCTGAATTAAAAATTATACATATCATAAGAATTGGCTTGTCTTTTTGCTTGAAAAAGTACTTATGGTGTGCAGAAATCCAGAGTAAATAATGATATTTGGAAGGCATAAAATGATGTAAATTCTACCCAAGAGAGGTTTTTCACTACATAAAGTCTTTTTAATTTTCTTGTACATTAATAGTTGGATGGAGCCAAAATAGGAATTCAGTAGTTACTTTATGAAATGCCGTTAGCAATGAGGATGCTTTATAAGAAACTAAAATTGAAAGTATATAATAGATTGATATAGAAAGAAATTTGAATTATAAAGTATAAAAAGTTCATTTCTATATATCTCTATACAGATTCCAAGTTCATTTTATACAGTCAGATTAAAAATATGACCTATGGACTTTAAAATAATGTGGTTTTGAGTTTGTGATGGAAAAAAGCAACTTTTCCTTCTGTGTTCTTTTAAGACTACAGGAGAAATTTTATTTTACTGTATTTCTTATATGTTTAAAAATAAAGACCCATGTTCTTGAGTTTTATCAAGCATTTTCTGCTCAAAAATTTATCTGTTCTTCTTTGATTTATAATATCAATATCAATATTTTGATTAGTTTTTATTAAATCAGCAATTAACTAATTAATTTTTATCTTTCAGTATCTTAAAACACATTGTGTTGAAAGCTATGATTATATCCATAGTATTCTTATTCATTCTAAAAAACTCAACATCTCAGCCAAAATTCTGTATTTCAGATATAACATTTTTTCATTTAAAAATCCATAAATTTTGTTTTTTTGGCTCCTCAATGATTAATTGCATATTTACACATTCAGCACAGCAATAAAATAAAAAGTATATTTTCCCAATCTGCCTCAGTACACATGAAGATTCCTTACATCCTATCTCATATTTGTAGATTCCTCTTCCTCCTCAAGAATTATCTTATACAGTAAAGAATGGATGAAATACCATGATTTTACATAATGTAAGACGTGGATGAAAAGTGAAAAAAAAATCAACTGATTCTTGGTTAGATATCTGGATTGAGGCAATACTGTTAAGAAGCCAGAAAAATTAATGCCTTTGGAATTCCTCTGCCTCTCCTTATGTAGCATTTCCCTGATTCCATGATCCCTCCTACCCAGGTTATAACGCTCCCAGACACATGCTCATATTGTACCCTCTGTTCAGGTTCCCACACTGTGTCCCCATGAGCCTTCTCATGCTCCATGCTTCTCATTTTTCCTCCATCAGCATTGACTTGTCTGTCTCATTTCCTCAGAGTTCTGCTCCCTGGTGGTAATTTCACAAATTAACTTTTAAAAAATAATTTCCCCAAGCCCAAAGTACAATAATTTGCATTTTAAAAGTTAAGTTTAACTTTGTTAAAGACATGTCATACACAGTATTTAAAGAACTTTGGCATGTTAAAATTAGGCCTTTGTCATCTTCTCAGATCATGTAATAGCAGTCACCTTATATAGGTGCATAGGAATTATATAGGTCCATAGCTAGACCATTTGACTAAGACACAGCAATACTGAACACCAGTTTGATACTTAAATGGGCCAGTTGGTCCTTGCTATTCATGTCAAATGAAATGAACATATAAATACCCAGAGTGAAATCAGACATACTTTATGTGAATGATTGTGCAGACCCATGGCTACTACTGAAAAAGAACAAAAAGTTATCTATTGATGGTAGCTCAGTGGATTCACTTTTGTGAATGGAGGTCCATTAACAAGAGACAGTGTCATACGGGCAGAGTTACTAATTTACTCTCTGTGACTCTGTATGATTGCAGAGATATTTCTGGCAATAAATGTTAGGTGACTACAGAAAGAATTGAAAATGCATAATCAATCCTTTTAAGAAAATGAAATCACTTTAAAATAAAACATGTTAGAAGAGCACCTTGATCTTCGCAGACACCAAAGAAAACCCTCATTTCCATAAAAACAGGCATACAACTTTGAAAGCTGAAATTATTCACTTTCATTCTCTCAGATTCTGTTGGATATTTGCTGTATTCACACGATTACAGTTTCAATTTTATACATTAAACTATCCAAGGTTTTATTCTTTTAAGGATTTTTTACGTACAAAATGAGGAATGTAAATCTGTTTTTATTAACCTGTTACAAATGTTATGGAAGACTTCGCCTTTCAACAAACACTTTCTGATTTCTCTTCCCCTTGAATTGCCTTTTGGAACCCCTCTCTTCCAAAACCAGAAAATGCTAAATTTCTTCTGATCAAAAGTGACCTTCCACTTCAGGTTGGAAGAGAATGAGACACTGTTTAGCTATGACTCTTTGTAACCAACAACATCGTCCCAGTGCCCGCCCTGCTTCCCAGCCAAGCCACCCAGGACAACCCGCCCACAGAGTGATGGCTTAGTAAGAGTCCCCATGGCAACATATGGATATGAAGCTATCTGACAGGTGACGCAATGAGCCATATTGAAAGTGGAGTTTCCAGTAACGGTCTGTGAAAGTAGCTTCATGCTTTTCTCCTACAATGAGGCCACACCAAGAAATGCATTCATAATTTTCTTACACAACTAATTCAGGGATTCATCTTCTCACTTAAACTCCCCAACCTGTCCCAAAGGTTCTTATTACCCAGAGTGGAGGGATGGTTCTATTCATCTTGTGATACTGGTTCTAAATTTAAAACAACTAAAAATTTAGTATCAAACAAAAACAGTTCAGGAATTTCAAATGGTACTTATCATACGATATATTTGTCAAGTAAATTCATTTTCAAGGTTTTAAGAATGTTTCAATTTGTTTTTATTTTGGTGTGGCTGAAAAATAAACAAAACCAAACTACTTTTTAAATTCTCTTCCTTGGTTGGGGTCACCTTCTGAAATGGCAGGGCCTGCGTTCAACCAAATCAACTGGCTTGGAAAAAACCCCTTCCAAGGATTTCTAAATACAGAGAGTTGTTTAGGCATCAGGAATGATCTGGCACAATCTGTCTAATCTTTCCCTCCAGGTTTCCTAGCGTGCAACTAAACTGCAGAGGGAAAGAGAAAGTTCCTTCTGGCTCACTCCATTATTCTTGCCTGACCCATATTTTATGCTGCTTTAAGCAGAAATCGGCTGAAAAGCTCAGAAAAAAAAAATTTAAAAGCTCTGCAGGGACAATTTTGCCACCCTTGACAGAAATGACTACAGATGTACGCACAGCCTCCTCTGCAGACCCTGCTTACTGCTGCATCATGCTTGTGCAGTGAGAGGATTTTATTTCCTTGGTTTGTGGCAGCTTAATTATCAGCCTTCAGAAAAGGGGATCATGTAGGTAGAATAAGTCTAAATCATACTCTGCTATCATTTCTAGCAACCTCTAATCATTTGTAAAAATCGTAGTGATAAATACAAATAAGTAAATGACGATTGCTTTTATTGAAATCAAGAGAGTCTGATTTCAAAGGAGTCAATGCATTTAAAAAGCAAAGGCTTAGGCCTAGTAACAAGATATAGGTTATATTGCTGATTCTGAAAATTTCTGGCTGCTGTGTTCTATCCGTCATCCTAGCCCTCTGACTCCCTGATTGCTTACTCAGAAAACAGGGATAAGAATACCTGCAATGCATCTCTCCCTTTACCAGGTGTAATAAAATGAGAAAATGGGTCACAAAACACTTTGTATAATGTGAAGAATTATTCCAATGAAGGGCATTATTTTCAGAATGTAGATAGGGTTATATGAACTCCATTGTGAAGTTTGAAATGGGCGACTTTCATTCAACCATTTAAAATTAATACTTATATTTATTTCTGTAGTTTGTAAACAGAAACTTGCTG
The DNA here is from genome assembly GCA_004026885.1 of Lyroderma lyra. Taxonomy (NCBI): domain Eukaryota; kingdom Metazoa; phylum Chordata; class Mammalia; order Chiroptera; family Megadermatidae; genus Lyroderma; species Lyroderma lyra. The sequence goes on along the minus strand of PVJL010001364.1, from coordinate 175,115 downwards.
ACTCTTTGTATGTTAATATCTCTTACTAGTTTTTGTTCTCTCTAAACTTTGAACTAATTATATAGAATTTTATATAAATTTAAATCTATAATATGCTTGCCATTATTTGTTTGGCAAAATGCATGCTTGAATTATATTCCTGGTATATTTATAGTAGCAGAGAAATAATATATAGTTTAGAAAGCAGGGCATTTTCTTTATCACTTGTTAGAATAAAATTAAATAGGAAAGCAGCCCATGGTATCTTGATTTCCTTTTGATTGTAATTTCAATAAAGAATGATTTCAATATTTGATCATAGTACCTTAAATGTATGACAATACACATTAGAGCATTATTCAAAGAAAGGGGATTAAAGACATTTTGCTACAAATTTTAACAGCCACATCTAGTAAAACAACTATACAAAATATTGTATAATAATACTTAAATCATGATAAGTAAACACAAAATGTGAAATAAGGGAAGATCTTGAGTACTGTGACTTATAATTATGGAATATTTGAAGTAAGAAAAAATGAATAACATTAAAAAATCAATGAAACTTATTTGATTGAAGAAAAGGTGAGAGCCAGAATTTTAAGTACTTTTGGAAAGTACTAGTAAGGTTAACTAGAAAAGGGAATTAGAGATAATCTATAAACAAGGCACATTCAGAATTATCCTAATGTTTAAGCTAATTGTTTCCTTAATTACATGGTTAATTCAAGAAATATCACAGTGGTTTGCCCTTGGTATAGCCACATACCTCCTAAGTAGCCCCTAAATGTCTGATTAGTTGGGATAAGAATGTACTAAATTTTTTAATTTTATGAGAATAAAGAGAAATTCAATAGGAAATTGCAAGGTTTGATTTTAATTTTAAGAAAGTATAGAATCATAAAAGTAAGTATTTTAGGGCTGGAAGAGACCTCATGAGGCACATATTGATATCATATATTTTTTAAAACTTTATATGCAGGGTGGTCCAAAAGTAGGTATATAGTATAGTTTTTATTTTGTTGTATATCAGTGTGTATGTGTACCCATATAATCTGTTGTGATGAATTTAATTGATTTAACTGTATATACTAACTTTTGGGCAACCCTGTATGTTTTTTAATTAAATTAGAAGATAATTTTGTAATCACCCTAGTCTAATTCCTGTCACTGCAGTGGTACTCTTACTTGGGAAAAACTCCACAAATGCTTGGGTCAAGTAAGAGCCAGATATAAATTTGGTTTATTTTCTGAACACAGTTATACAATCAAGTTTAGATGCATCTCCAGAGTAAGGGCTCACAGAATTTGTCTTCCTCTATCCAGGAACCCAAGGAGATTATAAAGTGGATCAGATGTGGGAGAAATATATAGTGGGAATACTGCCTAAGAGTAGCCCAACCCCATTATTTATTTACATGTTTATGTAAGCTCTGGTGCTTTTATTTGGTAATAAGTTTCCATCTATCTTACAACGTTTTTGACATGAAACTTTGGTCTGCTCCAAAATGCTCTATCATTATAGCTCTCATTAACAATGGAGTAGTAACTATAAATACACTATTGCAAGGAATCAAATGAGAAAGCAAAAACTGACACACTCATTTAAGCTGCATCATATAACAATGGCTCAGAACCCAGTAGTTATGAATGAAATAAAGATACTTTATTTATTACACAGGCACTTGGATATTCACATGCCCAACACAGCTGATACACTTAACAACTACGGAAACATGATGGAAAATGTCTGTTTGTAGGATCAAGAGAGAACTTTCACCATGTAAAGGTGAATGAGTACAGTAACAATTTTTCCTTTACTTTCCTCTAAGAATTTCCAAAATCCACTGAATTTCTTAAGTTACACTTGAAATGATATGCAACAAAAACTGGTCTACATATCAACTAGTATGCTAACTTGAACTGTGAGCAGTTTAGAGTTTTATCACAATGCAACATATTTATAGTCATGCTTGAACAGATTAGGTTAGTAGCATGCATTCCATTCTGCAATATGAATACTGTTAATCTATTTCCCAACAAAAGTCAAAAGATGCCCAGTGCATAGAAAAATACAAATCACTGTAGTCAATATATTATGGGACTGATCTTGGGACTTACACGGTGATGATGAAGTCCTGAAATGCCATGCCCACAAAAGCACATTAAAAAGTAGATAAACATGTATTATCAGACAATCTCTAAAAATTAAAAGATGAAGGCTTTAAATTTGGGGAATGTTCTTGCTGTGTGCTTTGAATAGTGCCTTTCTGCTCACCTCCTTCTGGCTTGACTGGTCCATCAGACATCACCTTCCTGAGGGCTAGCTGGCTTTGGTCTTGGTTGCCATTGGCTGGTGGAGGCAGATTATCAGACTGAGTTCTTTGAATGGGGAGGACTCCTGCTATGCTGTGTCTGTGCTGCTTCCTGGCATGATTAGTCTGACCGCTTTTATGTGCTGCTGTGGCAGTGTGGGTGAAATGGAAACCCAGAGTATGTATCCTCAGATGGAACCAGCTTAAATGTTAGTCATGCAAACAGAAGTGATCTTTTGCTCTAATTAAGTAAGTTGTGTTTTCAAATGCCAAAATGATACCACATGCACAGCACTACAGGGGGTTAAAACTGGCTGTTTCTTTGGAAATGATGACTTTGGGAGATGGGAAAACATTTCTTCATTGTCTGGCTGATGCTTCTTGGAAGTAATAGTGCACCTATATTTGAAAAATCTTTGTACCTAAGTTATTATATACCAATTAACTAGATTTCCACAACTGAAATGGAAATACAGCAGTTAAGATGGGTAAATAGTTTCCTTTAATTGATATCTTGACTTTCAAAAGATTTCCAATAGTTAAAAAATAAAACCTATAAATTCTTTATCATACACAGCTTGATCCAAAAGAACAGACTTGATTGTGCTCTTTAATCAGATTATATTGCCTCTTCACATATGCTTATACAGATATTAATAGTACGTATTCTTGAGAATATAAGAAACATGATTTTCTTCACAGATTTTTTTTCAAAAGACTATGACGTTTCCCACATGGAAAGCTACCACATTTGACATGCATAATTACTAATTTTTTAAAGTTTGAAATGGCTTTTCCCCCTAGGTTCTAGAACTTGACTGTTGGTTACATTACTCTTCTGCCTAAAATTTTTGAGTGTTTTCAGATGTGAGAATCTACAACTAATCTGCTCTAAATGCTTATGTGTGTGCTTTTTTGGTGTAATGCCTAGAATTTTGGCAGCCACTTGTGCTTATCATTCTGGTATGCTAATGGATATCTAAGCACATAAAAAAAGACAAAACATTGTCTGCACACATCACGGACACATCTACCAAACACTATGAGCCAGGTAAGATGGATAGAGGAGACAAAAGAGAAACAGCCAGTTTTACTGCAGTCTATGTAAATTAAAATAAAATCTAGATAAGAGCTTATTTATGTATTGATACTGTTCTTACACAGACAAAGGGACAGAGAACAGAGTGAACACAGTATGCCAAAAACAGAAAGCAAACAGGAAAGGACAGCAGGAAAGAAAGGCAACAGATGAACATTAAGCTGCCATGCTGAGGAATTTATTTGCGTCTTTTACTTGGTTGAAGGCGGAGTTGTTGCACGGCAGCTTCAGCAGCGGCTATGGCAGCCCCTGCATCTTCTAGATGGGTCTGGGTGACGCTGGTTTTGCTTTGACTGCGAGATGGTCCATGAGAGCGGAGATGGCCTTCAGATGAGGATTTCGAGCTACCAGGACTACTATGGGATTTCTCAATGGTGGGAACCTGCATGTCTGGTTGAAAAAGGGTAAAACATGAGTACAAGTTACCCAAGCATTCCTCCTGTCAAGTGTGGTCTCACAAAATTTGAAACTGTCTAAGATTTATGTTAACCGATTTCTTTGTTTGTTTGTTTGTTTGTTCTTGGTAGCTCCCTGGCTGGGAATTGAACTCAGGCCACAGCGCTGAGAGCGCCAAAGCCTTAAGCCACTGCACCACCAGGGAACTGTCTTCTTCTGTTTTGTTTTGTTTTGTTTTGTTTTGTTTTTGGGCAAATTTAGGCAGCTGCTCACCATATTGTAATATGATTAAACATTTGGAAAACAGTTTTGGGGAGGAAAGGCAAATGGATGATAATCTTGAGAAGAGATAAGTTTAAGAAGAGAAACACATTCTAACTAGGTTCATGTGAAAGAATATATTATAGTTTCACCAAGCAACTATGTTAATTCTTGTAGGGTAAAAGACGTAGGTTTACACTGTCACAGGTGGAGTTTTAAGTAAAAATGTAGTGAATTCCTGGATGAAGGTTTGTGAGTTGCTAGAACATATAAGTGGAAACTATGGAATCATTGTTTCAGTTGATTTTAAGGAAAAAAAGTTATATATATATTCTGACAACTGAGTTCATGAACTTGCCATTTTGACTTTACATTGGCAGCACTGTACAAACAACTCGGGGCTGCCAATGTAAGGGCATGGTGGCAAGTTCGTGAACTTGGGGGATACAAGGACAGCTCTGATAGTCATTTCAGAAAAAGAGTTCCAAACTTGCTTTGAAGGGTAGACTAGGTGCTAGAATCGATGCACAGCTTCCCAAGGGAAGTACTTTGAAAATGACGGTTGTGATATTCAGCAATGAGGTAGGTAGCACTTTTTCTAGGATGAGTTCATGAACTTAATTGTCTGGCCTTGTATCACACATTAACTATGGTAGTCATAGAGAGACAGGTTTTTATACTAATGGCCTTCCAGAATGTTAATCGGGGCACGGTTGATCTGGCTAAGCGGAATCCGTAATTAGCTGTAAAACTCATCAATAAGCAATCTACAGCATTCATTGGGCTCAGTGGTTTATCCCATCAGTGCAGTGGCCTCCTGGACATGGCCTCAGTGCTCTATCTCCTGAACACTTGCCCTTATGACCCACTGCTCTCTAATGGGCAAAGAATCCATTTCCAATTTGCTGTTCTTTCTGAGAGGATGAAAACAGGAAGCAAAAATTATATTTAATACTTGTAAATGATTCAATATATCTTGATAAGATACTACATGGTTATCTCATTCAGGCAGTGACTCAGTTTATGATGCATTGATGTTATGTTGTAGAATAATTAGTAATGAACCGCCTTGAAGGAAAAGCTTACTCAAATAGCAATACTGTGGATATTGCCAAACCCAATGTATGACATTGCTATTTTAAAAATAATATTAGTCATTTGAAAAAAAATCATAGAGTTAGCTTGAGTCCAACATTCAGGAAAGGTTTAAGTGAATTTCAGCATAATAATTATTTTGACAATATGGGGGAAATCTTTTTGATATAATCAACAAAAAGCAGGATATAAAATTACATATATTCATGTGTTATATGTAATATATGAGTAAGAATATATATATGAAAAAATAAGGATTTAACAATTAGAAAAAAATATGTATAAATGGTAATGATTATGTCCAGTCTATGAGCTATTGATGATTTTTATATTTTATTTGTGAAATACCCTAATTCATCTAATAAAATCATATTATCATGGATTTAAGAGCTTGAAAAAGAATCAATAGCTAATATAGCCCGACCTCCTTTATTTTATAGGTTGAAAAATGGAGTCAGAGAGATGAAGATCACAAAGCCATAAACAAAATTATGGGTTGATCTGAAACTAAATCCCATTTCTCCTCATCCATTACTCTTTGCATCATATTATATTAAATACTGTCCAATAGAATTCAACCTCTCAAATATATTAAATATACAGACATTTCTTTTCAAGAAGATACTGAATGAACAAATAGACAAAAGCTTGCTTTACTTAAAATATCTCCTACCCTTGGATGGGTCAGGGAAGATACCATGGCTTCTGCTTTTGATGACAGATGGCTTTGGGGACTGTTGGCTGCTCTGACTGGAATGGGACTTGCCATGATCAATGCTTTCAGTCTGTTCTTTGAGAGGATACCACCTAGGGGTGTTATCGAGGTGAGATGTGCTAGATAAATCAATCAATACCTGAAAAAAAGTACAGTAAGTCATTACTTTTTTCTGTGATCTGAAATTTATTCAAGGATATTAGCCCAAGGATGTTTTATAACCTTTAAGGATGACGAGGCCGTTTTCCTCATTTTCTGTTACCCATGATCTTGGGAACAACCTGTGCATACTAGATGCTTAATTGAACTGCATAAAATCTTTGACTATTAATTATTTCAAAGATGATATGAAAAGGTAGAGTCAAAATTCAATCTCTTTATGAAATAAAGTTTTGTTAAATAGACACATTCTAGTTCTAAACTTGACTAGCATTTTTGAAAATTGTTCAGTTTTAGTTACAAGAGGGATGAAATAAAAAGGTATGAATAATTTGCAATTACTAACTTATATCCTCTATTTTAAAATACACTTTACTTTGCATTTGAAATAGGGATATGACTAACAGTTTATGATGAGAAGGCATTTTGTGTCGTGGCTGAATTGGTAGCATTTTTTCTTTCTTAGTGATCTATTAATAATGGTGTATTTTACAGTTGCTGAAATTTTAAATTTGATGAGATTTAAAAAATAAAAACTAGCACAATGGAGATATGCTCTAGGTTTATGTAAATATAATAAATTATAAGGACTTCAATGAGCCATTGTTTTTTGAAATGGGACATTAAGAGAGATATAACACTACATCTTAGAACAGTCTGTGCAAGGTCAAGATTAGTTCAAGTGACTGCACCAGCATGGAACCAAAGAGTGAAGGCCAAAGGTGAAGGCCAAAGAGTCTAGTTTGATGGGAAAGAGCGGTACAGAGTCTGGGAACTAAACAAGGCCTCATGTCACCTAGACTACACAATATTTTCTATTGTCTCTATCAAAAGGATACTATCATATTTTCTAGTTGTCATATATTTTGGAAATGATTTATTTTTTTTAACATTAATTTATCAATTCTGCTCTAAACAAGGATTTCTGAACAAAATATATATTTTTTTGAAATCTGATAGATTAAAAAAAATCACAGGATCTGACTTATTGTATCAGATTTTGACTAGGTTAGATTCCTTGTGAATTTATATAAAATTACTTTTTATGCTTTTTCCCTACTTCCAGTTTTACTTCTTAAAATATCTTGAGAGTTTTTTTATGGGACAGTTGAAAGAAATGAGTGGAAAATGACATATCAAGTCATTGATATATACAGTGAGGAATAGTGATTAAATAACCTGAAAATGCATTTTAAAAATTCTAGTTTATTTTATGATACAATAAATTTATTTCAAATACTTAATATAATGATTTGGATTCACAGCATAATTATGCATCTTTTTATCTAAACAATTAATATTTCACCTTGAAATTAATTATAAAGTACATCAAGTGACAAAGTGAAAACCATTGCTTGAGTTGCTATTATTTACTCAAAGAGTAAATCAGAAAATAAATTCTATTCACCAAAGGACTTTATCCAGAAGTGCTTATCTTAATAAACTTAATAAATATCCTTTGCATCAAGCTGTAATTGGTATTTTACAACAAAAGAAAGTAAAGAAAAAAAAACATCAGAGGCTTACCTCACCAAGAAAATCATTGGAAGAAAATCTATCGTAATCCCAGACTGTCACCTCCAGTGTTTTCTTCTTGAGCTATAGTTCAAATAAAAATGTCATTCACCTCATTTCTCACCATAAATTTCCATTACACCTATATTATCGGCTCATTTATTTTCACTTCCTTGAACTCTTTACATTTATGTAAAACTATGTGGGTTTATATTAAACATTATGTAAAATATCAAGATTTTGTATTCCAACCTAGTGTTTGATCACGATACCTCACTATTTTATAAAAAAAATAGTAACTTTAGTAATTTCCTGTTATTCCATCCTCATCTTTGGAAAGAAAAATCAGAATGTATACTTTTTTTTTTTAATTGGAGTGACATCTGTTAGCAAGGATTACATAGGTTTCAGGCACAGAATGTATACTTTTTAAAAACATGGAATTCATAGGTTGCAAAACTGTCAAAGTTATTCAGATAAAACTACCTGGATTAGGGTTATTTTGGTGAGTAAATTGCCAAAATACATAGTAGCATCATCTTCTGCAGCATTTCTGCAGGTGAATTTAATTTATCTTAAATTCAAGAACCCATATTACAATTTATATCCAGTTTCACCTTCACAGTCAAATTAGAAATCTTCCAGAGGGCAAAATAAACCTCATTTTGAAAGACAACTGAATTGTAAATTGCTCAATATGACCATCTTCTTCTTGTTCTATTTGCATATTTTTCTCTGAATTCAAGATCACAATCTTCCAATAATTTTGTCATTACTATTCTTATATTATCCTAAACCTTTCACTTAGAAAATAATCACTGCATACCTGTTCCATGGAGATACTTTTATAAATTACTGTTTGATTCCACTCAGGATTAAGACTTTTCTGAACATATTTAGTCCTTCTCTTGTACTCAGCACTGAATTGGAAGAAAAAAGAAAAGTTATCTTCATTACTCACGTTAACTGATGACTTGATAGTCAACTTGAAGGACATGCAGACATTTTAAGATAATACTTTGTTTTGAGTCACTATGCAATCATCTCATCATCCTCATGTCTTAAGTTGAAAGCATAATGAAAATTTAAAAATATGTTCATTCGATCCCCAGCCAGGGAGCTACCCACATACCAAAAAGCAAAAAAAACAAAAAAAAACAAAAAAAAACCACCCCAAAAATATGTTGGATGCCTTTAGTTTTATTTGCCCTAAAAATTTTCTTTTTTTGAAGAAAAGCTTTTATGTGTTCTAAAGATACTATAATTTTAGAAATTTACTACTTCCTGAATGTAGGCGATAATTACATGAACTATACGGTAACATCAGTATATTCTTGCCCCATAAATAAAACTTTGGTACTTAACTTTCTAATAGTTTTGCATTTAATCATGTCAGAAAAGCCTAATCATCTTTCAGTTCATTTTTTTCTATAAAAATTGTAATAAATGTTTTTAACTGAAGAAAGGATGAAAAATGGCTATTGCTATAGCTGAGATTCCACAAACATTTGTTACATTATATTTCAAGTATACTCTGACACTCTTAGTAAAATAGGACATTTAGTCTAGTTATAAAGCAATTTTAATTAAATATAAATTTTTGGTTTATATTAAATAGCTTAAGGTACAAATGATGAACCAAATCAAAATTTTTCCTCATTCATTACAACTTGGGCCGTTACAGTTTATTCTTGATTTTTTCATTCCCTCTGAGCAACTGTTAGAAGCTTATATCCTACAAGTTTAAAAATAACTTATTTCCAAAACCTATTTTAATTAAGTCTGACAGAACATCTATAGCTGACTCAATCAGCTAATGGGGTTGGAACTGATAAAATTATAGTATATTGTAGTATAGTATAGTATACAGTATAATGAAGTTTAAATTTATGAATCCAAGAAACAAGAAAATCCCACTTTGATTTATTCTACTTCTACCCTGGAGATATTCTTCCACCTGTCCACAAGGAATTTGTTCAAGAATATTTACTGCAACATGGTTTCTAACTGTATGTTAATGATGAATAAATACATTATGATATTGTCATTCAATGAAATAGCAAGCAGCAGTTAAAATGAATAAAATATACCTTCATATATCAAGATAGATAAATCTTAAAAAAATATTGAGCAAAAATTTGCAAAAGGATAATTATAGTAAGTTATAATTTAAAGTTAAAATCATGTGACCTGATACTGTAAATTATTTATGTATACACGTAGACATGTACAACAAACATATATATTAATATCGTAAGTCTTTTGGAAATTTAGTGATTATCTCAGGTGGACAATAATGTGGTTTCAAAAGGCTTAAGGTATACTTGTAAAATGTTTTTTATTAAAAAAAATCTGAAGCCTATATAACAAAATGTTAAGATTTAATAAAACTGGATAGCCACAACACAGGTATTAGAATATTTCCTAATTTTAAGTAAGTTTGAAATATTTTATAATAAAAATTCAAAATTATTTTGGTAAACTATATTCCCTTATATTTTATGTTTCACTTTGTTTGTTACTTTAGAATGCGTGGCTATGCCTCTAGACAAGTACTTAAAGAAAAATACATGGTAGTATAAGTTTTGAAGTTTCCATTTGTTTTAGATTTTGTTATGAAGGTGACGAGATCATGGAATTAACATTTTAAGGACAAGATTCATAATATAGTGAATAGTAGCAAAATTATTCTTTTCAAATTCTAAAAATTAAATGCATCATATATTTAATATGATAGAAATCAATGTCAAATGCAAGCTCATGTACTTTCACTAAAATTTTAGATATGTCTATATATGTAAAAAGTCTGTATTATTAAAATGTCTCCAAAATTTATTAATTACATCTTTCATTAATCTATAAGTATAAATATTTGTATCATAATTTTTCACATGTATATTTTAGTCATTTTTTTCCACTAATACATTTAGCAAAAATTATTGAATGACAACTGTATATCAGGAACTGTGCTTCTCTATCAAATGTACTTAAATGTATTGACTTAGCATTATATCTATGATTAATGCATGAAAAACACTTTATAAACTAGAAATAGCTACTTTCTCCCAGGCAGAATTCTAAATGCTTTTAATGTGTTAACTCATTTAATCCTAACAGCAATTCAATTAGACAGGTGTCATTTATTATCCTATTTTATAGATTAAAAAGAAAAACAAAATACTAAATCTCAGAGAAATTAAGGCATGTTGGCAAAATCGCACAGTAATTAAGTGGTAGGACCACAATTCAAACATAGGAAAACCGATTGGTTTTCCTTAAACATATGCTATTTGAATTCAATTAATTAAACTCATTATAAAATGTGAATAATCCATCATTCTTCTTAATTGCAGACTTAATTAGCTAAAGTGTCTAGCTTGCCCTCTTAACCCTATAGTTCTTTTGATTTAAAGTTCTTTACCTCAACATAACTATATATATTTCCTATTTAAGTATATGTATTTTTATATAATACAGATTATATACCATATTTGTGTATATATACACATATCATTAAAAATTTAGGTCTGTTTTAGAGTTGCTTAGGAAAATTGTGAATGTATATCCTAAGAGAGTATTATAGAATTAGGGATAACTACTATTTATTTTTGCCTAGATGCACTCAGAAATAACTGAAAGTATTTGGGAAAAATTATAGATGCTCATTTTAACAGATATCTTAATCTTATTAATGGGTTTGATTCTCCAGTTCTCTCTAGGCTCAGGGTGTCCTCTGCCTTTAGGATTAAGGGAGGTAAACACATCCTATTCCTGAGCATGCCTCCGCTATCCCTGGTTGACCTTTGTAAATGTCAAATTCTGTGCAGTCTTCAGTTTCCTGACATGCAGAGACAGCCACACAAAGCTATTCCTTCAGGAACTTTTTTTTTTAAATAATTACCATGTACTGACAACCTTGAGTATGATGCCAACATACTGTGTTGCCACTTTACACAACTGAAAAGTCAACAATTTTCATAGCCACATCAGAATCTGTGGATTTACAAGTTGAAGATGGCCAGGTAAGCAGGAAGGGGGCATTTAAAATTTATTTCAATGAAATATTTTCTGGCTTTCAAATTGTAAATATACACAATAACTGTACTGATTTACATCAGTACAAGTAGGAAATTGTTTTACTAACAAGGTTATTTAGGGAAATCCAGCCAGGAATTGGGCTTACAGGTATCATAATAGCTAAAATCAGCTTCAATCAGCAAAATGTCATTAACAGGAAGAAAAAACATTGTTTGTCTAATATTGTAATGAGAGAAAACCAGAATAAGATTCTTCAGATATCCTCATTTCTATTTCACAATTATCCGGGGACAAGAATTGAGTTCATGGACTCGTCAGGCTCTTTTCCAAAGCTTACAAGTATATTGAGCAGAGGGTGGGGAAAGGAAATGAAAGAAGACAAGAAAACTGGACTAGTGAAAGACTTATTAGTTAATAGGAGAAATATATATATGTGTGTGTGTGTGTGTGTGTGTGTGTGTGTGTGTGTGTGTGTTTGTGTGTGTGTGTGATTTTAAGAATGACGAATGTACTACATTTTATTATTGAGTAAAAGAAAGTTGTTTGGTTTTCAATATAGTGTTGTTAATTAACTTGGTATAATTCAGTAGCCAAAGTATTCTGTTCTCTTTTTTTGGAGAGATAGCTGTCCATTGGCTATATGAAGCTTATTATACATATTACTAGCAATAATAACTGTCATGCATTGAGAGCCTATTATGTGCCAGACGCTATGCTTATCACTTTTGGTGCCTTACTCCATGTGTTTCACAAAAACCTAGGAAGGGGCCTATTATTAATAAAAATCCTAATTAGCAGAAGAGGATATATTAGTAGTTTCACAACTTCTACTTGGCAGGGCTGACATTAAAATTCAAGTTTGTAAGGGCTGCACTCTTTGGCCTTCTCAGCCTAATTTTCATTATCACTACCCTGTCATTATAATTACCTCTCACACTGACAGTTCTCAAAGAGATGATACAAGTGACTTCTAGATGAAAGATACAATGACAAAGTGACTTCTCGATCTTCTAAATAATTCTAATTCAACACAACCTGGACTATTTCAACCTTTATTTATACTTGTAAAACATGGTCAAAGTTAAATATAGACAACTACTGTCATTTTAACAATTTTCCCCCAGTTTCTCTGGATAACAGATAGAAAGGTTCTGAATAAAGTGGTTGATAATGTCTGTTCTAAAGTGACACAATCTCTTTGAAACAACTAATTTCACATGTCAGTCTGAGAGATCTGGATGGCATCCTGAGATGAGAGAGCCAGTGATAACAAGCAACCTTTCACAGTATCATATTTTAGTGTTTGCCATAATTATGTGGTTGCAAGAAAACAAAAAGTTTCTGGGCATTATAAAGGTTGTGGTGACTAATTCTATTCTTTAAAATATTGAATATTTATGCTTTTAAAAGTTAGAAAGAGCTTCTTTTCAGCACATCTTGTCAGGATTAGTAAAAATGTCAAATTTTATGTCACCAACAAAAACAAATCCTGCACCATTAATATTTTGAATGGAATTAAAATTCTCATCACCCTTTTGCTATGGATGATTCAATATTCTCTTCCTCAAGTAAATAATACATTTAATTTATAATGCAATAAGTTGTGCAAAAGAATGTTTTTGGCTGTATTTTGAAAGATAGTCTCAGTGGACAATGTAATGATACAACATGTTATGAATGCTATCAGATATAGAAAACAGTTTCCTATTATTGGCAAACAAATGATGTTCTTACGTTGTTTTTAATGCACTACAGTAGGCCAGTTATGACATCCTATATTGCGTGGCAATTATTTTGTGGTGTAGAAAGCATAAAGGCATTTCAATGTCAAGGTCTCAGTGAGGGATAAAAACCAGACAACTATTGTCTTTAAGATGAGATATACATCTAGTACTAGACATCCTGGTTAGTTAATTCCTTTCAAAAAAATGACCCTAGATTTTTTATATGTAATAGAAGATTCAGGACAGCTTAAGGCATGATTATTACATGAGAAGCATAAGTGAATTTCAGTGTACAAATTATGGCCGGAAACTTTAGTTATATCTAATTTCATGGAGGTATTTCCTTAGTAATACTCTTCTATGATTTTAACTTTTTCTAGTTTTCTATATTCTATTGCACACATCTGCCAAACCTATTTAGTAACATTGTGGCTGGAACAATTTGCTGTCAACCTAATTCAACAGATCTAACATGTCAAAAAAATAAAAATTATGGCCCAAATTTAACTGTAGATGAATGTATACCAAAAAAACAAACAAAAAAAATTAGCTAGAAATGACAGCATAGCTTGACATGGAAAGAGAACCAACTCTACCTTGCATTCTGGACAACCATGACTTGACTGCATTGATTCCAAAAGAGTGAAGGATACAACAGGAAAGTTGGAAAGACAGGAAGAAAAAAGTTAGGAACAGAAATAAGGAAGAAAATATAAGAATAATCATTAGAGGAGCTATACCCTAACATATAAATGATATAAAGGCGGATAATAATCTTAGAACTAAAATGAAAATAATCCTCAAAGTGTAATAAAATCCAAGGCCTGGGCAATCATAGTAATTAGGAAGAATTTAATTAAAGGGCTAAGAATTGGAGTAGCATATTAGCTGCCTTGGGCCAGATACCATCAAGTAGGAATATTTTGTTTGATGAATTGCATAAGGATGGCTTAGGTGGGAAACTCACTCCTCATTCCCACCTTTCCTGTTACTCCTTTCTTTCCAGAATGGACTGACATATTAATGTTACCTGTCAGCCCTTTTTGGTTATTCAACTTTGCAATACTCTAATCGAAATATAGTCCTGTAATAGATAAAACATAGGCACTCTCATATAATTTAAATGGTGATACTCTAGGGTATTATTAGAGAAGATAGAAAATAAAGGAGAGTGTTGTATTTTCATTCATTAGCAAATATTAATTAGAGAAATACCTTTGGCAGTAATTCCTTTTTCCCATTATATTATGATTAGCATTGAAGGTCTAATGACTCAAATCAAAGACAGAATATAGTTATCAGTTTATTGTTATACCCATCTTTAAAACATGTAGCCAAATTGCAGTTATAATTATTATATAAAGAGATAAGTTAATTAACATAAAATAAAAATTCCCTTTTCCTGTACCTTATGGCTGCTTGGTGATCACTGTAAATTAAATTAATGAATTCAACCTAGAACAATACTAGCTATTCTAAGTTTCTAAATCAAATTATTGGGTAAGATAAAATTAAAGGCTGTATACTGAATTTGATATAGTACCTGGCATTTTTCAAATTGTTTTCTGAGTATTATATAATTTGATTCCCTGGACAAACTAATTAAAGCTCTGCATACCTTCACTCTCTCAATATCAACAGTGAAACTAAATCTCAAAGAATTGGTGACCTGCCTGTGGTGGTACAATTAGTAAATAGCAAATTCAGATGCAATGTATAATTCTAATTAGAATTCTGTTCAAACAAACCAAGTACAGTCATGAAACATGATGTTTGTATGATTTCAATGCTTTTAAATTTGTGGAGGTTTGGAATAAGGCCTAGAACATTGTTTATCATGGTGAATGTTCTATGTGTACTTCAAAAAAATGTATTCTGCTATTGATGTGCAGAATTTTCTATAAATATTAGGTCATCAAACTAATGAGGAAAATATTATGACACAATTGGGGAAATTAAGGAATTATTTAATAATTTAAAAAGTATTATAGTTATATGTGATATTATGACTACTTTTGAAATGAGTTATCATTTAGAAATATACACTAAAATATCTGCAAAAAAAGTTATAACAGTTGAGATCTACTTTAAAATAATCTGCATGGAGGTAGTATACGAGGGTAAAATAAAACATGATTGGCTAGGAAGTGGTAAGTGTTGAAGCTGAGTAATGGGTACATGGTAGGTCATTATATACTTCTTTCTACTTATATACAATTTAAAATTTCTAAGTAAAAAGTATTATTAAAATGTCACTTCTCAAATTAAATGAAAAAATGAACAAAAATAAAACCAGAGTCTTTAAATTACCAGTCCCCAAATTTAAAATTATACCTACAACTTTTGATTACTTATGGCCCCATTATGCTAATTTGGCTAATATAAACTGTTTACATAATGCATAAAAGATCTGTTGGATCCAAATCGCTGTTTAAATATTGATGTATATACTATTAGAAATTTGCATTTGTTATGTGAAAATTAAATATCCCCAAAGAGCACTTGCTTTATATGGAGTTTATATATCACAGAAGAGATTCAGAGATTATTTATTCATTAAAGTCGGCATTTTAAATATTGGTCTTCTTTTTAATTTTATAGTTTCAAAACATTGAAGTAGGCATTTAAAATAAGCATATACCAACAAGTCACTTAAAGAGCATTTAACATATTGGATAATACACTTGTCTTATATAATAAAATAGTAACTTATGAGTCCTTGAATATTGGTTTCACAAATAAATTTCGAAACGTTAATTAACACTTTAAATCTCACATAGATAATTCCTTAAAAGTTTTCACATTCTATCTGACTGGTTATATAGCAAGAGTGGTTTTTAGAATTGAAATACTGATATGGTCTCATATAGATAGGTTTTCATTTTAATCAATGGCTCTTCCACAATTCTTAAGTCTTAATTACAAATTTTAATTTCATCTATCTACTAGTTGCAAATAAATAAATATGACATGTGAGTAAAACTAAGGAAAATACATGCAACTCTGAAATTAGAGACTAGAAGAATACTATCACTATTTTTAAAATCAGGAAATGCAATCCTTAGAAGACATTGCCTCATTACTTACCCTCGCCCTGGAAGAAGGTACACTTTAACAAAAGGATCAGAATAACCATTGTTGTCTCGAGGGACTAGGTTTCTTGCTTGGAGAATATGTATTATGAGATTTCCAAGATCATAGTTGATTTGAAGCTTAAAGGGACAGCAACATATTTGGTGAATATTATTTTCTGTTCATTTGTTTAAAAATAACATATAATACATTATCATTCAATATTTTACAATATATATTTGGTTAGAAGCATCAAACCTCATTTCCATTTTATTTGAAATTGAACAGACCAGTTAATGTCTAATTTAACTGAGAGCTCCTAGGCACACGTTAATTACTAGTAAAAGTACTGTTCATTCTTTCTTCAGTGAAAGTCCTGACCTGTCTAAAATTCATTTAGAAGTACAATCATACAGTGAATGCTAGTTGCATTTTTAAACTAAATATCCACCCTTAGGAAAACTGTAAATGTTGTTTAACATTCATGAATGTAATTACCAGAATTTTGAAAATAAATTAACTAGTTGATAAATTGATTAGAAAATGTCTTTTGCATTTCACCAAATAATTAGTGGTGGGTGGAATCATTATTTAAAGATAAAGCTATTAGTACCAAAATGTAAGCATAATTAAGAATGTGTAAAATTTATCTCTTCGTATATTATACTATCTGATGTTAAGTCTATAGCTTTTCTTTTGTTCTGCTATTCTAATGGACTGAGAGATTAAGATAATAAAATCTTGTTTTTTAATTTTAGAAGTGAAATAGGTAAGAAGACAAGTTGCCTCATTGATGCTTATGGCTGTTGCAAAATTGTCACTGAATAGTATAAGATTTATATTTCTAATAAATATTTGAGAAGACTGCATAATTCAAAATATTTGAATTAACTAATTTTTCTCCATAATGCTTGAATTAACCAATTTTTCTCCTTCAAAATTGAGTTGTTTGGGATTAGAATAAGACAATTCTGTTTGATGCTCTTTTTGTTTAGCAAATAACAAAATGGAAGGAATCTACATTTCAAAAGGACAAACCTAAAAAAAATACTAACATAATTTTATAATAATACAAAACAGATATGCTATGGTTATGTTAAAATGGAGTAATTCAGATAAGCCCAACTGTATTGAAAATTTAATAATTAAAATAAGTTTTAATTTGAGCATAATTTTTATCTGATTATATTTTGTGGTAAAAAAGAAATTTTCAATTGCTTTTTTCAACACAGAAAAGCCCCGAGTCTCTGACCATCATGAAACATAAAGTGCCACAAAGAGGAGAAATGGGAAACTTGAACTGCAGTAACGTGTGCTAGAATGGGATGTTGAAATATTCAATTATTCTGAAATTAATTTCATTGAGATTTAGAAGAGCTTCCAAATTTTAAAGAATAAATTCTTTTCCATTTTCTCCTTTCTCTGACAGTGTTAAAGTTCACTTTTCAATGATAAGGCAGCAAAACCATTTCTTACTGAAACAAAAACTTGCAGGCTTCCCTAAGATAGTGTTTTTCAAAATTTCCTTTGTAGGGCCTTAGAGGACACTAATAAGAGTTGCTCAGAGGTTACTCCCAAGGGAGAATTAGGTGCCCCGAGTAATTCGCAACAAGAGCTACTCCAGTGTTGGGGTGTCCGTATACAGTTTTATTTGGAATAAAGTTTTGGTAAAAGTAAAAAAGATAGAAATCATTGTAATAAGAAAATTTCAAAGAAAATAAAGGTAAAAGACAAATAAAGGCTAAAACATCTCAAGAGTTAAGAAGGAGTATTGTTAGTGTGAATTTCCACTATAAAATATTATAGCTCAAGGGGAAAGAAAGTTAAGAACAAACAATAAGAATAACAAACCAAACACACACACACACACACACACACACACACACACACACACACACACGAGAAACTATTGGCCCATGAGCAAGAAGTTTAAAAAAAATGAGGGAAGGAGGGAGGGAGAGAGAGAGAGAGATTGACTATGAATCAGAAAAGCTAGCATTTTCTTTCCTGTGAAATGAAGAAAGATCAGGGTCTGGTTTCTAGAAGGGGAAAATAACAGTGAGGCAGTAAGATCTAGAGTACCCAGGTACTCAGGCCCCAACCTGCTGAATTCTTCTTAGTAATGTACCTACCTTTAGCCTTTTTTCTCTATTTTTCGCTCTCACACTCCAGTTTGCTTTAATTAGTGTGCACCTCAATAATTACGTAGTTCGTGTGGCCTCCCCTTAATAGTATCTCATCTATGACTTTGTAGCCCACTACTGTATGACTTTTTGTTATATATTCTTTTCAATTAGTCTTTTCCAGAATATTTACTGATCACCCATTTATGCATTGGCTAACTCCTCCTTAGCTAACGTTCAAGTTTTTTGTTGTTGCTGTTGTTTTGTTTTGTTTTGGTTTTTGTTTTAACTTATTGGTACCCAGGAAGATTTCACTGCAGCAAAGCTGACCCCTTCATTTCCTGACTCCCTGGCATCAGAAGCTTTCCTCGGACTTCTTCTTTTTCTAGGAGCACACTCTCCTTTCTCTGTGCTTATTCTCAAATTAGTTCAAATCTTTGTTATTCTTGGTGAAATCTTACATGAAAATTTCCTCTACAATGTGTTGGAGATGTAGGTAAGACTTACTGTTCTTTTATCTGAAACTTAATATCTTCAAATAGTTATTATTTTATATTGTGTTAATTATTTTTTTATCTACCCTAAAACACTTTTTGGTATCATAAAAAGCACAGTTTTTCTATTTTTTTTTTTTACTATGACCCAACAGTAAGAAGTACATATTACAATATAATATACAAACACAGAAACAAGCATGTCTAGGACTGAGAAAGTGTGATTTTCTTCAATTTTCCTGGTCAAAATCCCCTCAACTGATTTTATAAATTACAAATTGGTTATTATCACTAGTATAAAAAATGAGGCTCTATAACAACTGTTCAGCAATTATTTAACAACTGTTTATTAGACAAAAAATATAAGGATAGCATTAGACTCATGAAATTCTTAAAGAGGAACTTTCAAATTTCCAGGAGAATCTGTCATGTCTGAAACACAGTCAACAAGTATAAAGTAACTAAGGCATAATTAATACGTATTGATACTACTAATTATCAGTCAGATTTCAAAGTATAGAATTCCATAGGTATAATAAGATTTCACAAAATATATATTTGTATGAAAATACTATTTCATGAAATTGTAAGTTTCCTTTACAAGCCTGAGTGTGTTATAAAACAGGAAATGTTCTAACAGTGTTTATAATTTCAATAGAACAAGGGGGAAAAACAAACAACCAAAAAATATGGTATAATGATGATTTAAAAGATTATTTTCCATACCTGAATTTCTCCTGTAATTGGATGAGAGACAACCTTTGTTGTATCAGTAGGCTGTAATATTGAAAACATACTATATTAATGGAGAAATACTTCATAGAATTTACTATTTCAATTTCCTTCTGAAATTAATAACTTAATTGGCCACAGCACAGTTTGGAAAGTGTATTTTATCCATTTGGCTGCTTGAGATTTTTCTGTGTGCTTATTTAATTTTATAGATACATAAACATACCTTTTTCTTGTTAAGCCTGTTTTGAAGCTGTAATTTTATACCTGCAGTAACATATTTTCAATTACTTAAGAAAATGAACACTTTGGTTTAAAGTACTCAAATTTAAGTATTTACAGGGTTTAAAGATCTATAGAGGAATGAAAAAGATAATTTTTTTATAAGTGACTGCCTGGGAGACAGAAGTTATAAAAGTCTACCCTTGTATTTATTTATTTATTTATGTTTTTTTTATTATGAGTTTCACGAGTACAAAATGACATACTGATTAGACATTTACACACCTCACAAAGTGAAAACCCCAATGAGTCTACTTCCCATCTGACGCCATACATAGCTATTATAATACCATTGACTGTATTCCCTATGCTACATTTATATCTTGTGACTATATACACACACACACACACACACACACACACACACACACATATATATATATATATATATAATCATAATTGACAATTAAATATTACTTTATAATAGTTTCAGGTATACAGTCCAATGGGTAGACATTTATATTTTTTATGAAGTGATCCCCCTGATAGGTCTGACACCCATCTGATACCGCACATAGTTTTTACATTATTAACTCTATTCCCCATACTATATTTCATATCCCTGTGACTATTTTGCGACTACTAATTTGTACTTCCTAATCCCTTCACCTTTCTAACCTATCCTCTCAAACTTCCTCGCCTCTAGCAGACATCAATTAGTTCTCTGCATCTATGAGTCTATTTTTATTTTGTTTGTTTATTCTGTTCTTTAGATTCTACACATAAGTGAGATCATATGGTATTCATCTTTCTCAGTCTGACTTATTTCATTTAGCATCATATCTTCTAAGTTCTTCCATGTTGTTGCAAGTGGTAAAATTTCATTCTTTTTTACGGCAGAGTAAAACTCTTGTATAAATGTACAATTGCTTTATACAATCATCTGTTGATAGGCATTTTGGTTTTTTCCACATCTTGGCAATTGTAAATAGTACTGCGGTAAACATAGGGGTGCATATACTTTTTCAAATTAGTGTTTTGAATTACTTTGGATAATACTCAAGAGTAGAAATGCTAGGTTATAAGGTAGTTCTATTTTTAATTTTTGAGGAAATTCCACATTGTTTTTCATAGTGGCTGCACCAATTTGCAAAAGAGCACATGGGTTTCCTTTTCTCCACATCCTCACCAATATTTCTTGGTCAATTTATTGATGACAGACATGCTGACAGGAGTGAGGTGGTATCTCATTGTGGTTTTTACTTGTATTTCTCTAATGATTAGTGACATTGAGCATCTTTTTTGTCTATTGGCCATCTGCATGTCTTCTTTGGACAACTGTCTATTCAGGACTTTTGCCAATTTTTTTTATTATAATTGGATTGTTTCTTTTCTTTTGGCATTGCTTTATATGAATTTTTAATATAAATTTTGTATATTAACTCATTATCAGATATATCATTGGTGAATATTTTCTCCCATTCAGTAGGATGTCTTTTTGCTTTGTTAAACATTTCCTTTGCTGTGCAAAAACTTTTTAGTTGGATACAGTCCCATCTGTTACTGTTTTCTGTTGTTTGCCTTGCCCAAGAACACATGTCAATAAATGTACTAAGGGTAATGTCTAAGAGTCTACTTTCTACATTTTTCTTCTAAGAGTTCTATGGTTTTGGGTCTTACATTTAAGTCTTTGATCCATTTTGAGTTTATTCATGTATGTGGTGTAAACAGGCAGTCCAGTTTCATTTTTTTGCATGTATCTGTCCAGTTTTCCCAGCATCATTTATTGAATAGACTATCATTACCCCACTGTAAATTCTTGCTACTTTTGTCATAGACTAAATGACCATAGAGGCATGAATTTATTTCTGGGCTCTCTATTTTGTTTCATTGACCTATATGTCTGTTTTTATGCAATACCATGCTGTTTTGATTACTATGGCCTTGTAGTAAGTATAATTCGATATTAGGCAGTGTAATAACTCCAGCTTTGTTGTTCTTTCTCAGAATTACCATGGCTATTCAGGGTTTTTTATGGTTCCACATAAATTTTAGTATTATTTGTTGTAGTTCTGTGAAAAATGCCATTGGCATTTTGATAGGGATTGCATTGAATCTACATAATTCTTATAATTCTTTGTTGGGTACTCAGACTTTCCTTGGTCCTGTCTAGAGTGAATTACTCAGGCAATCACTTCCTAATATTTTACTGTTAATTATAATTCCATCCTATTCTTTATAAGTTTTTATTCCTTAATAAGTTTCTTATGTTAGTCAAGCCTTAAAAGGTTAGGAATGTGATCTACTAAACTGATTTATATTGCTGAAGAAATGATTGATTGCTGTCTTGTTACATTTTGATAGAAAGTACAAAAGGACAGATGATGTCCTGACCCCAGATCTATAATGGAATTTCAGGCAATGTGGTATCAATATTAGGAAATATTTACTAAAATGGAGGCCAGCTTGCTATAGTACATATACTACATACTGTTTCCCTCCATATGAGTATATTAATCTTGTTTTAATAATTAACCAGAAAAGGAAAGATCCATAATATTTAGGTGGATATATTTGTTCTGCTACCTTTTCCTTTAGGTTTTTATTATAGAAATGAGAGAAATCAAAAGAAGACAGCTATATTCCAGGTCTTGTTCTGTGAAATATATAAGGAAAACAATAATATAATTATTGGCAAAGTTATGGGGTGGACATTAAATTTTCTAAGCCATGTGTCCTTTATTCGTTCAGCTCATTTATATGAATGGCCTCTTACTACACTCATACTATGTTCTTGCTGCAAAGGATAAATGGCTAGTTATTGAACAATTAGATTTATTTAATGCATTTAACATTTAAATTTCAGGAAAAGCGAACCGAATCTAGAAAAAGAAGGGCCACACAAGTTCCTGAAACTGTATCTCAATTAAAGATAGGGTGTTTCCTACAACCAGATACCCTCTTATCTCCATGAGGAAAGTTGGGAAATAACTGAGATTAAAAAGTCAAAAATAAGACACAAAAACGTAGAGAATGATATTGGTAACTTATTTGGTTTTGATTTCTTATTAACAATTTAGCTAATTTGACATATGATCATGCTAATATAACTAGATTTGATGCAGAAAATAAACTCATGGACCATTTTTAGTTGTCTGAGGGTGTGGTAGGAACTCATAAGGACACGGAGGGAAATTTTAAATTATGGGGGGGAATAAAGAGTGGTATCTGTTGGACACCAAACAAACTATCAGCTACATGTAATTACATTTCAAGATTAGAGCCAATCACTTTTTTCTTCAATGATGCCATATCTTTGGGAGGGGGTTTTTTGATGATTGTGGTGAAAAAAAGGTACTGCAAGAAAATCAGTGAGATTAGCGTGGAACAGGAAATGCAATTGTTAGTGTCCAACCTGACCCCACAGTTTGAAGAGTTGTGTAATGTCTATCAGGTGCACATATCCCATTGATGTGTAATTTTAATTATTAACAGTGAAACAAGCACATTATTTTTATTTCATGTTGTGTGTATTATTTTTTCTAATGATTACTAAGGTATTAGGACATAAATATTGATTAAATGATTAAATTGTTTCAACCTAATTACTTAATAAATGAAACTATTTAGGTATTTTTTAGACACATAGGCGCCATGGGAAAAAAAATTACTAAGAATATTAAAGTAGTCACAACCAGAAAAGTTTGGGAACCCAAGGATTTATTTCATAAGAACATTTAAAACTAATAAGTATGTTAGTTGAATTATTTATTTATACCATGACTTGGAAAAAATTATTAAGACTTGAAAGATAAAATGAAGACTTTCAGAGCCTAAACACTTTGATACAGCAAAATAAATATTTTGAAGACACAAGTTTATTAAATTTGTTTAAGCCAAATAATAATTTAAAATACTCTCATATACATGATATAATTTAAAAATGTATTTACTAATTTAAATTCATATTTTACCTACTTTTATTCAGAAGTAATCATTTAAATTTGTGTATTATTAATAGATTAGTAATTATTTATAAATAATCATTTAAATGTTTAATAAATGGTGTTCTAATTATCTAAGTGTATTATTACACTAGCTATAATTTACATGTTTTAATTTTAATACATTTCATTACATTAATAATTGATAATTTAATGTTTAGTCTCATACCTAATTAAAAACACAAAAGAAGTAAAAACTATAATTATCTAAATTATCTAAACATAGGATATATGGCCATATTATATTACCTGATTTAAGACTATGTAAGCTTCACCCAATCACTCAATGTTTTTATAATCTTTCAATATAAAATTTTTAACATTGTAGAATTTAGAGAGTTAAAGTATTGTCTTTTATGCATACTACATGTTGATGGGTCAAGAAATATCATTAAATTTATTTATTCATTCAGCAAAAAAGTTTTGAGAGACTCTGTGCCAGCTAAATGTTGAGAATAAACACCAAAAAAGATGAATAGGTAATAGTTCTTTTCTTCAAGAACGTTAGCATATAGTGACTATACATTTCAAGTAAGAATACGCTTTTCGGGACAGCCCTCATATATCGCAAAAAAAATAAGATTTGATTATCTCAATTACTACAAGTGAAGTGATCTCTATAGCATCACTGTTCAGTAGATTATAATGTGAGACAGATAGGTTAATTTCAAATATCCTAGTAGTCACATTAAAAATGCATAAATAAACTGGTAAAATTAATTTTTAATAATATATTTAACACCATTTATCAAAAATATCATTTCACCATAAAATATTTTACATTCCTTTTTTCATACTAAGTCATCAAAACTGGGCATGTAATTGATATAGATCACATATCTCAATGAGGACTAGTCACATTTCAAGTGCTCAATTGTCACACATGGCTAACAGCTACTGTTATGGACAGTGTAACTACATAACTTTTTATTTTAGCAAAAATACTGTAAAAACAGCATAGGCCATAGATAAGAAGTACCACATATTATATAAATTAGTCAATATAATTTCCTTGATGTTTGTCCTCCAATATCTGTTTTCATCTTCTAATCATTGCTCCCAAAGTTAACATTTTAAACAATCAAATTTTGTATCCCCCATATTATTACCCGATGTGTTAATTCACAGTAATTATTTATTTTGTTACTATTCTGTGCAAGCCACTCTGCTATTGTACTTAGGAGGCTATAGAGAAAATAAGAAATGCTTATTGGTTCATAGGAGCTTGTAGCCCAATAAGGGGAAAAAAATAAGCAAGAAAGTAATCATAATCAATATACAAATTGTCTTAAGAGATGCATAAACACCTGACACTTTGGAGGGAGAGGAGGATGAAGGAAGAATAACTTCTGACTTTTGGGAAGGATTGGAATATAGAAAGACTTAATAAAAGAAGGCTTCCTGTTATTCATATGAAGTCAGGCAATTAATTTCATAAACTCATCCTAGAAGAAGTGCTACATACCTCATTGCTGAATATCACTATGGTCACCTTAGAAGAACTCCCCTTGAAAAGCTACGCACCAATACCAGCCCCTAGTCCTCCTTTCAAAATAATTTTGGAACTCTTTTTCTGGAATGGCCATCAGAGCTGCTGTCAAACCCCAAGATCTGACAATTAAGTTTGCAAACTTGCCACCGTGCACTTAGGTTGGCAGCACTGTATAAACATATCAGTAAGGTGTCATAACCTTGCCATCATAAGCTCACAGTGGCAAGTTCACAAACTTAACTGTCAGATTTTGGGGTCAACAACAGCTCTGATGGCCATTCCAGGAAAAAAGTTTCAAAATTGCTTTGAAGGGTGGTCTAGGCACTGGCAAAGGTGTGTAACTTCCCAAGGGGTGTACCTTTGAGGGTGACCATAGGATATTCAGCAATGAGGTATGTAGCACTTTTTCTAGGATGAGTTTGTGAAATTAACTGTCCGACCTCATATTTCATTTTTGCTTAAAACTTGTCAGTGGCTCTTCATTTCCTGTAGATTGTAGTGTAAAGACAGACATGGCATATAATGTCCTCCAATTTACAACCATCTAGGCTTCTCCTTTATTTTCTTACTCATATGTCTTTTGTACACCTATGTTTTAGGCATGCAATTTTCTGTTTATGAGAGTTATTTTATCTTACACTCTTTGCTTGGAAAGTTTGGCCCCTTTTCTCTCTTTACCAAATTGGTTCACTAGATAAATACCCGCTTTTCTATCCCCATTCTCCTAAATGTCTTTATACTTCTTAATAACTTCCAATGTTATACCTTCATTGAATATAATTCTTATCAGTAATTAGATCAGCACTTCTCAAACTTTAAGAGGATTCATACTCACTTGGAGAACTGACTAAAACCCAGGTTGCTTGGTCCTATCCCTGGAGTTACTGATTCAGAAGGTCTAGGGCAGGATCAAGTACTCGCAGTTTTAATAAGTTCCTAGATGATGCTGATGCTGGTGGCCTGGGAGCATACTTCAAGGACCACTGGTCTACATAGTTTGCAGGGAAGGGATTTTATCCATCTTTGGATCTTGGGTACCGAGTATGAACCCTAACACTAAGCTGGTATCCAAAAATGTCTGTGAAAAGTAAGACTGAGTTGGACACCTTAATAGAGTACTTACTAGCAAGGCTATTATAAAGATCTAACAACATACGCTTACTGTGATAATCTCCCAAGGAGAACCATTGACCAAGCCCTTTTAGAATGAGCAGGATATGGTCCTAGGTAGAGGTGGGGCCAGTGTTTCAGGTTGCAGGGATATATTTTAAACTGATAGTGATCCAATCAGATCACTGTGTCACAGATCAGATAGTTTGCAGGATGTTTAAGAAAAAGGAAGAGAGACTGGTTAATGGAATTAGCAATAGTAACTGCCATATTGTTGGTAAAAAAATGTTTTTCTAAAGGAAACTGGTGAGTTCAGAGAAGATAGAAAATTACTAGAGACTTATCAGAAAATTAAAATGGACAGGACTGGAATTCAGTGACTGCTTAGACAATGTGAATGATGAGAAAAGAAGAGACAATAGTGCTCTTGAGTTTTTCTTAATTTTTTGAAAGTATGGTGATCTCAACTGCTGAAAAGAAACATATCAGGATGACAGACTTATAGAACTATAACGTGCTTGCTTTGGAAACTTTGCTAGTAGATTTTATTATGTCTTTCTTTAGATTGTCTGTATGGAGATATTGAGAAATAAATTATCTTCTATGTGGAACTAGCAAGAAAAGAAATATCTATCTGTAACTCAGGAGACAGGGAGCTTCCATGAGATAATTCTTCAAAATTAACACATAACTTCATGTTGTAAGATACAGTTGTGTTAAAATGTATTTGGAAATTGACTCTAACTATCCTTGAATTATTCTTCATGAAGCCTTGCTATTTAGTTTGGAATAAGTCATTTTATGATGCAATGATTAAAATCATTCTACCTTTCTTGTTAGCTTCTGAAGAAAAGGGGTTTTGGTGACATCTGCTGTGTTTTTATATTTAGTAAGATAAAATTGGTTTTCTGAAGTCCAGTCAGTTATCCAAGAATAGCCTCTCCGTCCTATATATCTCACCACATAAAGAAAAGCCTTTTTGTATCATAAAGAAAATATGTTTCCCTAATGTATTTATTAACTATGAAGAAAGTCTTTCTATTAGCAATCAAATCTCTGAGGAAAAAAATTGCAAACTGTTTACATTTTCATCTGCTTTTATATGGTTAAATAATGATTTTTGTCTTATTTTAATTTTCCAGTAACTTTGAAATAATTTTAGGAACATTTGTTTCAAACAAAGATTTGCATCAAGAGAATATTTATTAGTATCAAATTAGGGTTAAAATTTTAAATGGTAATATTATATTACTGGTTTCCCTTGTTTCTTATTATCCTAAATTCTCTTTGTGTCCTTTTTACCTTTAAGTTACAAACTCTAATGTAATGTATAATTTGTGTTTCCAAAAAAGATGCAAAGTTAATATTTGATATACAAAGGCTCAGATTTATGCAACAAAAAGAAATCACCAAGACATAAAAAACATCAAACACATTTTTTAAGTTCCTCAGAATAATAACTGATAAAATAATTTACGTACATCATCTTGATACATCTTGAATCAGTTATATACTCAGAAATGGAAAAATGCTGCTTTTTTTTTCTGCTTTACTAGATCATTAGGACATCAGTAATCACAGGAATACCTTAGAAAAAGATTTGTATTTCCTATCACCTAGTCTAAATAAGAAGCTAGAAAAGAAATAACTCAGAGGTCATATCAAACACCGCTCACCTTGCTGCTGCTGTGTTTCTTTTTGCTCACCAAGGGTGACCCTGGTTGCCCAGGACTGGGCACAGAACTGGATCCTGCTGATGTAGGACCTGAATGAATATGAGATCCTTTTTCAACGACTGATGACAGGACCAGTGGTGACTGCTGTAGAGAAACCTTCTGAAGCTCTGCTGCCAACTGCTTAGGATCTACTCCTGGGGATTTTGCTTTATCCACTGCAACAAAATGAAATGCCTTTACACATTTCTCAATTTCATAGGTACTTGATACCATAGAAGTTACTTGAATTCTAGATGCAAAGTCATAATATTACTTATAAAAGAAGCTAAATTTAAAAAAATAAAAAACATAATTGTGTTTTTACGTATTTATTTCTAAAAAAGTCCAGAAGGCTCAAAGGAGGGCGAAAGAATGCTGAGTTATAGGGAGAAATTCAGGTACCTATACATCTTCAGAAAAATGTTTTTAATGTTTTATGTAAAGAATTGTATGAAGATAAAATATTCTATTTTATTCATTGGAATTTAATTTGTACAGTGAGTTAATTTTCATTCTCTAAATCTTACATATATCTTTCTCTAAGAGGGGCATTTCCAGAATATATTTACATTTACAAATGTATAAATGTTTCTTCAGACATTGGTCTATTCTGTTTAGTGTAGTAACCATGACTCTTAGAACGCTGTTCGTAGCACAGCAAGAGCTCATTATATATTTGTTAAACAAAGAAATAAGTGATATTTTTAATCTCTCAACTGATCTAAATGTATAGACTATATTTTTATCTAAGAAAGTGAACTTTCTTCATTAGATACCTATGAAATTACATGTTGATCTTTATTTATTATAAAACGGCAATCGAAGGTTCTGTAATAAGTGTCCCAAAATCCAGTTATAATAAAAAGAATCAAGTGTTATCGAAAAATTATATAAGACCAAAAATAAATGGCTCCATGGATTACTTTGATGGGATGAATTTACGTTTAAAGATTTAAAAATGTGGGGGGTTCCCTGGTGGTGGTGTAATGGCTAGGCCTTGGCGCTCCTACAGCCACGGCCTGGGTTTGATCACCACTCAGGGAACCAACCAAAAAAAAAAAAAAGAAAAGAAAAAAAAGATTTAAAAACATGAACTCACACAGCAAGAATTTCATATCATTTTTTTCAACTGGTCTAACATGCAAATATGTGTTTCCATAGTATGCTAAAAAAGTAGCTACAATACTTGTGAGTTTGTTTATAATTGCTTAAATATATGACTATCAGTCTATAAATTTATTTTTGCCTATATCTATGTTTATGTCTATGTCTTTACCTATCGCTACATCTGCCCCTATAACTACACATGGTCCACAACTTAAAATGGTTCAACTTAAAATTTTTCAAATTTACAATGGTGGGAAAGTGATATGCATAATAAGTTACATGAGATATTCAATACTTTATTATCAAATAGGCTTTGTGTTAGGTGATGTTCTCAAATACAGGCAAATGTGAGTTTTCTAAGTATATTTAAGGTAGGCTCAGTTATGCTGTTTGGTATGTTAGGTGTATTTTTGACTTACAATATTTTTAACTTGTGACAGGTTTAATGAGAGGTAACTTCATTTTAAGTAGAGGAGCACCTATACTCTATATCTACATTTTTACCCACAATTGAAAGCAGACTGCTTTCACCTACCAGCTTTTGGTGGTTCATGAAGTTCCAGGTGCTGGTGATTTTCAGAATCTGACAGCATATTGAGGTCCCTAAAAATTAAAACAAAAAATAATTAAGAAATAAATTGAGGAAGCCTGAGACAGTAAGGCCCTTTTCCCCAACTACCCTGATTATTTTTTTTTCAGTAGATAAATGAGAAGTGGTTAATGATATAAAGCAATTTCAAAGCATGCTAACCCTTCTAACCAAATATATATTTGCAATGCTGTTAAAAGTCAGCTGATAAAAATGATTATTTAAGGTGAAATCTTTATGGATTAAATGTAAGTTTATTTTGAAATACTACATCCATTCACGAAATCTAAATGGGTTTAGGCTTTCATTTAAATGAAGCATGTTTCAATAAAAGCATGAAAGGGGAGTGATATTGATATTAATCAGAAACAAAATTAGCTGAATTCTTTCTATGATTTAGACTTTGATTCTGAACACAATTTGTATTCGCTTTATTTTTTAATTACAGAAAATCTTGCTGACTGGCAAAGGTTCCACCTTAACAATTTAAACGTAAAAGAGCCATGAATAGCCAAAAAATGGAAACAAAAAGATGGGGAAAAACTCACAGTCTTACACATATTTCTGCTTCCCCACTTTGTTGATTAATGATACTCTGTACTTCTTCATATGTTTTAGAAGTTAAAGGGATTCCATTCCATTCCAATACTTGCATCCCTAAAAATAGAAATTAAAGTATAAAATAAAAAATAATGTGTTCTAGTTCCAGTCTGGGTCCATAGGGCATAGAAGACACTCCTTTGTATTGAAACCAACTCAGCACACCATTTCAGAAGACATCAGTTCAATGTTTTCTGGAACATTAATACCAAAACTTGTATGTAGTTTGACTTCAGCAACTTACCTGGACACTTAAAATGTATCTAATACAACATGCAAAATATTGCTTTTGAAATCTATTAAATATCAAACACATGCATTTTGTTCACACTGCTATGAAGAAAACATTATTGAATATATATTGTTTAGATCAATTTTGTATAGTACAGAAATAATTATAAGCACTAGTATGAATTCTCCATGGGGAACAACCAACTAGAAGAGTGTAACTTCCATGGTGGTATGGGAGTGGCAGAAAAAAAGTTACTAGGATTCTGATGTGAAGTTCCCCTTAAGAAACTGTTACAGCTTCAACTTTGCTCAAATAAAACAGATTTTCACATAGTGTCTTTTCTTCACTGCATGCAAGACAATCCTGAGTAGAAGAAGCAAGAATGTTACAGAGGGGGCAGCTTCATGGGTGTGCCTGTGGACTGTGCAGTAGGACAAGGCCCTGTGCTCAAAAGGACCCCATGATTGGTTTAATGCTTTGCTGTTGCTATCTTGAAATTCTTAATAATCTTTGAACAAAGAGTCCTATATTTTCATTTTGTACTAGGTCTTATAAATTATGTTGCTGGACTTGTAACAGAACATTTCATGTTTCCTCTCTACCTAGAAAGATAACTTTCACACACAAAATGTAGTAAAATAATATTTGAACATTTTACATTTAATTTCTTTGGTCTTTTTTATATGAGCTATCAAAATAATTTAGGGACAAACATTTGGCACAAAGTAGATGGTTCTAATATGTGGCTATGTGAGCTGGGTATAAATTTTATGGAACCATTCACAGTTACATTGCCCAAATATTTGTGAATACTACCAGCTTTACCTGAGAAAAATATCTGTATACCATACTAGGCTATAATGAAATAAAACAAATACTTGAAAAATCAGGCTTTCAATGAATTTCACAAATGCTTAGTTGAACTTCCTTATTGCTCAAAATAGATTCCAATGTGAAATTGTGAACATGGCATGATTGAGTCCTTAAAAGTTTTAATGATGTCAATATACATTGAAAATAATATTATTAGTTGTAAACAAGTAAGGGAAATATTTATACTGTAGTGAAATGGCAAAAGAATTACATAAAACTATCCACAATAACACAAACAAGAATGACTTTTCTATAACTTACTCCAAGAAAACTTTATCTTCAGATGGGCCTTAGGCTTATTTCAACAATCCCAGGCTGTTGTACACATAAAATGAGAAAATTACATAAAAGACAGTAGTAATACCACTAATGAAAATTTTACTACCGAAAAAGGAAAAAGCACACTGATAAACACACTTTTTTTCTTTGACTCAGAATAGTACATTTACGAACAGATGATTTTGAATGAAAACAAATTAATGGTGTTATAACCAAGAAATTGCATTGTCACTTTTCTGCAGGAGCATGTTCTATGAAAAGAAAAAGCTGTGTAATCTTCATGACGCTTCTGTTAGATTTCTATCTGTTAATTTTTCACACCTCAAAACAAAGGAGCAAATTTTTAAAACATAATTATTCAGTGAAAAGAGAAATTATTCTAGGTATAAAGAAGGAAAACTGTTTACAATCATTAATAATGTTGCTGAAAATAGATATACAAGTAAGTAGGGTCTTGCCTAGAGATTTATATCTGAGATGATGTGTATAATCTGTTTTGCCCATGATACATGAGCTGAACTTTTTCCTTCACTCAGTTTCCCACCAAAGTTGGTGCAATGCTAGAGTTGGTGAGATTCTGCCAGTTCTTTTATCCTTTTATTCCTGGTTTCAATAATGAGTATCAGAGACTATAGGGAATGTAAGTACTTGAACATATGAGTACTTGTTATTCAATAATACCGCCCCTTTCCATTGCTTTTCCAACTTTCTACAAATACTATAAGAACCACACTGAAATAACCAGGTGAATATATAAATCACTTTTTATTAATGCATAATATTGTTCTAGTAGTTGTGAGAATTAAGTATCATGTGATTTCAAATACAGTATTTTTGAAAATATATTAGTTATAAAATTCTATAACCTATTGTAAAATGCACACAAAAATTTGTTGAAAATCATCATACTACATAGAATTTTATTATCATTTAACTGTTTTGAATGTAAGTATATTCAAATTTCACATAACTTTTTACTCTGACTTAGTTTTAGAAATAATTCCTGGAACATAGTATACACATACATGGTTAAATCTATTATTTAGCATTATGAGAAAGTATTTATATCTTTTTATATTTGTATTATATCAACATGTATGTTAACCAATCATTCAAATGTGAGATTATACAGATGATTCTTCAATTATATCCCTAGAAACTGCCTATACCAATAGCTCTTAATAATAAGACTAAGATAATTTGATTTTTTGCTGAGTGTGCAACAGTGATGATAAGACTTGCTGCTTAAAATATTATACTTAATAGTTTGTTAAAGAAAAGGAGACAATCATTAGATAATTTTTGAATTTAAAAAATCAATCAACATAAAATGTTCTCAAATGTGTTTTTTATAACTTTTGGGATTACTTAATTTTGTATGCTCCTCACTAGCTCTTATCTTTATAATACAAAATTTCATGTATGTTATTTATCTATATTTAATATTTACCATAACTTCAAAGATATCTATATATTTGAAATATTGAGAAAAAGTGAGTCTTATAGTTATTGTACATTCTAACACATATCACACAAAAGTCCATGATTTTATTTATTCCCCAGATATTTTTTTCAGCACCTGGTATATGGCAGGCTATACATAATTTATCTCTTTGGTAATGATCACCACCTTTGTGCTATTATATGCTAATATTTTATGCTGTCATATAAATGAATAAAAAAACCAGAACTATCTTGGCAATTAGTAAATTGAAGATGATTTAAGAAGGAAATTCAGAGGTATTATAAGTATATGAAGAAAAAACCAGACTCATTACTGATTAAAAAGTACAAATTAAAGCAATAATGAGATATTATTTAACTCTCATCATCTTGCAAAATGTTTGAAAGTCAGTAAATACCATACGTTGACCAGGATGTGCAAATAGGAGACCTTGACTTCAAGGGAGATTACACTTGTTAGATGGTTGTTCAGCTTTATCTGCACTCTATGATGTGAGAATACTATGACTATGTCAGTATGAAAAATAAAACTCCTCATTTACAATTTATAAACATGTAATTATTTTAATAGAAATGTAGTTAAGTGCAAGCATGCTGGAGAGCAAGGTGGCAGAACACTGTTAAAAGCACATGTACAGTCTATGACCCAGAAATCTTCTCCTTGAGTATCTATGAGGAGGTGGCAGTACCAGAAGAAATGGACAATGAGAATGTAATGAATGCTCACTTTGAAAATATTCCATAGAATTTGCATACCATGCAAACATATCTCGCCATGTGTTAACACCAAAAAGTGAATCCATCTTAAAATTATTTGTCAAGTAAAAACAAGTGAGAAAGAAGATCTGTACAATTATGTACATTAAAATGATATTGAAATAAATTAATATTATACATTTTATAAATAAATAATAGACATCACATAAATTATAAACCATTAAGATTTATGTGATGCCTATTGAAGGAGAAAAGGAAATGGGAAAATAAAATGAGAAAAAAGAAAATAAATGAGGTAATAAATGAATGAACAAACAAAAAACCACACACACATACACACACACACACACACACACACACACACACAAACACACACACAGGAGGGGACCTTACAGGAAGCAATGAGGCTGGTGTGCTATGAAATGAGAATCTGATGCAGGTGGGGTAAAGAAAAAAAAACAAAACTTAATTAAAAAATATATGTATATATTACTCATAATTTCTTGTTTCATACCTTTTCTCTATTGATATTAATGATGACTATAAATTAATTTACTAAATTTGGAAATCTACTCTCAAGATTTTTTTATAAATTAGCAGCTGTAGCAAAGCCCAAGCTGAACTGGTCATCTGCCCTGGTTTTCTAAAATAGCAAAGAAACCGTGCAAGTGAGTTTCAGGGAAACAATACACCATCCACATCACTTATACTAACTAGTCATTTATTTTCAAGTTAGGCAATGTTAATATAAGAGAAATACATATTTAGATGAATGGGTTTCATTATTTTTTAAAAATAAATTTTGTATATTTCACAATTTTAACTTATTTATACATTAACATGACAGGAAAGAAGAGTGGAAAAAAGGAAAAAAGGAAAGGGATAAAAGACTAAAAGTAGTCACTCTTTGGTAAAAGGGAAAAATTAGTATTGGAATAGTGTCCTGCTTATTTACAGGACAAAGGAGATGTCTGCAATCACGATAAGATATTCAAAACTCAGATATATTTTCCTGGGGAAACTCATCTACAAGTACAAAGTCTTAAGGTTGGAAAGTATTTTGTTGAAAAGTGAATCTCACAATATTGTCATTTTTGTCACTTTGTCATTATTTTTACTCTTGGAACTTGTAATTCAAACAATAGCTGTTGTGACCTTTAGCAAATTGGTTAAACCATCATTCTTGACTTCCTCAAGGGAGTTTATATTTGCTAGATCACTATTTTAGTTTACTTCTATTTTATGATGTCGAGAACACTATGACTATGACAGAATGAAAAAAAATAACAACTGTTTATAATTGAGGAAAATATAATTTTGAGCTGTAGGCTTACATGATGAACTTAAGAAATACTTTAGAATCCTAAAATTTCCATATGTTTTAAATGATTTTTCTTATGTTTCTTTACATATATACTAAAACTTTCAAGCACAGGAATCATGTCATCTAGTTTTTCATTTTTTGCATTCCCCTCATTTCCTCTCAGTGTCCTCAGCAGCAATGGCTCAAGTTCTTCTGGCTGGTCTTGGCTCTTAGAGGCTCCTATGGCATCACCCTACCTAGTTCATCTTCTCTGGATTGGTTAACTCAGGGTTTGGAGCATCTAATTTCTAGTATGAATTTAAATTTGGTTTAAATTTACAAGTTATACAGATGTACCTAATCCTAATGCTATTTAAACTCAAAATAACTTTCAATCTTAAGTACCAAAGTTTTGATTTATTAAAATATACATTTTAAAGATATTTGATATAGCAGAATTTCCTCTCTTCATAGTATAAAGGCAATCAAATTAAACTCATTAGAATTATTAATATAAATGTTACAAATGCATATTCCTACACACTTGAGTACTATTAAAAATACACACATAATCAAAACGTGTGTGTGACAGAGAAAGAGAGACAGAGAGAGACTGGGGTTAACTTTCTTTCTACTTTTTTTGCTTTAAGCTATTGCATATCTTATATTGAGTAGACTCAAGCCCAAAATAAATTAAACAGATTGTTAAGCAAAATTATAAGCTATGAAAATATATTCTATTTCCATCTTTGGGCAGACTATCAGCAAGAATTGTTTAGATAAATGTTATACAGCTTGGGTATATTTTTAAGTTGATATGAATTGGAGAAGTTAAGTTCTATATTTGAAATGGTCATTCACCTGGGGTATGATTTAGAGCAATTCTCTTTCTATGTTTCTTCTTTCACTCACACTTTTTGTGGAGGAGAAGCAATTAAAATCAGCAAAGGGTGTCTTGTATATATAAATTCTAAAATAAAATAAATTCATATACTAAAAATTCTCACATTTTGAGGATAAAAAATATCTAGAGTTATCAAAGATTACATTTGAACTGTCTGTGCTTACGCACACTTTTTTCTAGGTCTGAGTACACTGAAAGTATTTAGGACCAGTGACTCCTACACTCACAAAATTAAAATAGATTTAGCATCAATCATAAAAAAGAATTGTGAAGAAAACTGATTATCTCTTATTTTACAGTATTAATAAACAGGTCACTGAAGAAGGATTATATGAATCAAACTCTACAATGTGTTAATGAAAGCACATCACTATTATTTTATAGACACATTATAAATCAGGCAATATCCTTGTAAATGCTCTAGTTTTAGTCTTTTATACATTATGTTAGGAACATAAAACATGAGTTAACATGACTTTTCTAATATCACACAGGTTAATAGTAGTGCAGAAATATAAACTCTATCTAAACGTCTTATCAGTAAATTGGAAAACTCAGTCAACTTATGCCAATTAACCTACATCCTAGACGATCTGGCTATAAACAGTGTTCAAATATGTAAAACCTATTACAAAGAACACATGTTATTTATAAAACCATTTTTATTACAATAAGAAAAGATAATTTAGAAATTGTATTGTCTATATGGCAGTATTATTTGAAGACTTGGGCTTACAGAAATTGAAGACATTATTGAGTAAACAGCAAGTTGTTACAAGGTATATCATTTTATGGTGGGTAAATAATGACACTTAGAAAGGAACCAAAACTGATCAGCTTTTTCATAGCTTTAATCCACTCCATTCCCAGAAAAGAAGCCACTATCACATTTCTACAGGCACATTGATGGGAAATTATGTTGAGCCCTACTGAAAATAATGTAGGAAGTATTACTTAATGTCACTAATGACCAGGGAAAGGTAAACGAAAACCACAATGATATATTAGGATGTACATAAATAGGAACCCTGTACTCTGTCAGTTAGAATGCAATATGGTGCTGCCACTTTGGAAAACATATGAGGTTTCCCAAAAATTAAAAACAGAATTACCACATGACCTAGCAATCTCATTTCTGGGTATTGATCCAAAAGAACTGAAATCAGGTACTTGAAAACATAGTAGCTCTTCCATGTTCACTTTCTTAAACATGTGTTAGACCTAAAAGCCAAAATGTGGAAATAACCTAAATATCCATTGACAGATGGACATTTCATTCCTCTGCCTACAGTACAGATGACTCCTGGCTCACTGCCTCAACTCCTTGGGGACTTTGCTCAGTTTTTGCCTTCTTAGTGAGGCCTTCCCTGAACACCCCATCTAAAATTGCAATCCCACACTCTTACATGCTGTATCCATACTCCTTGTTATATTTTTTACCCTAACATATATTACCGCTTAATATATGATATTTAAAAATAATTTTGTTATTTTCTTTCTCACCAACTAGAATGTATAGTCCATGCTTTCTCCATGTGCCCTCAGGGCCATGAGAGATTGCTCCATACGTACGTAGTAAAAAAATTTACATATATATATATATATATATATATATATATATATATGTATTTAATGGATAAGTGATAGTGCTAAGCAAATTCAAGCACCATAATCAACAGTGATGATGATGTGGGAAAGAGTAGAGAGTAAAAGAAAACAAAAGTAACGTAATAGAAATGTTATTTTCTTCCACAATCTCAGTGTAACTTAGTATACACAGGAAAAGCCTGTAATCTGAATTTACTGAGTGCTAAGGTCAAAATATGTATTTCTGTAGAATATTACTTCTTCTTCAGCACTCATCATTATATCTGGAATATAGCAGTATTCCAAAACTATATTGAAATATCTCAGAAATTAACAAATGGTATAAATTAAAAATCTGGAAAGATCTGATTTAGTTACTGCACAGTGTGTTGCCTTTGGGAGCTTGCAGTCTGCCTTATAAATTACATGACAGTTATCTGGAATTATTTATGATAAAAGCAGGGGCATAGTATATGTAAGTCCATTAGTTATGGCACTGGTTCTAATGCATGCAGAATCAACCAATGTATTTTGCATTTCTGTATTTCTGTCATTGGAATGAAAAGAAAACAAACTCCCCCTCAAAAAAAAAATCAGTATCAATAAAAGAAAGGTTTTTCTTTCCTTAAAAGTATCTTTCTCTAATTATTCAGATTTATTTTATACTTTATTCATTCAGAACTTGATTAAACTTTTCCTCCACAGTGAACATCTTCTATCCTGTCCCTTTCTAGGCCACAGGCACCTTGAAAGAAAGATAAAGTCTTATTGTTCTACATCATTCTAAGATATACCTGCACAGAGTAGTTACTGAACATATGTTTTCATCTATTTGCATTCTTCATTATTTTCAGTATTTCCAATATTCTCATCTCTGCTCCTTCACAACAACCTTTTCTCTCAATCCTGTTTATTACGCTTATACGGTCTTTCAGTACATTACTGCTATACACCAGTAGATTCTTACAATTCTGCTATAAGTAACTCAATGTCTTTCCCCAATAAGAAACAGTATTTAATGCAGTAATGGATTCACATCTTGTAAGGCCTAAATCTTATACAATTTTAAGGAAAAACAGAAAATTATGAAAACAAATGAGAGACAAGTGAATATTTGTAAAAGAATAAAAGAAATCACAAAAAATTACAAATGTTAAAATGCTGATAAGTACCACAAATGTCACATGTTTCTTAAAACTTCCTGAAGCCATGTAAGGGGCCAGTACAAGTGATGGAGGAGACATGAGGTAAGTTTCATTAGTATCATAATTCATCCATTCTGATCTCATTTCTTCTTTTATCTCATGTAATTAGCCTTACATTTTAAATTGTAGTGAATGAATTTCCATTATGTAATATAATCACTTATTAATGGCTCACATACTACTGTCTCACCTTCCCTTATCTAACCTTTGACTATATATTTATTCCTAAGGCTCAATTTCTTTCCCACCAGTCTCTAATAGGTAAAGTGTTTCATAAATATGCATTATAGAAGGTTTTTGTGGAGGATGCCCTACATTTAACACTGAAGACCCAGTGAGTTTCTGTGATGTGTCAAATCATGAACAAAAGGAGTTAATGAGAAAGGTTGGTCCAGATACGGGAAGCTAGACAACTGACACAGGCCACAATTTTGTTCATTAACAAGATATATTTTCAGTGACTTAAGGAC
Organism: Lyroderma lyra; assembly: GCA_004026885.1. Taxonomy (NCBI): domain Eukaryota; kingdom Metazoa; phylum Chordata; class Mammalia; order Chiroptera; family Megadermatidae; genus Lyroderma; species Lyroderma lyra. Next base: position 135,525 of record PVJL010001364.1, on the reverse strand, counting down.
CATGAAATATACACAAACATATAGATATTCATTATATGCCAGTCCATAGATTTTAATAACAACATGAGGTTTACTGATTAAGATACATTGTTGATAAGAAGAAAATTTTAGAAGCCTTTTAAAAGATTAGCCAAAACTATGGTTTTACAGTTAGGAGGTTATATAGGTACATGAGAAATGGCTTGATTGCTTCAGGGATTATAATGTATTTGTTTTATTTATTAAGATCTGATATTTAAAATAATATACCATTATAGCAGATACCTCTATTAGTTCAATATTCCCTTACAGAAAGCCTGAATTTTATAAGATCAATTGTCATCTATGAAAATACCTACTTAACAAAGTAGCTTCTATAGCTAGTCCAGTACTTCATCATAACAAAGCGAACAAAATACATCAATTCCTTTCACACCCACTGTTAACCCTGAGGTAGGTGACATAGGTTGAAACTTCTTAATTGCCGATGAGATAAAAGGAGACTCAGAGAATGTAAGTAACTTCCCTAAAGTCGTGAAAATGGCATTAATCTAGTCTTCTGATTCCAAGATTAGTGTTTTTTTTTTTCATTAGGGATAGTCTATATTCCTGTAATTCAGAACTTAGACTTGACCATGAACAATTATCTAAGAATGTGCAGATATTATATGAAGAGCAGATTCAAGCTTAGTATAGCAAATGTTCTTCTTGCCATCAAAAATCTCTAAAGTGAAGGTAAGCATAGTTTTCTTTTCACCATTTATGTGAAACTCTATGCCAAACACTGTATTATATGTTTCTGAAACATTATTTCTAAATCTGGTAACAATTCTGCATACTATAATTATCTCAATTTTTGGAGAACATCAAAGTACCAAAAGTTAAATAACTTATGCAGACAGTATGTACCAGAGCTCAATTTAAATCTTAGTATGTCTCACTGTAAAAACATTTTCTCTATGTATCAGAAATGCTAAGGCTTTGGGAGTTTGAAGATTTGGTATGAATATTAAATGGAGAGTTCAGCATCCTTGCTTCCAAAAGAACCACTCTAAAATCACACGCATATAAAATGTAGCCTGTTCTATGGCTTATTGATTAGAGAAATTCAGAAATTTAAGTACAGGAGCAATATCACTTGAACATACATAAATATTTCAAGGTATATAACCCTTGGTAATAAAAGGAATCAATTAGAGTTTGGAGCATTATACATGTAAAAAATGTGTAAAATAGGCCAATTATTTAGTTTTCTTAATGTCCCTATTAAAAAATTATAACTCCAACATAAGTTTCTTCTGATAAATTTGAAGATAAATCAATAAAGAAAACAAGTATCTAACTTTGTCTTGGCAATATAGCTAATCATTGGTATCCTGGCAAGGTAAGTGTGATCACTATATCTTAAAAGTCATATAACCTACTAGCCCAGCTACCCACATTTCATGTATTTCTTCCAGGAAATAGTTCCCTAAGTATTTATTAGAAAATCTGTATCAACATGAAATATGATCTTGTGTGACGTGTACCTGACACACTAGCTTGTAGGAATGTTGACAAATCTCATGCTAATTACCAATCCGTACCTGGTATTCCCCCTGGAACAAGAACAAGGGAGCTCACTCATCTGTGTGGTGTGTTTCTTGATCGCCAACCTTGATCACTGCCATGCCATCTGTAACATATGCCAAAAAAGCATAAGCAGAAATAGAGACTTCCTTGCCTAGGATCATGTTCCCTTAATTACGCAGGAGTGCGTCTTCTAATAACACTGCGGGAAATAGTTCTTGTACCATAGACTTCTTCCTGATAGAGAGTTCCAGAGGCCAGTTTCTAAAATCAAAACCACCATTCCAAAAACAGCTAACCTCACCTTCACTCCAATCACTGAATCTCAGTCATAAATCCCTAAGTGTTTTCTTGACAGAAACCCTGTCAATTCATCTTTAAGAAGAGCTAGCTGGACTAACATCACCTACAGTAACACAACAAATTTAAAAATATCTGTGAATTAGAATTTATGACACAGGCACATTTCCTCACAGAACAGCACCTGGACAAACAAAGATAAACATTTCTTTACAGGCCTAATAGACTGAAAGAAGCTAACTTTCTATATACTCTGGCTAAATCCACAGGCAAACATTGGCTATCACTGGCTTTAACTTCTTGCTCTCTTATTCTATTTTCTGACTGATTCATTGAGAAGGTTCTTGAAGCTATGTTCAGATCTTAATATAATATTTGTATTTTAACACCAATCAGTTTTCCATAAATTTTCCAAATTTGATTTAATTATGAATGATATTACTATAGATACAGGTAATCTTCAAAATATTTTATTAAATTAACTTCCAGTTGGAAAATCTATCAATATAAACAAATAATTGTTTTTAGTTCACTGGCTAAAGGATGTTTAGTTTTTATAAATTTCTTATTTTCTTGTAAAATTTTTGAAATTTTAAAAGCATCATGCCAGAAATGTATTTCACAATTATGATGTTATGATATATAATACCAGGAAAAAATAGTTTGGAAAATAAATTCAAGAAATCCAGTGATTAAATAAAGCTTAAAACCAATGAAATGCACATAAAGGGTTAGATTTGGCTCATTGTATTTCCTAAACAAAATTCTATTTCATTTATATTTTCTACTTTGCCTTTTCTGGAGACATAATATTGTTATAAGTTCATGTAAAATGATATAAACTTATGAATAAGTTTAACAACTTCTATGTGTTAATTTTTAAATGTTCTAATTTTAGTGTATTGGTTTAGAATACAGTGATTAAATCTTTAAGCAAAACAAAAGGTCCAGCATTGTGAACCCATTGAAAACTCAAATAGATATGACTCAATATGCCATGTCTTCAAAAAGAAATTTCTTTTTTCAAATTAACTTATATCTTAAGAATAACCACTATCAAACTTCAACAGAGATTTTTGTGGAAATTGACAGGCTGGTTCTAGAATGTGTATGCATAATCAAAGGTCAAGCATGTCCCATGAGGATTTTGATGAATAGCAATATGTAGATTGACCTACCATATGTCAGGACTTAATATAAAAAGATAATTAAAATAGCATGTGATACAGGAAGAGACAAATAGACCAGTAGGCTAGAACAAAGAACTCATAAAAGAGCAACACATATAGGAAAACATCAATATAAAACTGATAGGGCATTACAGATCACCAGGAGTAATGATACACTATGGTGCACAGGCAACTGACTATACACATTGAGGAGGAAAAAACCTGAAATTTCTACTCAAACCACAGATTTATTAAAAGCAACTTAATTCTATGTCTCTAACGCATAGAACTGTATAAAGAGTAAGAAATTATAATTTATACAAGAAAATATATGAAGACTTCATAATAAAGAAAACTTCCTCAATGATACAGAACATTTATAAAGCTTAATAGAAACAAAATAATAAATCTGACTATATTAAAATTTCAACTTCTGCAGAAAAATAAAAAGACATAAACTAGAAATACAAGCCTACATACTTGGCAGATGATTCTATTCACAATATGTAAATATTCTCTAAATTCAATTTAAAATACACAAAATAATCTAATTGAATATTAAGCAAAAGAATAGGCAAATCACAGATGAGAAAACTCAAGAGGTAACAAGATTTATAAAATATTATCATATTCAACATTATTGGAGGGAAGGTAAATGAAAACAGGCATGGGATACCATCCCACTTACATTCGAAAAGGGAAATTTAGGAAAAGAGGAACAGGTATGTAGAGAAACAAGAACACTAACTTGCTACCGACAAATGTAAAAATGATATAACACTTTGGAGAGCAATTTGGAGACATCAACTATTGTTGAAGAAACCACAAAACATTCTCCTACATTATCTAACAGGAGAGTCATGGTAACCAGAAATTTAATTGTATTATAGAGAAAACTCCTGCACATGTGCACAAGGAGATTACTTCAAAAAGTTAATTACATCATAGTTTTAAATAATAAAAAGCCAAACAACAACAACAAAAACCCCTCATGTATAACCTACCTAACCAGAGAATATTTAAATTAAATCAGAGACACACAATAATAGAATTTATCCCCTAGTTAAAATAAGTGAACTAGAACTACATCTATCACTTGAATAAACCTCAAACTTTTATTGATTAGACAAATTCAGAAATTTAAGTAACTAACATGTGACAAAACTACATGTACGATATAATATGATTTATATAAAATTCCATAAATAAGAATAAAAAATCCTTATGTCATTTATGAATATGTGCCTAAAAATGTAGATAAAGCAAGTAAAGAAACAACCTCAAATTAAGTTGGTGGTTTATTCTGGGGCACTAAGAGAGGTTTGGGAGAAGAGAGGTGAGGACAGGAGGCTTTAATTGATTTATAAGTACTTATTTCTCCTAAAAATATGAAACAAATATGGCAATGTTAAGACTTAAAACAGTGTGGTGGGTACTTGACTGTTTGCTATCTTATTCCCTACAGCTGTTTTGTACATGTGACATTTGTAATGAAAATTACAGGTCAGCACTTGATAAAGTGTAAAACTGTGTGCATCAAAATGCCATGTGAAGAAGCTCTCCTACCCTGCTCCCCAGGGAAGGTGGAACAGAAGATGTGGGGTGCTGAGCTGGGCATCTCAGTACCTGAGGGGATGAAAAGTGTGAATAAACGGTGTGAATCTTATAAGGCAATTTTCCTGACTAGGGAGGGTTCTCAGACTAAGGTAGATTGCATCCACTTTTAATGAATTAGTAAACATTAAACCCTGACTTTTGGGCTTACCTTGTAATGAAAAACTCTGCCACTGAGTTTTTTCAGTAAAAATCGAAGGGACTGAGAGAAAAACACACACTCACCATTTAAGTGCAAATGAATCAGAAACAGATGTGTCAGGCAGCAAACACTTGCACACAGTATTTGCTATTTTAAGTTGAGATTTTAATTTATAATTTAAAACTCTTTGGTTTTGTGCCTTTCATCCTCCCTAAACTGCAGAGCAACACAATGACTGGAGAGATTCAGGGCCAGAGAAAAACTGCCAGAGAAAAATCCCTTTTTACATTTTGCCTCTGCACAAGAAAGTGGTGCCACATATTCCATACCGAAGGGTTGTTTTTTTCTATTAATAACAATATGATTCTCTACATCCACTCTAGAGATTTAAATTTAAAAATTCAAAGCAAAGAAAACCTAAGAAAAACAACTGTGTAAATTTATGTAAATTCGTGAGTAGTTAAGCTCAAAGTTTTAAGAACCTGTGCCCAGAGGTAAGAGTTTCTATTTTGGATATCTTTTCTGAAAAGATAATCAAAAGTTAAACTTGATTATTTAACTATCGCTAAATATTGATGGTGCCTTAACTGAACATCATTCTTTAAAAATAGTAGAGCGTGACTACATGTGTCATTTTATTTGCTTCACACAACCCTATGAGGAATGATATCTTAATAAGTACCCAACTTTCGTAACTGAAAAGGCCTTCTTTATCACTCATTTCTACATATTTTGCTTGAAACCATGTTTTATTAGGCACTGTGCTGGGCACTGAGTATGCAGGAAAAAAACCAACCAACTCAGTGTTAAAGCATACGGTAAATATGCACAACGTGGTATGAGAGATGAAGAAGAACTACCCTTGGCGTTTGTCAGATAAAAAAGTAAACCAAGTCTGTGTTTGGCATGAGATAATGAGAATTGTATTCTAGACTCCCCAGATTTGGAGATGGTTGAAACTTTGACCTCAGAAGAGTATTTAAAGAGTTATTTTTTTTAAAGTGTAATTTTTAAAACATGTCATAAATTCAAAACTTCCTAAAATTGTAATGATAGTAAGTTTTACTGGGTAAATGAGTCTAGAGAAATATAAGTTTATTACAGAAGCAGCATCTAATTTTTGAGGCCATTAGTTAGAGTGCTGAGTATATTGAACTTTATTTTGATATTATAATGTAAATAAGGTTTTTAATGGTTTGTCTAAGGATAAAGACTTAAAATGGAAGTGGCAAGTTGTAAATATACATTCAAAGTCCATATATTCAAGTGTACTTTTAGATGCTCAAATTATTTCAAAGTGAAGTAATAATATCAAACTAACATGAGAAAATATTAGATACCATTTAAAACCCCAATAGTGAACATTTCACAGCCTTGATACTGTTCACCTAAATTTGCTACAATTTTAATCCTAAAGCTAAATAGCAACAAATGGCACTTCAGAAACTTAGACTTGTAGTTTAATTCTCCAGATCTTTCGTCTTCATTCTTTCACAGAACAAAGACCAATCTTATGCATTAAAAGTAAAAATAATTGGTAGAAAAAGATCATTATTTGTCCAGTATTTGCTTAAGAATGTTTATTAAATGTTCCTGTGCAATAAATTTTAAGATTTTGGAAGAAAAGAATCCCCAGTCAACCTGAATGCCCAAATTCTTTCAGAAAACCATTGTAGATTGTTGTAATACTAAAAGATTAATTCAGAGAATTTTGATTAATGGAACACTATCAAACTATATTTTTTATTTTAAGGGATGGCACACAAGGTAATATTAGAAATGTTTTAAATCTAATTGAGTATAGCCTAGGAATTTTGAAATAATAATTATTACTAATTTAAAACATTCTGAAACACAAAATTCTCCTACATTATTTAACAAGAAAATCTTATTCAGAAAGATTTTTCAAAAAGAGGATGAATAAAATCTTTCAAAAAATAACCAGAACAAAGACTAAGAAAGTATACTGGATTTTTTTTTCTCCTCCATTTAATGTTAGTTACATAAGGGAGTACTTTCAGAATAGCACTTGGCTTGTGAACATTGGAAAACCTACATGATTTGTCAGTATGTTTTATATACATACATTTGGAGAAAAAAAAGCTAGAGGAAATTGGAAATACTCCTGCTGTCCTCAAAATTAACAGAGTCTATGCCACTGAGTACTACAAGAGTGTTAATATGTCAGACCATGATAAGTCTGAAAAGCTTATTATAGGAGAAGTGAGCAAACTTAGAAAAAACAGTAGACACAGTCAAACTGTTTCTAAACAACACCTTCATATTTTGGAGTAGGAAGAAGTAGAATCTAAGAATTCTATAGTCAACCAATTGTCATTTATGTTTTAAATCAGCTGGAAGACAATTTTGAATCATAAAGGCTCAGCGTACGAGTATACTTTTGTATTCAGATATGCAGAAAGATACACTCAGAAGAGATCAAATCAATTCCTGTGTCTACATGAAATTCATTATATAGATGAAGAAATTAAGTCACATAAACACAAACACATATATTTCATCTATCTGATCATATATTGTATGTATAATTTTTCCTTAGAAAAGAATTAACCTGAAACTGTGCAAAATTAATGATCTTTATAGCCTTTAATAAATAAATTTTAAAAATTTTTTAATTAAAAAAACAGAACTCTAGTTATATAAAATTGGTATTACTTATAGAAATGTCTCAAAATAAAGGTTATATATGTAATATGAAAAAGCTGTGTATATGAGGGCTGTCTGGAAAAAATCCAGCCATAAATGCCTCTATTTTTCATATCACATGGCTGAATACTTTCTAGACAGCCCTCATATATAAAAATTATATAAAACTACACATATAGTAGTTCATAGTATATATGTGTGTGAGTGTGTGTGTGTACATATATGTATGTGTATATATATGTATCACACACACACACACACACACACACACACACATTCAGGAAATGTACTGGTCTAAGCAGAGTGAGTCTTGAGGATAGACATTTGGATTTTAGTCAGTTCATCTCTTGACATAAAAATAACAAACTTTATCACTCGAGCCTGGTGGCACAGAACATAGGTATAGCCTTATAGATGGGAGAAAATAAATGATTTATCATATGTCAGAGTTACTTCTCAAAATATTTAATGTTTCAAAAACAGACTGTAAATATCAGCAACCAAAGTAATACCATAAATTTATTAGAAACACTCCAAGAGCAGTGTTGTAAAAGTAAATAAAGCAAAGGTAGAAATAATAAATCACAAATTATGTGTGTAGGTCAAGCAAGAATTGGACTCTAATCAGAGGATCTGTACTCATAGAAAGACCTGGCTTGGCATCTATGCAAAACTTCAGAAAAATTAATAAAATTAATAAAAATGAGACCTTATATCTTATGTGAATAGTTTGTAATAATTTACCACTTAAACCAATCAGATAGACTACAGACTACTAATTCAAAAAAAGATGAGGACGTTAGTGGAATTCTTTGATTATAAAATCACAAATGTAATTTTAGGTTCCATCCAACTTTCTCTTTTAAATAAGTTTGTATTATATCTATTTTTAATTTAAATTTATGAACAAAAAAATAGCCAAATAAGCTACTAAGTGCAAAGACCATTACTTCATCACGGTATGTTTCATAGAAATAGTCTTTAAAATCATTCTTAATTATCATAGTATAACTACAAAGAAGGGGATGAAATTTTATATTGGAATTATTCAAGTATCTTCCTCAAATCATATCAGACAGTTATTGTTGTAAATTTTATTTAAAACTAGCATATTCATTTTTTTCGAGGTATGCTATATGAAAGCAATCATATCACTTCCATCTTTAAAACTGGGTCTCAATTTCTATACCTTAACTCGATTGTAAAACCAGAAGAGTAGCTTTGGGGATGACAGAACTGTAGTAAAAAAAATTCATACAGACCCAGAGATTTATCACAATTATTATATCTTGATTCATATAGTTTAGTCCTTCATTTAGCTATTTGGCTAACTTTTCTAGCTTTCCCTGTTTTATGAATACCACTAGAATTGTATTTTTAATAACATGCTTTCAGCTACACATTTGGGGATATCTTGGTAACCTGGCATTCTGCAAACTAACAGGCAAATAAACAAATAAAAATGACCTCATTTATAGCATTTGCCTATTTCCTTGTTGTCAATCCTCTCACTGTGGCAGTTCAAGCTATCAATGTGATAGTATGAAATATGAAATTGGAAAAAGATATGTTTGGTTTTCTTAGTTGGTTTCAGATGCTTCCAGTATAACCCTGTGATAAATACATATCTCCTCAAGTTTGCATTTATCCTAATAGTCTATCGAAATATTCAGGGACTTGCTTGGTAGGTTCAATACATTTAATTAAAGACAACTACAGTGAATAATTTTAATACAAATAAGTTTTAAGCAATAGCAGGCAATATTTTATTAAACTATGAAATGATAGAAAAATACTTTTAAATATGTATTCAACTTAGAGTAAAAATAGAAGAATAGGTTGAGTCTATATGATAAAAATGTTCATCATAAACAATGTCACTGAATACTGCAAAGTGTGTTAGGGTTTGGAAAACTCAAATGACTGCATCATCTAATATTAAGAGAAGAAAATCATTATGCATTTTGAGAATCAAACTGTCACATTTTACTACAAGAACCTGATCAAATATGAATTTTATGGGTCATTAGATACATTTGTAAAGTTCTTTATTTTAAAATGCTTATGCTACAAGGATAAGGTAGTGAAAGGTATCTAAAGTAGACACATTAACTAGAACAAAATTTGGCACACTTATTCTGTTAAGTGTCAGAGTATGTATTTTAAGCTTTGTTGACCATACAGTCTCTTTTGAGAATACAGTGCTGCTATTGTCATGGAAAAAGCATCCATATTCTATAGGTAAATTAATAATCCTGACTGTGCAACAGATGGATTTGGCCTGCGGGTCATTTAGTTTGCTGACCTGACTTTAACATGTACTGAATCTGATGTTTTTATGGCTCTACTTTTAATGTAATTTTTCTTGGTATATGAAACACTGATTCCTACAATTAAAGTATTTTTTCAAAATAATATTGCTCCTGTCAGTAAAAAATATTGACTAATTATTGTTTTGTAAACATGATATTCCCATAGAAAATCAACTGCCAAAAGGACAATGCAATTGAAAAATAAAATAAATATAGTCATGAATATAGCTTATTTTATATCACTATACCAAAATTTCATAATTAACCACAAGAAAAGGTTTTCCTAGACAGTAAAATAAGAGAAAAATTATATATCAAATAAATATGTATTTGATATGAGTTCACTTATTTTAAATGACATTGAAATCCTTATTCTTACCTTCCACAAGTCTCCCTGTCTGTTCTGCACTTCCCCCAGGAAGAATCTTGGCAATATAGGCTCCAATTTCTCCACTATGTCCAGGGATTTCTTTACCACCCACAATTCTAATTCCTAATCCATTACCTGTATTGAAAAATTAACAAATTATTATTAATAATTTAAGAAGGAATAACAGTGATCACAAGTTATAAGGTGCAAAAGAAGTGGGATTTGGTGCCCAGAAGTTAAATACAACATGTATATTGGAACTGGACACCAATAGCAAAGGAACATTATTATTATTTCAATAATAGTTTATATGAAATAGAATGTTCTGAAATCTTAGTAGAATAAATAATTTTTAAAATTATATTAACAAATAATTTTAAATTCAGCCATATTTAGTAATATACTAAGGCTTTGTACATTTTGACCAGATGTTTTGTAAAAATTTTGTATGAAAATATTCCCAGTATAAGAAACTGTAGAGCATACAATTTACTTATGAAATTAAGGAGCATTTTGCTTATAAACAAGCAGTATTGGCTATCATAAATTGAGAAGACATAATCCAAACATACAAACGATTGCAATTGATAAAGTAAAAACATGATCATAGCATAAGAATTATTATTTACTTTTCAGCCTTAACTCATAGCTAATATTATTTGTTCATTAACAGGGCACAATAAAATTATTCTTGACTGACAAACAACTGAGGAAACTGTCCTTTACAGCATGAAATAGATTTTTCTATAATTAGTCATATGAAAAAAGATGGAGAAAAATTATTAGAAATACAGTTGAGATAGAAATGAAGTTTTGGTATTTTAACATTATGTACTTTTTTTATCAGCTAAAAATTACTAAGTGTATACAGCACCAGGTATATTTTTGTTACAAATGTCAAGGAGATTTTAAAGTGTAACTTAAAAGAAAAGCAAAATTCTTTTTCTTTACTGAAGATACAATTAATTATCTCTTTAAATTAAAATGCATTTCATTCAGTAATTGAAGTACCATTTTCAACTCTCAACATTTTAAAAGCCAGCTCTCTTTCACATCTTGTATCCTTTCCTCTTTACTCTTCAAAAACAATTGTTATAGTCAACATCAACATAGTTCAAACATTCAACAAGCAGTGGCTCTGAATTAGAGAACCTTTCTGTCATTTATCCAGTAGGGATACATTTTGGTAAAATATGGTTTCTCATTTCCAAGTGATACTTCCAAATAAACTCCCTAACTTCTTTCTTCCTTCCTTTCCTTTCATTCTTCCTTGTTTGTTTTTACCCTCTTTTCTTCTTCTGCTACCTGATCTCCTCTCTTTTCGTTTTTCACTGGAATAAGTCTCCTGAAGCTTTAGCCTCAAAACAAAAATAAATTGTGTTAGGGAGGGGAGAAAGGGGAGGGGGTGGGAGAGGAGGGGGGGAAGCTAAATATAAGGTGATGGAAAGAGAAGTCACATTAGGTGGTGAACTTATTATACATCAAGTTGACAATGCACTGT
>PVJL010001364.1:0-123802 GCA_004026885.1 Lyroderma lyra | reverse complement strand
TTGTGTGCTTCAAGTCCCTGCTATTGGGAAGGGATTAAAGTTAAATAAGCCAATAGCTTTCTCTGGCCCCACTGTGGAGCTTTTCTGTCACAGGTTTTTTGGTCCAGTTTACTGTTCTTAGAGATTAATTTATGATAAAAATGAAATATAACTGAATGAATGCAGAACATTATCTACTATATGACTTATCTCAACTAGGTCTGGGTAGAGATAGGTGAGTTCCTAGACAATAGCCTTCAATAATTCACCAAGAATTATTCTACTGTAAGACACATAGATATAATAGAGGGTAGCAGATGAAAAGATTTTAGCCAGTCTTCATTTAGTTAGTTCAGCCTATTTTTTGAGTACACTAAAGACATTTTAGAAATTACAAAATGAGGATTTGAAAATAGCTGGCCATAATTAAAGGGTTATCCCATGGAACCTATCTGTAAAAAGTAAAAAATAGATTATTAATAAAAGATTTGGTTTAACTTTCCATGGCTAAATCACTCACAAATTGCAATTCACCACTTGTTAAAGATTTTATAAAGTCCCACAGAGATATTAGATTTCTAATGTGGTCAGTATGCTCATATCAATCATAAGACATGGTCAGTCTGAAATCCAAAAAGATGATTCATGAGATTTCCTTAGTGTAAAGGTTCACATTCAAGATATGCCTTAAGTAAAAATTTATCATAATTTATGCTGGAACGAAGCAGAGAACAATAGAGTATAGTAGCATGCCCAGGGAATTGGTCTTAATTCTTTTTACATTTATAATATTAGAATATAAATGTATTAAAACTCATAAAAACAATTTCAACATTATATATTATATGGTGCCACCTTATGCTTAGAATCTACAAATAGACAGAATTGTTACACCTTATAAAAGTATAGCTAAAAATTAGTTGTAGAGCTTCAATATCTATCAATTAGAATAAGTTACTGTTTTTTAAAATTTGGTTAAAATTTCCTTCTATAGATGGCAATGTCTTGAGTGTTAAGTTGCTGGGTCTTTAGTGCCATTTGATTTTTAGTGACTAAGCACATTCTAAAACCTCGCAGTAAGGGATAATGAAAGAAACTATAATTATATTTCTCTTGATAAATAGCACAACACAATAATAATTTAATTTTGTAAAATACAGCAACACACTAGTGAATTCAAGTATGCAAAACACTTTCTAAATATACTTTGTAATCCTCAGCATCTTTGTTAAAAATGGGAGTAATATATTGTCATGATGATACCATAAGAAATGATATTTTATTATAATACATGTATATGTATACAAGCTACTTCAGGCACATAATAGATTTTCAAAATTTATTCCTCCCCTTGTTAATGTTGCTATTATTTTTCACATATACAAAAAGGTAACATAGAAATATCAAAAATTTGTGAATGAATAGCACAGAAGAAAATGCAAAGTCTCAAGAAGAATAATGTTTTATTTTACAGTAGTTGCCTGTATTCCAATTGTGATGTCATGAATAAAATTTAATTTACACAATTTCTAAAAATTTAAATCTGGAAATTTTTATTTAACATTTCAATAATTGCATTTTGTTAAGTGGTTAGATCTTCTATCCACTTAAGCTGTCTCCTGGATTACCAACCCCTCCCAACTTTAGTGAGAAATAGTAACTAATTACTATAAATCAATGACTCCAATACAAGAAACAACTTAGAACATAGTTTTGAATTACATCTGTCTACCTGGAAACTTCAGGGATGGAATGAGGCAAATACCAACCCCACAAAAACAAACACAAAAAACCAACAACAAAACCCCTCAAATGAGGACAAAAGGTTGTCAAAAAGTTCATGGATGGCAAAGGCTAGGAGAACATTAAATATTAAATACAATAGTGTATCCAAGACCCAGTCTGTGTTAATATATGAGATAACCAGATAGCTTTAACCTCTATTGCTAAGCTCATTTCTCTATTTATATAGACAAAGTGAGTGCTTTATTAATGGCTACAAAGCACGCTGCTTTGTCCTCTAAGACCTATTTGCTCCACTAGACTGAAAACACTAAGTAAGGTCTTCCACTAAGGCTAAAAACACTGTATCTGTGCAGGGATGAGAAACATATCACACAGTCATACTCACACATGCACGTCTTGGAAGTCAACTTTTTCACTCTATATAATTTTTATGCAACCGTATCTTTTACATGTGTTCTTTCACAACTTTCCTATCATACCAAACACAGTAAAAATCTCAAGACATTCAAATCTGGTTGTGGTTACCCTGTAGTATTAATTAAACAAGAGACCAACAATAGAGAACAAGATTACAGGATGAAAATTACAGGGTAGGGAATGAATATATTAATAAGAACAGATATTCAGATTTCACCAAAAACCTTGAGTATCTTAAGTTGCAGCAGAAGGCTACTTGCCACAGATCAGATCCTTCACCCATCACCTCTTCTTGGACCCCAAAGCAAGGCCAATGCTATTAATTTTGAACATGGGGTCCTCAAAATGAGTGTAGAAAGTCCATAAACACTATCCTAGAACTGTGTGAATCTGGTTGAAAACAGATGATGCCACAAACTTACCTAATGGCCTGACAGTTAAATTCATTTACAAAAAACTATAAGATTTATTTTTGTAACTCTTTTAAACAGAGAAAACAACACACTCCTTGGGGAAATGTGAAGAACTGAGAAAACAGTCCCTAGGTAACAATTACTATGATGGCACTAGGAGATGATAGGCCTGCCTAGGAGAGAAACATGGGCACTGCCACACTACTACCAGGACAGCTACTGTCTAAGGCTACACAGACTAATTCACATGCCATGCAAAACTGCTACAGATGCAAGTCATAAAAATCTTGCTGCTTATCATGAAGCAAGCCTCAATCATTTTCAGAGTTGTTAGGTTGTTGTTTTGACCTGCAACCAATAGCATAAGTAACATTTTGCCCAGTTTAAAGGTGACAACCTCTTCATCGTTGTCAAAGGGGTTGTTATTCTCTCAGTGAGCTCCCAAAAGAGGTTTCTTCCTTGGATCCAGTATCTGCCTGATGTTTCTACTTTCTGTCTCTGTGGCTCCTCTCTATGGCCATCACAGTACACATGCTTGTAAAGTCAGTTCTCTCCAAGTGGGCAGTTCTGAAGTCCTTCATCAAAAATACCTGCATGTCTTATTGATCATTGCCTCCTTGTATATCTGAATGAGTTTCTGCTTCTCTTCTTTCTTCTCCACCCAGTATTCACTCAAATGACAAGTGTGATCTGGAATTCTCGACAGGGATTTACGATCTTGCTCTCAAATTGCTTAGCCCTCTTCTACTTGCAAACATGCTTGAGACAGTACGTGTGGTTGCAATTGGAGAGGATCCCAAAGTGACACTTACTGGGGTTGGCATTCTCATAGACTACCTCCATGAAGACCCCACACACTATGTCTTCACTGCACTGGATAGCAAATGAGAGCTCCATGTCTTTCTTATGTGCCTGAATGAAAGATTTTATATGTTGTGAACTCTGGGCAGTGTCCACTGGTCGGAGGACCTGTAGCCCACACACCAGAGACTCCATGGAGATACACAGAGTTCTCCCATATTGGCACTCTCCCACTGCAACATAGGGGCAAAGCTGTGTCTTTGTTTCCACTGCTGAATTCCAGGTTTTCCTCTTAAAGGACCCATGGACAAATTTACTTGCTGATGGACTCACTCAGTGTCAGCTCCAACAATGGGGGAGCAACTCTAAAGGTGCCAGTGACATATAGAGAGAAGTGCTGGTTACACTACTGTTCTTTTGTTGAGCCCTCTCTCCACCCAGCCTGCAGGTGCAGATGGACACAAAATCTGAGTCTCCATCAACCTGGCTAACACCATTTCCCCTGCCCTGGTGATTTATTGAGATTCCATCCAACTTGCAAGCCCACCAAAGTCACTTCCAGTAGCTTTTCCCATACAAACAGCCTCTCTTGACTCATGTTTCAGACTTTTCTAAAATCTTTCAAAAGTTCACTAACATTAAGCATGCAACATCTGGCCTGGGAGTGGCGCGTGCCTCTTGCTAAATGCCAACAAGGTCAGCACTAGTGGCAGCCAGTCCAGTTTGCAGCTTCACTTCTTCCAGGTCCCTTCAAATTGAGCACAAACAGAATCCATGTGCAAATCACTCTGTAGATCATACCAGGTGGCATTGGGCTGGGCATAGGCAGTGGCTGAGAAACAGAGATTCTCCCAAGAGGCCCTAGACCAACACATTTGGTGACCAGTTTCAGATTACACCAGAGCACCACTTAACCACTTCCAAAAATGACACACCTGAAGGGTAGACTCAGCAGGCATCAGAGTCCTAGTAAAGCAAATCTTTACAACCAGTTCTCTGCTATAGTCATGGTCCTTACCCATAATTTGTTAGCCTGAAGGTCAATCCCTCCCATTAGCTTGATAGTAGCAATCAAGGCTAAACTATAACAGGAGAGCACAAACAATGCAAAAAAAATGATACATCTGGAACACCTGACTCCAGTGACCAAAGAGATCATGCAACTGAGCTCCACAAGACATCTACTGCATAAGGCCACTGTGCTAAGATCAGGACACATAGAAGCTCTAACTAATACATAGAAACAAACACAGAGAGGCAGCCAAAATGGGGAGAAAAAGAAACATGTCCCCCCCAAAACAAAAACAAACAATAAAACACAACAAAGCTGCAGAAAAAGATCTAAACAAAATGAAGACAAGCAATATACTAGATGCAGAGTTCAAAACACTGGTTATAAACTATGGCAGACAGTGTGGAGGTTCCTCAGAAAATTGGGAATGGAGTTACCATATGACCCATCAATCCCTCTTCTGGGGATCTACCCAAAAAACTTGAAAACCTTAGTCCATGAAGACTTATGTACCCCAATGTTCACTGCAGCGCTGTTCACAGTGGCCAAAACATGGAAACAACCAAAGTGCCCTGTGACAGATGCCTGGATAAAGCAGCTGTGATACATATACACAATGGAATATTACTCAGTTATAAGAAAAGATAAAAACAGAAAAAAACAAAAACTGTAAGACTTCACTCATATGCGGAATATAAAACTGAAAACAACAAAGAAAAAACAAACAAACAAACAAAAAACCCATGGTCATAATCAATAGTTCAATGTTTATTTGGGGACAAGTGGGGAGGGGATGGGAGGAGAAGGAAAGGGTGGAAGAGGAGGGAGGGCGAACTAAATATGTGGTTATGGAAAAAGAACTCACACTGGGTAATGAACTTATTATACAACAAATTGATGATGCACTGTAGAATTGTACATCTATGTAATTCTTACTAATCAACGTCATCCCAATAAGTTTAACAATAAAAAAAAACAAAAAACAAAAAAACAAAACAAACAAAAAAAAACCCATTGGTTATAATTATGCTCAATGAACTTAGAGGAAGAGTAGAAGAACTCAGAACTTTAACAAAGATATAAAAACCATACAAATGGAGGCAGAAAATATAAAAAGAAATCAGTCAGAAATAAAGAATGAAATAACTGAAATAAAACATTATAGGGAATCAAGCATAGGTAAGATGAAGGAGAGGAATAAAACATTGATTTAGAAGACAAAAGAACAGAAAAAAATTTCAGAAGAGCAAAAAGAGAAAGGGTAAAAACAATAAAGATAGTTTAAGGGGTCTCTGGGACAACATCAAGTGTACCAATATTATCATCATAGGGGTACAGAAGGAGAAGAGAGAGCAAGGAATTGAA
Organism: Lyroderma lyra; assembly: GCA_004026885.1. Lineage (NCBI taxonomy): Eukaryota > Metazoa > Chordata > Mammalia > Chiroptera > Megadermatidae > Lyroderma > Lyroderma lyra. The sequence continues at coordinate 118,069 of PVJL010001364.1, read as the reverse complement.
AACATATTTGAAGAATTTCAGACAGAAAACTTCCCTGACCTGGTGAAGAAAATAAACATGGAAGCCCAGGAAGCCAGAGAGTCCCAAACTAGATGAACCCAAAGAAACCCACAACCAGACACATCATAATTAAAATGCCAAAGGTTAAAGACAAAAAGAGAGTCTTAAAAGCAGCAAAAGAAAAAATGTGTATTACAAATAAGTAAGCTCCCACAAGACTGTCAGAAACAGAAAGTTTCTGTTCGTGAATAGAAACTTTGCAGGCCAGAAAGAATTCCATGAAATACTTAAAAGTGATGAAATGCAAGAACTTACAACCAAGATTACTCTACCCAGCAAGGCTATAATTTAGAATTGAAGAACAGATAAAGAGCTTCCCACATAAGAAAAACGTAAAGAAAAGGAGTTCATCACTACCATATGAATATTAGAAGAAATGTTAACATTAACTTCTCTAAGACTCCGCAAAATATGAACAATAAAATGCCAATAACTACATACCTATAATACTTTAAATATAAATGAATTAAATGTTCCAATGAAAAGACACAGTGTAGCTGAATGGATAAGAAAACAAGACTCATACATATATTGCCTAAAAGAGTTCCACTTCAGATGGAAAGACACACACAGACTGAAAGTAAAGAAATGAAAATAGACATTTAATGCAAATTCAAACAAACAAACAGAAACCTGGAGTAGCAATACTTATATCATGCAAAATAGACTTTAAACAAAGGCTATAACAAAGAGGAACCCAGCAATTCCACTCTTGGCTATTTATCCAAAAATATTTAAAACACTAATTTGAAAAGACATACACATTCCTATATTCATTGCAGCATTATTCATAATAGCCAAGATATAGAGGTAACCAAAATGTCCACTGATAGAAAATAGCTAAAGAAGTTGCTATATATACTTGTGTATATATATACAGAGGGTACAAAAAATTATACACATTTTAATGAAGTAAAAAACTGTATTAAAATTGTTAACAATCAATATATTCCAATAATCAAAGATGAATTCAAGTCATGTTTGACTTCTGGAATTACAAGAAGTGCTCAAAGTAGTTGCAATTAGTGTCCAACACTTCTGATTATGTTGAACTACTGCTTGAGGAACATTGACCAGAGCATCCACTTATATAACTGTGCATGCCATTTCAATTTCTTCACAAAGTATTGCCAGTGTAGCTGGTGTTCTAAGGTACACCACATCATTTAAGGTCCCCCATAGGAAGAAATCAAGGGGTGTTAAGGCAGGAGAATGTGGGGGAAATTCAAACTATGTTCTTAAATTTCAAATACCACTTCCAACTTGTCTTGAGCTCCTCAAATGATAACCATGCTTCTGGCATTTTCTTTGACTGTCCTTCCTGTTGCATGGTGATGCTAGCATTCACTTGATTAATACCATCATTTGAGGGAATGTTATACTACACATTGATACCACAAGCCAATTCAACTTCAAAAAGTAATTATGTAGATAACATCTCTTAAAATGTGTATATTTCTTTTTGGCACCTCTGGTGTGTATATATGTGTGTGTGTGTGTATATATATATATGTGTGTGTGTGTGTGTGTATATATATATATATATATATATATATATATATATATATATATATTATTCAGCCATGAGAAAGAAGGAAATTCTACTATTTGAAACAAATTGGATGAAACTTGAGGACATTATGCTTAGTGAAAGAAGTCACACTGAGAAAGACAAATACTGCAAGGTATGATTCGATGTGAAAAAAAAAGTCAAACTCATAGAAAGTGAGAGTAGAAAAGTGGTTGCCAGGGACCAAGTGGGTAAAAGGGTGCAAACTTTTAGCAACGAGATGGGAAAGGTCTGAGGACCTAATGTAAAACATGGTGACAATATTTGCTACCACTGAATTGCATACTTGAAATTTGTTATGAGAGTAAAACAAATATTCTTACACATGCACAAAATGATAAATATATGAGGTGTTGGATGTGTTAATTAACTAGATGGAGGGGGACCACTTTCATGATGTATACATAAATTAAATGTACACTTTAAATATCTTGCAATACTATAAATCCATTATATAATACATCAATAGAGCTGAAATAAAAAAATAAACTGCACAAAATAAACATGAGCATACTAAAAAATCTTTACAGTCCCTGAAGGATAGTTCAATTAAATCTATTTTTATAGTTTACATGTTAAATATACCCCTGAGTAAGGCTGTGGAATTTTATTTTTATACTCTTTCACCTACTAATTTCTATGTTATAAAACATCTATGCAAATGTTTAGGAAAATTAACTGAATGTATTAAAAATCCATAATAACATACCCTTTGTATCTTACCAAATGCTGCATTAATTCGATAATTCTTTTTGTGTGTGTGTGAAAATATAGACTGGTTAAAAGTTTATTGGTAAAACAAGGTACACTCCAAGATGTGGAGCGGACTGACCAAAGAGATGGAAGCCCAATTCGTTAATACTTGAACAGTAAGACCTAATGAATATTTTTCTATTTGTCCTTTATCTTTACTAATTTTTGCTCATTATAAGAAAAACGTTCCTATAAACACACTAAGCATATCAATCACCTTAATAGGAATTCTTACTTGACTTGTTTCCAGTAATAAAAAAATGGTGATACTACATTCATGCAAACCTAATCCAACACTAAGCCTGAAAATTCAAATTACAGAATAAGCTATTCCCATGAGCTATTTTTGTTAAGTAAAATAGAAGACAATCCATTCAATTGTTTTTTTCCTGTTTTTAAATATGTATCCTTTATGTATAAAAAGATTTGAAATGAACATTTTATCTCATTTCCACGAATAAAATTTCACACTTGTCTTTTCTAATGTAACATGAATAATATGAAGATAAAAATGTTATATGATGTTCAAACCATATATAAAAAGCCTATTTATACTCACTTCATACTGAATGAGATGGGTCTAAGTTGGCCTGCCATAGAACTGAAATGGTCATTGGTATAAAAAATAAAGAAAATAATCCTCAATGGTGTACCAAAAGACAATGGTTTCTGGCATTTTGAACATCTTTCAAATTATATATGATGCATGGCCTGGTAAAGAAATTTTACTAAAAGTGCAAAGAATGTTCTCTTTCTGAAATATGTCAGAAATAATTCCCACCAAGAAAATTTCCAGGACTGCTACACTCATAAATGCACATTTCATTCTTGTATTAACACAAGGATTTTTTTCCTTATTTTATCTTACACATGGCAATTGCAAAGTAGGCATAAAGATAAAATCTGAGGGGTTCACGTGATACTTCTATAAAAGGCAATTAAAAATAAATTTATTCCATGAAGTATCATGCTCTCTGATTTCAAGCAACATTACAAAGTTATAGTAATAAAAACTATGGTATTGCATAAAAAATAGATCAATGGAAAAGAATAGACAGCCCAGGAATAATCCCATGCATATATGGTCAATTAATTTACAACAAAGAAGCCAAGAATATAAACAGAGAAAAGGTTAGTTTCTTCCATAAATGATGTTGGGAAAACTAGAAACTTATATGCAAAAGAATAATTCTAGACATTTATCTTACAACATACACAAAAATTAACTCAAAATGGATCAATAATTTGAATGTAAGACCTGAAACCTAGAAGAAAAACAATTAAGCTCCATGACATTAGCCTTAGCAATAGTATTTTGGATTTGACAGCAAAAACAACAAAAGAAAAAATAAGCAAGTGGAGCTACATCAAACTAAAAAACTCTATAGAGCAAAGAAAACCATCAACAAAATGAAAAAGTAACCAACTGAATGAGGTAAAATATATGCAAATAATATACTTGTAAAGGGTGTAATATGAAAATATATAAAGAACTCATAAAACTCAGTAGCAAAAATATCAAACTATCTAATTAAAAAATGAGAAGAGGATCTGAATAGACATTTTTCTGAAGAAGACATACAGATAGCCAATAGATTCATGAAAAGGTGCTCAACATCACTAACCACCAGGAGAAGGTAAATCAAATCACAGTGAGGTATCACCTCACACCTGTTAAAATGGCTATTATCCAAAAGACAAGAAATAACAAGTGAAGGTGAGGTAGAGAAAAGGGAACACTTGTGCACTGTTGGTTGAAATGTATATTGGTGCGGCAATTATGTAAAACAATATGGAGTTTCCTCAAAAATTAAAAATAGAATTATCTTATGACCTAGCAATCCCACTTCTGGGTAGTTATCTAAAGAAAATATAAACACTAATTCAAAAAGATATATGCAACCCCACGTCTACTGTAGCACTGTTTACAATGGCCAAGATATGGAAGTAACATAAGTGTTCATCAACAGATGAATGGAAAAAGAAAACATGGTATGTATACACGATAGAATATTATTCAGCCATTGAAAAGAGGGAAATATTGTAATTTGCAACAACATAAATGGACTTTGAAGGCATTATGCTAAGGGAAAGAAGTCAGTCAGAGAAAGACAAATACCATCATATTTCACTATATGTCAAATCTATTAAAAACTCCAGAAAACCAAAAGACAAAACAAGCAAACCCTCCCACCCCCCAAAAAAAAAAACTCATGGGTATAGAGAACACATTGGGGATTGTCACAGGTAGGAGGGTGGGGGTATGGAAAATTGGTGAAGGAGGTTAAAAAGTGCAAACTTCCAGTTATAAAATGAATAAATCATGGGGATGTAACGTACAGTATGGTGACTATATTAATAATACTGTATTGTATATTCAAAAGTTGCTAGAGTATAAATCTTAAAAGTTTTCATCTCAAGAATAAAATTTTTGTAACTATGTATGGAGATGCATATTAATTAGGCTTATTGTGGTGATCATTTCCCAATATATAAAAATATCAAATCATTATGTTATATACCTGAAATGAATATAATGTTATATTTCAACTACATCTAAATAAAAACAATTTATTGCATTTAACTGTACATAGGGTCCAAAAATGATTCATTCCTTGTTAAGTGGATGTTAGAAACCAAGAAGATAGAGTTAGTTTATAGAGATGGCCTTAATAGTGACTTGTTTAGTTATTGATCTCATTAACATCAGGCCAGGATTAGGTGTGGGGTCATTTACTATGTGTGTTAAAGAAAATTGTTGTAGTGGAGGAGACAGTTATGTAACCCTATTAATGTGCCTGGAAATTAAATAGCTTAATCTTATATAAGTCAAAAGCTATAATGTACTGTCCAAAATAAATGTCAGTTTTACTTAAATAAAAGTAGGAAGAAAAAGAATATTCTATTATAAATCAAAATGGAGTGCTAAGTGTTCCTTTTGTACTTCTGGGCATAATAGAGGATTGTATCAGACATATACTTCTGTGACTCCAAATGAGCCCTTCCTGTATAACACCCTCTCCTTGAGCACAGGTAGAACCTGACTTATTTCTACCCAGCAAGATCTGATAAAGGTGATGTGATAGTCATGGCCATGTTTATACTGTATAAGACTTCTTCTTAGCAGACTAGAATGAGAATCTCTACTGGCCTTGAAGGAGTAAACTTCATGTTTATGAGGGCCTGAGCGAGGGCCACTGGCAAGGAGCCGAGGGGGGCCCTTAATGCTGAGATTGCCCACTAGTCGAGAGCAAGCAAGAAAATGAGGAACTTGGTCTCACCACTTGGAGGAACTGAATTCTGCGAAAAACCACATGAGCTTGCTAGATGACTCCCAAGCTCCAGAATAGAACACAGCCTGGCCAACACAGATTACAGCCCTGTAAAATCCTGACGAGGCACCTGAGATAAGCCATACCTGGATTCTTGACTTAGGAAAACTGTGAGATGCTAATTATGCATTGTTTTAATTCATTAAACTTGTGGTAATTTGTTACAGATAGAAAATTAATACAAAGATGCAAGTTGTATTCTAGACTGCTGTGCACATAATATATTTGGACATTCTTTTGGTAGAGAAACTTGAGGAACATTTGAGTTTCCAGGTTACCACAGTGATTGAGCAATGATAGAGAACAGGAATAAAAGAGAAATACACTGTGAAAAAGTAATCTTTTGCCCTTTGTAAACAAAAAGGAAGAGCACCATATATCAATTCTTCAACTCTGGGGTCCTGGTATAATATATGTAGCAACTATATGGCATCCAGGTAGCATCAAATATATAATTGATGAATAATAAATAGATGAAGACCAAAATGCCTGTTTTTCCCCAAATGGGGTTAATGCATCAATGATAATGATAATGATAATGATGTTAAAAAAATACATTTGTATTGTATTCTATGTTTAGGAAATATCTTTTTTAAAAAAAGAAAAAAATTTTAATGCAGAAGATTTTTTCTACTTTCTTTATAAATTTGGGTCTACTTTGCATACATTTCCTAGAGTATGAGTCTCAGAACACATTTGACTGCGATTTCAACTAAATTGTGTTATAGCAGTCACACATTGCAAGTATCTTTAAAATTACATTAACTCATTGCATCTTAAAAAAAAAGAACAAATAAAGAAAAATCTCTCTATTTTATACACGAGGGAAATGAGACTTTGTGACTTTAAGTGCTCAAGGCGGTAAGTGCCTAATGTATGGGAAAGCTGAAATGAAACCCACACTCTTAACTTAAAATGAGTGACAGCATCATTGCCTCTGCATTTGGTTAGCACCAGTGTACCTGGTTGAGAATCAGAAGGGATGGGTGTGGGAGCAGCACATCCAGCCCTTCCTTTCCTCTTTCAGTTGTAGAAAGGAGAGTGATGGGAGAGACTGCATCAAACCATTAAAAGGAGAAATAACCATGATATAAAAGAATGTCAGGAGATAGCATCTTACAGTCAAAACTGAGGAGAGAAGATATTTCTGGCTTAGGCAACCCACAAATCATAAAGCACAATTTAGTGTGTAGCTGTAACTGATTAGTTGGAAAAGTTTATATTTGTATTGTCAATATTTTTCTATAGATGCATACATTTTTATGCCTTGTGTATATCTTTATCGAGCATTAGAGAGATAAAATGGTTAATTTTTCAGCATTATAGTTTTTATTACTTTTTTATTTTAGAATTTGTATTACAAAACTGGTATGTATATATGTCAAATAAATATGTAATTGAATTACTACTAATATATCTTGATATGAAAATATATATAAAGAACAAACTCGATAAAGGCATAGTAACAATAATTATTGTCATTATCACTACTTTGGGGAGGAGTTGAGAAGCTTTTTTGAAGAAAAGAAGTTCAGAATTTGCTGAGTCATTTTAGAAATATAAATAAAATTCAGATGTCCACATTATTTTTGCACTACAGGTTAAACCTCATCAAAATCCATCTGCTATGGGCAAAGGAGGTATTCAAAATGGTTCAACAGCTTCTACCTTCTAATATATGTATACTAGGGGATATTTTTTATTAAAGAGTTATTTAATATAACTATTTTGGTTGTTTTCTTTAATCTAGAATAAATAAGAAATGTTACACATTGTTAGGTGATCAGGCTAAGAATATTCAAACAGTCCAGTGAAATTATGCTTTAAACGTAAAAGGAATTGAACTGATGAATTCTATTTGGTTTTTGTACCTTGTACTAATATTATTTTATATTTAATATTTTATTTTTCTTAATCTCAATTTCTTTAGAAATAAAGAAAAGAAGTAAAAAGAAAGTACCATTTTTAGAGTTTCTTCTATGTGAATTATACCATTTTAAAAAATAATTTTCTTTACGATTTTTCATGTTAGGTACTATCCATATCATTTCTGGGTAGAAAAGCTGAGACCAAGCAAGGTTAGAAAGGTTAGGAGGTTGCTTAGATTGTCAACACATAAAAGAGCTCAGATTAGAGCCCCTTTTTTCGTCTTGACTCTCACATTCTTGTTCTTTCTGTATACCTTCACTCATCGCTCTAATTATCAAGAAAATATTCTAGAGGATCAAAATATATCCTCATTCTTTTAATTGAATCTCTATTACCCATTTTTACATGGCCAATTAATGAAGACTTTATATTTATACCTTTAAATTTCACATTAACATTATCACTTATCTTTCTGTCATATAGGTTAAACATTTTGAATGTCTTTACTTCCTCCTAAAGGAATCAATTGATTCTTTTAATTTTATTTTATTAAGAGTGCATAGAAAAATGTGCTAACCTATCCAGTTAGAAGTAAAGCCTATAATGTCACTTCCTTATCACAAACACAACTGTACAAGCAATATTTATTCTGACACATGTCAGCAGAAGTAATGATGTTAACATAGTACTTGCCTTGACAATAAACACTTCCTCTATTACTGAGGAAATGAATGCAAGCTTTCATTAAAATTTACAAATAAGAAACTGATTTTTAGAAGAAATTCAACCTCATTTCTAAAGTTTTATACTTAGTGTATTTCTAAAAATAATTTGAGAGGCTTACAGTGAGAACTATATCATATGTAACTTCATTGCTAAAAATATAAAAGAGAAAAAGCCATCCTGAATGGAGAGGGAGAAATTTTGGTGTCTGGGTCAACTTTGTATTATTTAATTTGTTCAGTTCCCCAGATATTCCAGTAATTAGGATGAAACACAAATGTTCTCAAGATGACAATTACACTTTCTCTTGGTCTTCCACAGAAGCAGAAGAGATAATTGTTTTAACTTTCTATTATGACTTGGCCTGATATGAATAAAATAAATTTCTCATAAAATGTTCATATAAATGATGTTGGAGACATGTGAAATGGATGTTAGCCCTACTTTATCTAAACTGCATGGAGTAGCTCAACACGTCTGTCTCAGTTACTCTTTATTTGATACAGCACATTTGAGGACAGTAGTGCGGTCTCAAGCAAAGGTACTAAAACTTGTTTTAAAAATTAGTTTACTTTTTTATTATGGTTAAGCTTTTCTTCAGAATTCAACTTTGAAGCAAGCAAAACTTTCTTTTTAAAACACAGATCTGAAGAAAATATATATGCATTATTTACCTAATAAAGGACTTATATTCAAATATATATATACATATATGTATGTGTATGTGTGTGTGTGTATAACCTTAACAACCCAGTAAAAAGACAACCCAAATAAATAAATGATCTGAATGAACATGTTATCAAAGAAGACATATGCATTGCTTATAACCACCTGAAAATATGCTCTTTATCCTGCCATTAGGAAAATACAATTTAAAGCAACGAGATATATCCACACCCATCCCAAAAGACACCTTACCAAGTTTTGGCAGTGACATGGAGAAAGTGGGATCCTCAGACATTACAGGCAAGAATGTATAATAATATGGTGCGCTTACCTTGAAAAACTCTTTGGCATTTTTTTAAAGAATTAAAAAGAAACCTATTATACAATTCCACTTCTAGAAAACCATTAAAATTATCAATATCCAAACTAAAACTTGCATGCAAATATTTAAAAACTGAGAAAAGTCTAATGGATAAACAAATGTAGAATATCTAAACAACAGACTGCTACTTGGCAATAAAAAGAGCAAACTACTGCTACATGCTATAAAATAGATAAACCTCAAAAACATGGGTAGGTGAAAGGAGACAGACACCAAAGCTGCGTACTGCATGATTCAATTCGTATGAACTGTCAAGAAAAGGCAAACTTACAGAGGCAGCAAATCTCTCATGGGTGAGCATTGGAAATGTATATTGCTAGCAGGCTCAAAGGAACTTCGTAATAATTGAAATGTTCTAAAACAATGGTTTAGATTGCGGTGATGGTCACAAAAACATAATAAATTTAGTAAAAGTTATAGATTGCACACTTCTGTACATTCAAAATAGGTATCTCATTAAAGCTGTTAAAATAATAATAAAAAACAGCTATCCACATTTGGTATTGCTACCATCTCAGATCCAAATGAGATCTGTCTTCTGTTAAAAGCCCATAAAGGTGGCAGACTAATGAGGAATAGAAAATGAGCCACTATTTCCATAGAAGACACTGCTTTTGAATGTAAACACTTTTAATGTTCTTCACTATTATATTTGCTAATTCATCTTTCTAGACTTGCAGATGCAACCAATCCTTTATGGAACTATACATAAGCAAATAATCTTTTTCTAAAATCAGAAGAAATTCTTCAGCTTGTTTCTAACAGCTGTGTTTCTAGAGGCATGAGATGGAGTTCTAAATAAAAAAGACTCATTTTCTGAGCATTACATTTTATTCTTTTTGATAATTTCTCTCTAAGAGAAGGGGAAATAACATTTGTTGAGTGTATAGTAAGTACAAGATTTTGCACTTGGTTCACTTGCAATTATATGAGATACATAGAGCTGGTCTTATTTCAGAGGAGTAAACTTATTTCAAAATTTAAATAAGTAATAGAGCTGAATCCAACTCAAGTCTTTCTGATTCTAAAATGCATTACCTATTCTCTTCATTTTGCTGCCATGTGCTTGGTGGAACAAAGACTTTCAAAACCTTTGTACAGTTGTTGATCAGTACCTAAAACTATAATACATCTTTGAAGTATATAGTTAAAAGTTAAAGGATATATTTTCTAAAAAATATGGACCATTTAGTGGACAATCATATGTACATATTTCTCTCTGCATACATCACATGAATATAAATAATGGTGCATATGTATATGTGGTTCAGACATGTACATATGTAGAGTTATGAATAATAAAGCTTTATAAATTGCATTGCTTTCTCTCAGTTATTTCTAAAATTATGAGTAAATATAGATCAGGGTCTTTGTTGTACTCATTCTATTAATCCAACTGTCAACACAATGTAAATCACACCATGGGTGTTCAATGAATAAATACTAATGATAAAAAACTTTAAAATGTATCCATATGAGTTATGAAATCAGAAAATGTATTTTGTGTTGCATAAGTTTTTTTATAGGAAGAAAAAAGAGCTTATTTATAATATTTTAACCTTTCTGTAACTGTCATTAGAGTAGTGGTTATCAAACATTTTGGTTTCAAAGAACCATTTACACATTTTAATAATACTGAGGACACCAAAGAGCTTTTGTTTATATGTGTTACATCAAGTTTGTATGACCAGCGACCCATGGGCCACACGTGGCTTTGAATGTGGCCCAACACAAATTTGTAAACTTTCTTAAAACATGATGAGGTATTTTTGAGACCTTTTTTAAAGCTCATCAACTATCATTAGTGTTAGTGTATTGTATGTGAGGCCCAAGACAATTCTTCTTCTTCCAGTATGTCCCAGGAAAGCCAAAATATTGGACACCCTTGGTTATAACTATGTATATTTTCTGTATTATAAAGTAAAACCAATAATTTAAAATGCTTATTAAATAATAAATTAAAGAAATAAACTCAATTCATGTTACAATAAATCACTTTTAAATAAAAGTAATTGTTTTTTAAAAATAAAACATTTATGACAAGTATGGCATTGTTTTACATTATTGCAAACCTGCTTAATACTGAGTTAGACAGAAGATGACTGAATTCTCATATCTTTTCTGTAGACAATCTGTTGTGTTGTCATGCATCATGTATCCCTTGAAAAATTCTACTGTATATTCACAAAAAATGAGAGTATAAAAGGCAAATGCACCTTAGTATTGCTATGAAAATAGTTTTGACCTTGTGGACCCCATGAAAGAATCTTGAGAATCATCAGGGTCTCCTGCTCAAACTTTGAGAACCACACAGGAGAAACAAACAAATAAAAAACATTCTCTAGTTCTATTTTAAAATTATTTTTGTTTACAATAAATACAATATGATTTTTTCCGTTTTTTGGTGAGGTATACTAGTTTTATATCATTCCTATAAAATATTTTAATGCTATATCAGCTACAAATGGTTTATTTGAATATTATAAAAGACACACAGCACTTTACTTTCAATGGGCTAATACAACCAAAATGAAAATTCACTAATGCTCATTTCTCCCTCTGTTTGGGAGAGCAGATAGATATACTGCACTGCATTTTATTCTTCACTCCTTCCTTGCTTGCATGCTTATCTTGTTTTCCAAAGTCAGTTAAATTACTAGCTTAGGGAGATTTTTTTACTGTTGATAGAACTACTGGACACTGCTCTTTGTCTCTTAACATGGGAAACATAATATTTTTTAGTATGGGAAATTTTATATATATAAAAAAGACTATAATAAAACCCAATGTGATTAACTTTCCAGCTCCAACAATTATCAAATTATGGTCCATTTTGTTTCATCTATTTTTCTGTCACTCTCCACACAGTTAATTTTCAATCAAATCTCAGACAAGGTATCTTTTCACCTATAAATATCTTAGTATGCATCTCTAAAAGATATAGTATTAATTTTTATTAAAAATGTTAATGTAAAATGGTAATTATAGCAAATAATAACAGGAAATCCTTGATATCAATAAATATTTAGTCAATCAACCTGGGCTTTAGGTAGAGTACCAAATGACAGATTAGCCAGGAACATAAATGCTCTGCACCAGGGTTTCTCTGTCACTAACTTAGCACTTCTAGACACTGTTTGCCAAAGATTATCCTTTCTGGCACACATATTTATTTAAATCCCTGAAGACTTATTTAAAAACAATACACATTGTTTCAAAACATTGAATTTAGTATAAGATCATGCAACCTAAAATGAAAAATATTTAGTAGTAATCAATGCAGGGTAAATATAACAAGGAAAATATTTTTATTTTAGGCACATATCAAAACAAGGGGGATATAGAATGATTATACAGTATACTACTAGTAAATTTAATGGTCAAAACAATAATCCTCATTTCTCATTCTGCAAAATCTATATACTGAAAAAAATAAATTTAGCTTTCATACTAGATTACTTATAACAAGAAATCAATAGCTCTTATTTCTTCTTTCTGTTATTCTAATATTTAAATTTTTTTCCTACTTGTAGTAAAATAAAGTAGATTAAAATAATGAGTGGCAAAAACAATTATAATATTTAGGAAACAATTACTTTAATATAATATAAAATGACAAGACAGTTAGACAATAGATATATTGGCATATAGTCCTAATGATTTAGTAAAAATGTTTTGAAGGTTCTATTGTAAAAAAATAATAACTTCTGGCATTGTAAGAAAGTGTTATGCTGTTTTGCTTTATGAGCTGGAGAAAACTGAAATAGTTTGTGCCAAGTAATTATTTCTACAAAAAGAGTTTAAGATTCACCCCTAGAATTTTCATCAGTACTTAAAATACAGTCTGTACGCAATAAAACTATAAAAGGTTGAATTATCTGTCTCTGGCAGAAGACAAATTACCCAATTTTAAAAGGGAAAGAACATTAGACTCCTAATCGATTCATTCTCTATGAAAATAAAAAGGAAAAAAATGGCTCAAAGCAAACCTGTTTCATAACCAAATGTTCCATGGAACAATAGCAAGTGCACTAACAAAATACCTTATTTTGTTCTGTTACATCAGCTCTTAAAAAGAAAACCTCCAGTATACATACCATGTTGATATACCACCTATACATATATTCATATATACACACATATAATCATATATTTATAAATATTTTCCGATCATGTACACTGTATGAGTAAAGGTATAGGTACTATTTATATTGTAAAAATTAATTAACTGACAAAATTTTTATTTTGTCTCATAGATGTAACTAATATGATTTTTATTAGTACTGTAAATATTCCACTACCTTTCAAAAGCATCAAAGTCATTAAAAACTGAGAAACTATCAGGTGGGAGGAGATGAAGCCCAGGTTGATCTCACAAAGCAAATGCATTGTGAGATCTGGATTGACTCCTGAACCAGAAAAAGAAAAATTCAGTGGGTTAGTGGAGAAATTAAAAATTTGCATATCACTGATAGATGTTTTAATAGTATCATATCAATGTCTATGTCTTGGTTTTGATTACTGTATTGTGGTTAGATAGATACGACATTAGGGGAACTTTGCAAAGGGTGGGCAAAAGAACTTACTGTACTATTTTCTGGGAGTCCAAATTTTTCTTAGAGTCCAAAATTATTTCAAAATCAAAAAGGTTAAAAATGACATCATATGCTTAGGTCTACAGAAGAACAAACAAGCAAACAAACTCAGCATAATTAATAATGTTCAAATTGATAAGGTATAGGTGGATTTATTCCTTAGAAGAATCCAAGATAGTTTTTACTTTCTTTGTAAAAATGTTTTATAGTCTTAAAATCATATTACTCAATGCAGCAATAACTATGGAGCATTATGATGTTAGGTACATTTTTAAAAAATGCAGTGAATGAACAGAATAATCTAAAAATGTCCCACTTAGTAGTATGTCATATTAATGACCATGCCATTATTGTCCTTTATGTGCAAATGTAAAGCCTGATTATTTTCTTGAAATTTTATGCAACACAACTTTTGACAAAAGGGTCATTTCTTAAAAAATTAATCAATCATCCAAACTGAAATCCAAATATACATCTCAATCTGACATTAAAATAAAAACTAGTTAATTTTATTTTCATTACCTGAAACTGTGTGATCTTTAGCATCTCTTATTATTTTTATTCTTGCATGAGGAAAGATGTAGTGCACAGTCTTCCCGTTCATCTGTATAATCTAAGACATACATGGGATAAGGTGAAAAATCAATGTTAAAGATACTTCAAGTGCAATATACATAATTAGACTTTTTAAAAAGCACATCGAATCAGTCAATAAAAACATCAGATTCTCAGATGATCATTTAAGCATTTTACACTATATGATATTATTGGTTTCTGAGTTTATTATAGTCTTCGCACTTACAAACAATTTCTCTTTCAAACTGATTAGTTGTGCTTAGGGACAATATGCAACAGGTTCTAAAGGATGTCTGTTACTAGAGTAGTGATGACAGCGGATAGAGAATGAATATGGAAAACTGACAGCTGCTGATTTTGTTCTGGACAGCCTGGAAATAGGTTTAATTTTCAGCAACTAAGTGGTGTAAGGGGAGAAAAGCCAGTGAAAATCCTCATGTTCCACATCTCTATTACTATAATAGGATTCACCTTATATTTATGTTGCTTTGGTTTTATTGTGGAATTGTGTTTTTTGCTGAGCACATTTAATAGAAGTTTCAATGTACACTGGATGCTGAGACTAATTCTGTATAAATAGTCTTTGCTCGTTCTAGCCCTCGTTGTATTCAGGGTTGTGTTAATGATGATGTTTCTCATTAACTGTTGGTGTTCCTTTGGGAACAAGAAGCAACACTTAAAGCTATTGTTCCAAATCTGTGATTTCAATTTATTATTATTGAAACATGAATATGAGAATACCATAAACTACATTATCTCTGTTCTCACGTGGCAAAGTGAGATTTCTGAAGTAAAAGTAAATTAGTGAATGGAAACTTGTGCTGTATATTTTATTTCAAAAGAAGTTTGTAAAATAATGAAATATAGAATTAATAAAATATTTAGTAGTGTCTATAGATAGAATGTTATTAGTATGGAATCTTGTATTTATTTCCTTAGGAAAATTTTGACCAAAATTGCAAATGAAATAAAATTTAATAAAGTGACATTTATTACTAATAATTTCAGAACATGTTTAAGAAGTGTGTAAGAATACTAAGCCAAAATATGATATAGAATTTGGAACAAAGGAGATGTACATTTGGTGCAGAAAGATGCCTTGGAATACTCATCAGTTTTAATGTGCTTTTGTCAATCCAGCTGTTAGCAATCTAGATATTAATAGTAAAATGCATATTAAAAAAATGCAAGCTTAAATTATTGCCTTTAGTTTTTATTTTTAGGAAATAGTAAACTTAAGTCTCTGATGAATATAAAACACTCCCCAAACAATAGCAGAATTCTAAATCCAGGAATATTACATGAATTTCGCAAAGTATTAATAGAAGTAAAGTATCATTTGCAAGATCATAAAAACATTATGGTCAATATGATAAGGTAATCTATAATTTATATTAATGGTAACTGTAAGTCACTGAAAAACTCATTTATATTTATAACAGTTAAGAGAGTGCAATTTCTTTTACTTCCTTTCTTGCTTCCTGTTCTACCTCTACTTCTCTTCTACTCTTTTCTCTTTCTCTCCTCTATACTAGTTACCTTTAATCCCCTCATCTTTTCTCCTTCTTTTATTTCCTTTCTTCCTCTTCTCCTCTCCTTCCTTCCTCTTCTAATCTGCATTTCAAAATCTTTATTTTTCACTAAAAATTAAACAATGTGCATTGAAAATTCTATGACTATTAAATGGAACAACTTTTTTAATACTGTAGATAATACATTAACACTGGGGGACATTATTTCATTTCATTTCAAAGATCTTCTAATTTCATGTATTTTTTAACAATAATTTAAAAAAGTTGTTTTTTTCACGTTGGCCAAAAATAAACTAAAATAACACAATTTTGCCTATCATTATTCTTTACATTCTCCAGATTAGGAACAAGTGTATATAATCTCATAGTACATCTACTGCACAGTCTAGGAAAGTAGTAAAGTTTCCCAAATTTTCATCAGTTTTATCAGTTAGCCAGGATTACCTTTTAATTTGTACCTATGATGTCAGTAGAAAGGATGTTAAAAATGTTTATTCCACAATGTTGCCTTCAGAGAATCTCATAGAATCTCCTGTAGTTTCAGAGATTGTCTAAAACCAGCTTCATGAACTCACTTAAATAAATCAGAAACATTAACCTGCCATACATATGACGAATGTGGCCAAGAGTCTGTGGAAAGAAGAGGTATCTGTCTCTCATGTATGAACTGATTGGATCTTGGCTTTTTCCCAACCATTGTAGGTAAATGTTGAGAGTTCTCTAGCAAATTGGGTTTCATGGTATGTGTGCTTCTGCCAAATCAGAGTAGGAGCAAGACCAGAGGGCATGACTGATGTCAAGGAGTGCCCCATATATCTCTCCAGGAGGATGGTCTCTGCTATCATTGTCTTTTGGTGATTCTGTTTTGAGAGAACTGTCACCTTTACGTCTTCCAGAAGGAGGATTCTTTCTCTTCCCTACCCACAAATATTTCAAAAGAAATTATTTTCATGCATTGAACCTTCATATTAATGAAACTATAACACTTACGTTAACATATCTTTTGTTTATACAGACATTCATCCTTCCCTTCACGCTAGATAAGGACAGGGTACCCTTCTGGGGTTCCGAGCACTGTGCTAGGCACTGTATATACACTGTCATGGATGGAATAGGAAGCCCCTGCTCTCTAGGAGCTCATAGCTGTAACATAATGCATGTAAATTGTAGCACAAAGGAAGAACACTTGCCCCAGATTCGTGGGGATGTGGTAGTGTCAGGGAAGGCTTCTTGTAAGATGGGGCATGGGCATGGAGACATAATTGATGTGTAGAGTTAACCAAAAGAGAGGAAGGAGAACAGTCAGATAGAGGCAACAAAACATTCAAAGACCTAGAATAAAGAGAAAGAGTGGCTCTTTCAGAAGAGGTTAATGTACTTCAGTGTAACAGTTACTTAAGAATTGCAGGAGGTATTGGCACTAGGCAGAAAGTACAGGCATTTTGTACTAGTCAAGAAGTGTTTACATCTACCCTGTGAAGGGTATTAGTCCTATTTATAGATGAAATGACTGAGTCAAAAAAAAAATAGTTCAGTTGATCTATTCAATTCACAAAGAATGGAATTTCCAATGAATATATGTGTGTGTGTGTGTGTGTGTGTATAATGCATATATATACATTATATATATAATGTATATATTTGAAAGAAAACAAATATGGATTTGTAGATTTGGTTTATTTATATAGTTAAAATGATTTTGAGTCTAATAAAAATTCAGATCTTTTTTTTGTCTCTAATGTATGCTGTACATAAAATACTTTCAAAAGCAGATAAATTGGTGTTTGCATTAATGTTTGGTTTTGTTACTTTTGCCTCCAGAGCATTTTATGAGCATAAATTCTTATTATGCATGTTTTCAAATAAAAGTATTTATTGATACCAAGAGCTCAATATTACCTTTCATAGCTAGAGATACAAAGAAGTACATAAAATGACAATAACATTTTGTTATTCTTTTTAGACCAAATTATAGTTATAATAAATTAATGAGGAAAATAGTATTTGAAGATAAATATTAATGCAAAAAGGCATAAATTCTAAACTTTATATAAGTTTGATTTTTTTAATGTAGGTTCTATTTGGAAAAAACTATCAAGAAAAACAAAATAAATACTGTCACAAAAGTCAGCATATCTGTTTTTTTGTGGGGGAGATGAAGATTACAAACTGGAAGGGTATGTGGGATTTCTGGGGGCAGGTAATGTTCCCTTTTTTGGTCTGTTTGGTAGTTACATGATCACTTTATAACTAACTTATAATTCTACATATTGCAGTTTTGATAACTATATATGGTTTTCTCTTTGTATGTTAGATATAAAAATAAAAATGTAAGAAATCATAAAAATGTAAAAAGACTTTTAGCAAGAAAAGACATTATTATATTTACGTATGTATAATTGAAAGAAGCATCTTTCATTTTCTACTTTATCAAAAACAGCAAGAAACTCATTCAATGATTCTTAAATACTCATATACCTGCTTTGCTTAATTTCAGGATTATACTGGTCTCTAATTATACTATTTAAACATGATGTACTATGTCCTAAGTGGATGAAAATCATAAATCTGTAGGTGTTAATACAAAATTAGAAACAAAATGTGTGATTAGGGCTACTACTGTTTTATCCACATATAGGAGAATTTTATAGAATATTTTTTGATGTAAACACAGATTACTTTAAAAATGTATCTTCAAAGAATATTAGTTGGATAAATCAGTTGGATAAGACTATTCTGAATATTCATGAAAATAGTAGTGTTGGGAATAAACTGCATGGAAGCCATTATTTTTTAGCTTTCAAGTTTATATATTTCACCTTATTAGGATTACTTTAAATAATTTGTGTTTTCATTGACTTGATCTAAGTTTGTGGTCAATGCAAAACTTGAAAGAAACAAAGGTTGCTAAGAATAGAAATCATCACAGATTCTTATAATAAAATATATCCAGGGAAGTTATTTTCAGCTTACAGATTTATTATTTTTGTAACTGTAGATAAAAAACAGTAAATTTACATTTTAAAAACATGTTTAGAATGATTTTATTAATTTTTTTACTACCCAGCCAGATATATTTGATGAGACAGAAATACAACTATAAATACCATTTTAAGAATAACAAGATAAGCTAAGAAAAGTATAATAGTCTGATACTTTAGAATGAAGTGCAAAGAAATGGAAGTTCACTGATATGTGTATAGAGGTAAACACAACCCTAAACCAAAAACTTGTTAAAGACATCAAAACTAAAGAGATATATTTACAACACATAGAGAAGAATGCCAAGAGTTTTAGAATATGTGACAGCATGTAGGAAAACAGAACAAAATTCTGAGGGAAAAAATCCTATTTGTCAATAGAAATTTATCCATGAAAACTGAAATTGCTTAGAAAGAAACTAAATCAAAGTGTACAGATTCTATATATTAGATAATGCAAAAGTCTTTTTTTTTTTTTTTTTTTGCTTTTTGGTACGTGGGTAATTCCCTGGCTGGGAATCGAACCCAGGCCGCAGCGCTGACAGTGCCAGCGCCAAAGCCTTACGCCACTACACCATCAGGGAACTCCCCAAAAGTCTTTTTTTTAATACCTTAATGTGACAAACACTGAAATAAATTATAGTAAGTTCATATGGTTCTTGTTTGTTTGTCAAAATACAGTTGTCTTCTATATCAATGAATCAGTAACCAGACAGGATGATTTAAGAATTAATGTATGTGAAATAAATTAACTATTTTTTGTGGGTAGTTTAACAATTATGAGTACATAGCCTGTAAAAATCTGATCTGTTAAGTCAAATATTTAAGGCCACTTGGCTAAACAAAAGTATCTTTCTCAATTTGTCCAATTGTTGATCTCTTATGTATCTTTCAAAATTCAACTCAAACATAACCTCTTTGGTTCTAAATTAGGTAAGATCACTGTGGTGTCATATTTCTAATTGTGAAATTTATCTCTAAGTTTACTTTCTTCATCTATAAATAAATATTAATAATACTTTATGTAAGTTCTGATAAGACCCCCCAAAATGAATACAAAACAAACATTTCAATTTAACAGACTCTAAAATATGTTTCCTTTTTTGCCCTAGTGAAGTCTTCCCTGTTCCTACCTGACCTGGTTTGGTTATCCTCTTGCTTGCTATTCTTAATATCTGAACACACTGTTATTGGGAAGCATTAAAATTACTCAAATCTATTTTATTCAACATTCTTTAAGATCTTTAGGAGCTTTTGTTTTAGAGGTGAAACCAAGAAGTAGTTTATTAAAAGGAAAATAAGGTGAAACAAAGAGATAGTTTATTAAAAGGGATAGCACAATCCAAAGAGGTAGGAGTGGGCCTGAGCAGGAGTGGCTCAAGGGCCTCCAATGGCAAAGGGAAAGTACACTCCTAAGAGGTAGGAGCGGCTCGAGCAGGAAAATGGCTCAAGAGCCTTCAGGAGCTTTATTGTATAGCAATGTTGGGCATGTTATACTAACTTTATCTGTCAGGGTGAATCATTTAAATTGCCTAGTAGAAGCATCACAGCTATACCGCAATTTGAATCAGCATGACTGATAAAGTAAGGTACTTTCTACTTTAAGTTACTGAAAAAAATATTTTGTGAACTTGACTGACAAAAGGCCCATGTATTTGGGGATAATTAAAGACCATTCTTGGGTGAATTTTTTAGGGAGGGGTGGTATAAATTTAAAAGAGATTGCTCAATATAGCACTTACTTGATCTTGATGTTGACTGAGTGGTCTGGAATGGACCAATCTTTCTGGCAGTTTTCGATCCAGACCATGTCCATTTTCCAAACGAGACTCTCTGGGTTTATCAAACCAATCTGTTTCTTCACGTCGCAGGTGATAAGCTATGGAGACCAAAGGGATATCAAACATTGCAACGCCAACTAATACAAGTGATAGAAGGCAGCAGGTGTTCTAAAGTACCAACATGCTCAGGCTTGTTAATCATTCATGCAATTCAAACATAACTCCCAATGGGATGAAAAAATTATTTGTAATATTGTGTCAAAAACTTGTACCATTAGAATAACCTAGAAAAGATGTATACATCTGTTACAACTCTCAAAGCAAAATAAAACAAAATTAAACTTTAAATCAGGATAAAAATTTAGATAGTGATTGAAATAATCAAACAAGTGAATATTTCTCAGAAGTCAATTCTATTTAAATTCAGTCCATTAGTTCCCCACTCCACACCTGTCCTCATTGCTCCCCACTAAAGTGTAGGAAAAAATGTATTCCTTAGACTTGAATACAGAATATTCTGTCACTTTCTCAATGTACTATCAAGCCAGTTCCAGTATATATGTGGCTGTTGGCTGTGAACATCACGGGAGAATTTTTTGAAAATATGATATTTGTATGACATTCATAAAAAATAAAATATTTATTTCTAAGAGGATTCCAGGTATTATTGCTAGGAATATGTGTGCCGTAATCATCTGGTAGCCAATTAAAAAATACATTATCATTTAGATGTTTTCATTAAAAATTAATTATTTTCTGATATCACAAATTTAGGAATTATATTGAAGAAGATTGTTTTGTACATATATGACAAAACTTAACAACTTAAAATACTTTTTTGAAAATGCACCATAATTAAGTACACAATTATTAAAAATTTTCATCCCTTTCAGTTCATAGTAGTTACAAGGCTACTATTATTTACTTACAATCCTATTTTATATAATATGCAGAATTCAACTTTATATAAAGTTTTATTTTTTTGTATGGCATCCCTAATTAATTGTTTCTGGAAATAAAATTTGGCTTTCTAAATGGCAGATGGAGTAGCCTTCTCAATTTCTCATCCTAAAAGATTTGTTTTCAATGCTATTAACCTATGCTCTCTAGAAAGTCTAGTTTCTATAATGCCACACTGTTGAGTTCTCTTTTCTATCATGTAATAGTTTTTTATTTATGTCTACATCTTTGATTGTCCTCTCTTCCAAAACTTTCTCTGAAGATTTTTTTTTAAATGGCAATTTCCATTATTTCTTTGCTTAACAGTGTTGGCAAACTCAGCATACACCCCACTACTTACCTCTACCTCCTGTGATCTTGGTCAGTGTTACTGATTAACTACAGCATTACTTCCCAATAAACATAAAATGACAGACAATGTGTCATAATTTAGTCAGTCTTAGATTTGAGGAAATACCTTGGTACATACCTGGTTTCTGGTTGTATATGTGTTTGTCTGGTATCTTCTATTAGATTTTAAGTTGCCTGAGAGCAAGGCTCATAACTTTTTCTTTTTTTTTCTTTCTCAACACTAAAAACAATGCCTTGCAAATGCCTTAACACTCAATCAATATGTGGAAGATGAATGAAACATAGAAAATTTAGTCATCAACCATAGAAAAAAGTTAAATATCCTAATTTTAGTATGCACATTTAAAAATAAATATTAATTTGTTCCTGGAACATCATTAATAGTCACACAATCATTTCTCATAATCTACTAGATACTTATTATAGTTTCTTATAGCTTTAATTTGATATGATGTGACAAAGTTATAAAAAATATTTAATGTAATAGAAATTTGATAAGTAAATACAAAACAAATCCATTATTTAATGATATATCTCTAAAAATTTATTAGATTATCCAAACCACATTGACTATTTTATCTTCTTATATATTTATTGCATATTTCTCATGAAAAGTAAAATAATCTATACTGTTTTTAGTAAGTGAATATCTTGGATAATGTACATAATTTTACATAATTATATAATTCTGCTAATTGCATTTGAAATACAATCCTTTAAAACATGTTTCCTTGGTTGTGTCTATACAAATACGGCAGATTCTCAATGTGACCAAATTTTGTCAATTTATTTCCAGTTCTGATTACATACCTTGTCTATTATTTTTTATAATAATCTACATGTAACTAAGTTAGGATGTTAACTATGCTTTGCATAGAAATTTATAGGCCTACCTAGAACAACCAGATTGAATGAATTTGCTTTCATGATGGGTTTTGTATTAATCATTACAGCGAGGTGGACATAAGTGCTAATTGTTTATAACTATGATTGTCTGATCTGGCATGGCAGATCTATACTTTAAAAATTATATTTTAGAACAGTAATAAGATTTTCATATTAGTTTAAATAATTTGCTGTAGGTTAACATCCCCTTTTATTGACTAACATTTTTTTGAATTCTTAAATGTAAAATACAAGTAAGCTATTTTTGCATCTAACATTATTCATAGGCCATAGTTGAATAATTTAATTCTATTCAGTTTCAAAAATTGGTCAATGTATATGTATTTTAGAAAGACTGTATGTATATACTGATGCTTTTTTTGCATGGAGTATACATTGAAATAATGTTTTCAACAAAATATTTGTGGTTGTAGAAATAAACATAATTTGACTGTTTCCAGGGTGGCTCCCTCCAACCTGCTCTAGAGCAAAGGCTTCCTGCTAAGTACTTAACAATGCAAGCACGTCAAGTTGTGGACTACAACCTGATGGCCATAAATACTAAGCAATGTAAACTATGCATACCTAGATTTTATCTCAAGTGAGCTATTTCAAAATTAACTAGAGTCATATAGAACACATCTGAAAAATATTATGGTCAACACACTGGAGTTTAATTGAATTCAAAGAAAGCAATTCATAACCAATTTAATTTCTTTTGTCTACATGATACTGGAAGTCTTTTGAAATTTTATGTGTATACTTTTCAAAGTTATCTTAGAATCATTCAAATACAGATATAGAATTTTTGGTTAAAAATTATTAAAAAATCCTTTATATTTCATGAGTTCATAAATGAGTCATGTGATTGGAAAAAATATTTTCTACTTTTTCCCTTAAATACCCAAGGGATTCAGGATTTTAAAAGAAATGTAGGTCAATGCTTAGAAGAAAAGTAGTATGTTGATGTAATATAAAAGCAAATAAAATATGCAAGATTCTAAAACATACAATATTTAATGATAATCACTGCAATTTATGCATATATTACATATGTAAATCAATATGTCATAGTTGTCTAATTATCAACATGAATTTATGACTAAATTTGTTATCTGCTTAAATTTTAAATATACCTAGTTTCATTAATTTTATCTAAATTTAATTTTTTTGATAGATTTACAGTTCATAATTTTGTGTGCTGCATTATGCCTCATCATCTACTTTATCAAATTAATCTTTTCATATAGTCCTTGATGATTATAAGTACACATCTTCCAAACACATAAATACAAAATAAAACATTCAGGGATTTTTATGCTGTTGTATATAAATAAATGCCATATTTTGAAATATCTGGAAATATCTGTGTGTATGTCTGAAACCATATTGATAAAACATCTGTGATGAATGAATGAGTTTGTTAAATTTTCTCCAAATATATGCTCATCAAGCACACATAGCTTTTTGGTGTTTAGTTATGCCATAGACCTGTTCGAATTTTTGTTTTATTTTGTTATTTTATAGATAGGACTATTGAAGGGTCTTATTATTCTTCTGTAGCAGTCATTTTATGTATAAAATGTGTGTAAATGTGGATTGTGCAAAAAATAAAGAAAAAAATATTTTACACATAATATCATTACTCTTGTTTAACTATGTAGATTCACTCAAAGAACTGGCTAAACAAAAAATATGCAGAGTGTTTTATTTAATTGACTATCAATAAAAATGGTCATTCCAACAGCCAGAAGAGAATAAATTAAAAAGTCACTGGTATGTTGAAATTTCATTAAGAAAAGCAGTTTGTCCTTCCTCAAATCAAGTGATTACTTTAGTCTTGTTCAAATCTATATTTGAACTTCTAAAGTCATACCACTATCCAGATTCAGAAATAGGAAGAAAATCCTTTTCATGAAAACAAATTTTCCTGTGAGTTCTGAGGACACGTCATCTTTAAAAGGGGAGATATTCACGTTAGCTCAGTGCTTTGCAGTCTCCAAAAGTATGGAATAATAACACTTTTATTTGATGAGAAATATTTTATTTCCAGGATTCAAAACACACTTATATTCAAATAAACCACAGAGGAACTTAAAAATAATCCAGTATCACAAGTCCTTTTGGCATGAGCAAGACTCTACATCTACATCTCTGTACCCCTACTCCCTTGTCTTCCAAATTAGACTTGGACTAGATCATTTTCTAAAATTCTTATGGTTCTACATGATTAAATAACAGCAACAAAAATACCATAGTCCGGTTTTTAGTTAAGTAGGTACTTACATCAACGTACTTGCCTAAAATCACTTACTCAATATGAAAAACTAGCGAAACAGTTTAGGTAAAAAAAAATGGGCTGATACAGAAAGCAAAGTCAAAGAAAAGGCTGAATGGGTATACCTGGATGGCTTCAGCTTGAAATAGCTAAACTCATAAAAGCAGTATACAAAATTTCAATTTTAAATTCAAAGAATACTTTATACATACTGATAAAATTATTTATTGTCAATATCATATTTGGTGCTAATATGTAATGTAAAAGTACAAACTTAATTATGGCACTCATAATGAGAGAGATAAAATACAAACTTTCTATTTAAGGAGAATTATAAAATTCTTCATTAACTAATATCAGGAACTTATCTGAAAATTCTCAAAAGGAGACATGGATAATTTTCTATTACTAAGTCTAGCAGAATAGTACTTAATGGCTCTAAACCTTAATAATTTCACAAGTGGAAAGAAAGTGACCCATAACTTTAAAAATGCATTTTAAAAATAAACATAGAATGAAAAACTTTCCAACTATGAATTTAAAGGATGACCACATTTTATTGACACAATTATTCAGTAATAATTTTGTAAAAGTGGAAACAAAACAAATCAAGCAATGAAGGAACAAACAATAAAAAAATGAACTGAAGAGAAGCATGCTATGAAATCTATACACACGATAAAATTTCCATTTATAAGAAAACAAATTAAAGTGAACATGCAAAAGACACACCAAGAAAAGCAGAATACATCCTTGAAGAAAAAAAATTAAACATGCAGAAAAATTAGAGTTTGAGTTTTGAGAGTAACAAGGCAGTTTTGAGGCCCAATTTACCTTCGCTGTCTGACATGGCATGTTGGAAGTCATCCATGATGAACGCTATGTCACGGTCATAGCCTCGAGTCCGTGATTCTTCTCTCATGTGTTGCTGAACTTCAGGCAATGAGTGACTTGATCCAAACTGATCTCTGGTATCGGCAGATATTGGCGGCAGGGGTCCGGCTGCAGCCCTGGCCATTCCCATTGGCTGGCCAACAGGACTGAGTGGACTTTCTTCTTCAGAATTCTGGGCCACAATTGGTATTCTTCCTCTGCTCTGGCTAATTGGCAAACTGGTAGGCTTAGTTCTGCCAGAGGGTGATGCATGACCAAAGGAAACATCTAGAGCCTCAGCCTCTTGAGCTTTCAGTCTTAGGGAAGAGCTGGAAGAATCTCTTTTGATTGATAAATCAAGCCCATAGACAGAAGAAGGTCTGGAAGAAGGTCTGGACCTGCTGCCACTACTGTATGGCTTATCTGCTTCATCCTGAAGAGCTGACCGTATGGTATTTCCTAATGTGCCCAGCCCTGTGCCAAGAGATGATCCCATAAATTTTTGTTGGTCTGTGATATTTTTTCTGAGGCCAAAAGTGATATCATCTTGAAGGAGCCTTGCTCTGGAAGAAATTCCACCAATAGATGAAGTGCTAGAGGTCATGTAGGTTGAATAATCAGGTTCAAGGTCTCTACTTTCTTGAATAGGTGAAAATTTGGACATCTTAGGGTCGATTAGTGATTTCTTATGCTTTGACTGCTTTTGATAAAGTATGGCTGCTGGTAGTTGTTTTGCAGCTTGTTTTTCAAGTGTGAGTCTGCTAATGCTGTACTTTTCAGATTTTGGAAAATGTCTATAGCTAGTATCAGCATGGTAATAATGGGAAAGACCTGCAAGGTGATCTAAGCTCTCTGCCCCTCTACGGAATTCTTGTTTAATCTGATGTTTCAGAAGCTTTAACTCATAAGGATCCTCCATGGGATCTTCCTCTGCTTTCACATAACTATGCAATCTAGAAGAAGTCTGTAAAGGTGCTAGGAAATCTGTCACATCTTGAGACCTCCGTGTTTCAGTGGTTCGAAGTAGACGGTCTGTTTTTGACAGATCCTTTTCATGAAGACTAAATGCAGTGCTCAGTGCTGCTGTTCCTTTGGTAATTTCTCCAATGTCATCAATTAGCACAAAATTTCGTGGGGTATGATGATCAATATCTGCATAAAAAGAATCTGCAGATATGCTTGATATTGGACTGCTTGCCATGCTACTTCTCTCCTCCAACCCTATTCTCAAGTCTAAGCTATTGTACTTGCTACCAAGATGGGAAACAGCATATGTATTATCAGTAGAAACAGGTGCTATCATCAAGGGTTGGTTGCGAATCACTTCATAGTTTGAAGTTATCTTGGGCTCCAAATACAATGTAGTTTGCCGTGGCTTCTGTTGTATCACCATCATTTGTGATGGTAACTGATAGGAAGGTTGTGGGGCTGGTGTAGGTTGAGCTTGTGGTGTGAAGGACATCGTTGCCACTGCTTGAAACGTTGGCTGAGTCTGATAAGGTGAAACTTGCTGATGGTACAAAGTTTGTTGCTGAAAATGGGATTGTTGAGTATATGGGGTGGGTGCTTGGGTAGGAAGAGCAGGGGAAGAGTATTGGTATTGTGTATAAGGACTCGTAGGAGGAACTGGTTGAGATTCTGTTTGTGTTTGTGGGGGTATAAACTGGCTGAATTCCGTCTGGGGAGCAGTTCTTGGTCGCTCTATGCCATGCTGACTTTCTATTCGGGTTGGTCTGGTGCTGCTCACCTCACTATCAGACATGTAATCCCGATCCTCGGCTACTCCCTGGAGGTAGGCTCGCTCTCTCTTTTCTCTCTCCTTTAATAATGCCTCTTTCCTCCTGTTAATTCCCATTTCCAGGTACCTTAATTTGGCATCAATCTCCTTTTCTTCCTCATCAAGTTCCGCTTGTTTCTTTCTAAGCTTCGCAGATTCCCTCTCCACAAGATCAAGCTCTCTGTCTATATCCTGGAGAATCTTAGCTCGTGCCATTGTGTTGGTTCTGCATATCCTTCTCCTGGAAACTGTGCCTATTGTGCTGTATGTAGACTGAGTTCCTGTGGATGTCTCCTCAGGAGGTGGATTTGGCAGAGTTCTCTTAACTTTTTTCTGGATGCCAGAGGGTGTCATGGTTTGAGAACCTTTTGTCTATAATTAAATAGACAAAATACAATACTTTATTATCAAGGAAAAAATTTAGTGTAAAAAATAACCTTCATAACTTACATTTAAATAAAAATGTTTTCATATGTTTTATGTATGAGTAAAAAAAAATTTTTAAGTATAATTTCAAGTGTTATTCACAAAATTAACTGAAAAATAATTTTTCCTTTCTTGTAAAATTGATTTTTATTACTATAACTTCTGTAATATTAAAAGTGAGTTTTGAAATCAAGCACAGAACCTAATGCTAGGGAGGCTTTTATTTTATTTGGACCCTTAGAGGAACTCTCAAAACTCATTTTCTATCCTATGTAGTATGTTTTAGGTTATTTACTGACTGTATTTCTAGAGTATCTGTGTTAACCATCTAAAATTTAAATTATGTTTGTTGAAGATGATGTTCATTTACAAGTTTAATCGTTTGCTTCAATACGTCCATTCCTACTTTTACTCTGTAGAGTGGCTATCATTTCTACCCCAATCATGAAATGTTTTTAAATTAAATCCTCAAAATTTTTAATGTCTTCCCCCACCCCACAACACAGTAATCTGAACTAATTTCCTACTTAATCTTTCAATATTTTTGTGACTATTCGGGGTTTTTATTTTCTTTCAACTTTATTATTATTTAGTAAGTCTAGCTTCTTCTTAATGCTTCAGCAAATTCTACATAAGCAAAAGAAACTGACTGCCATAAAAACTCATTTAAATCTCTTTTTTTAATTAGATAAAGAATATCATTGGTAAGGTGTCAGATACGTTCAATTTCATTTGGCTAATTTATCATAAACTTACATTCTAAGAAACACTAGTTTTGGGAATCATACAATTTTAGAATATCAAAAGACATTTGAGCATATATTTACTATTTATAGTTACAATAAATTGATGTATTCAAAGTCAGCAAAGCATTCAGTCACATATTCCCAACTAGATCTTAGGACTCCTGTCTTCTATATGCATATTCTTTACACAATTTTTTTAAAAAAATTCTTACTAATAATCCAAAGACCTTAATTCTCCCCTTTTTCACAATCATCAAATATTGAGGGCAGAAAAATAATAGAAAGTATGAGAATTATGTCTAAATAATTAGGTCATATTTGTCCAAGACCCTGTTCTTTCATTGTCACTTATAATATCTAAATTCAATTCCTTGGTGTTTTTTATCTGCTTCCTGTTGTAATTTTTCCACTCTCTTTATCTATCCTCACTAATAATTGTTTCTTTAATAAAAATCAGAATCAGAATCAATAGGCTAAAGATCAGTTAAGGTTTATTTGTATTTCTGACATTTAAAATATTTTGGTGTGAATTCAAAATGAATAAATACTGTGAGTCTGTGAAATATGGTAGAGTGTTTTTGAAATTATAGTTTGTTCCCCTTCACAGAGAAATCTCAAGGAATATGGAAAATTGGAGCCTCAAAAGTAGCTGTTTGCCATGTTATTTATTCTCTCTCCCCTTTAATTACTTTCATTTTACTTACTAGTCACAATCAGATTATAGTTATTGTAAAGATCAAATGAGACAACTGTGTAAAATATTTGGTACATACTGTAGGCATCAATTAAATGTTATTTTCTTGCAAAATCCATTTATTTCTATAGAAAACAGATTTTGGTAAACTCACATTCTAAATCTATTTTTAAAATTTATTTGCAAAAAATAAAAATTGAAATCTAATAATAATTTTCTTAATAATTTTCTAAAATAATAATAGATATATCTTCTATTTTAATAAATAATTTTTGTATATTAATCTTTTCAGCATTCTGAATATAATGGGGTTTAATGAGAGGCTGAAATCCCTGTTTCTTTTTCCTTGACTTTCATTTGCTATATTTGGTATATGCATGAGAATATTTAAATTTAACATGTTCACCTATACTTCAGGATTGTGGCTGTGAAATGGTTTCATAAAAGGATGTTGAACTGCATTACCCTGAAAGTGTTCTGGCATTGCATAATATGGAGACATTTCAAAGTAAGAACTTTTCTTCCCACAAAAGAAGAATAAAAACACCCACCAATTAATGTAGCACTAAATGCTGATCCTGGCAAAGAAAAAGCACACAAAACAGAGAAGTTAGCTATGGAATGGAGTAAATAGAATGGAAAAATGAAAAAGAATTAGGATGGACACATATATTTTAAAAATTAATTTTAAAAATATTGAAGGCATCCATCCATTAAATGGGTACATATATTTGATAAATGAAATAATGAAGAAATTAATGGGTAACATAAGAATTTGTTGTAAATAATTTTAAAGGTTCTGATTCAAAAAGTGAATTTCCCACATTCACTGAATGGGAATGAGCATATATATGAAATCATAGGAAAAATAAAACCATGAGGAACTGCAAAACAGATTATTGTATTAGGAGTAATGGTAAAGTAAATTAAAAATTGTTATTAACTCTTATTCTTTATTGCTCATACAAAATGAATTATTTCCTAGCTTTATGATTAACAGTTTATAGTTCTCATTTGAGACAGTAGGCTTTGTCAAACTCAATTTTTAAAATAAAGTACTAGGTTAAAAAAGCATTACAGGTGTTGGTGATTTCTTATTACCCTCCAGAGTTGCAAATATCCATGACTTGTGTTAATTAATATTTTGTGTGCCATGAATATGAATCATGGAAGCAAGAGACAAAGCTGGATGGATGGTAGAAGATACATGCTTATTAAGTTAGCCTAGTTGACCACTCGGTCTCCACAAATCAAAATACCTTTACTATTCTCTACTTGGTAATGTAATAGCTTTTACTCTGACTATAGAAGTCATCACAAGGATGGAGACTGATCAAGGTCTCAGACATACTTCTCCCAAATGTGAGGAACTGTAACAGTGATTGAAAGTTTAGTTTCTAAGGCCAGACTCCTGGCTCTACATTTTACTAGCTGTGAAACCTTTAGCAATTTGCTTAAACTTCCTGGCCTGAGTTTTTTATTTTTTTTATATGTAAAAGAAGGTTAATATTTACTCTTACATTATCAGCTTGTTAAGGAGTAAATGAGTTAAAATAAGTAAAGAGTTTAAACTTGTTTTTGTGCCAGAGGACAGAAAGAACTATAATAGAGAATTTAAAGTGATGTCTGGGCAATTTATAATTTAAAAGGACTGTCTTTCAAGACCATAAATGACTTCTAAACTGGGTATTTAATTCTAGTCCAATCAATATAATTTAAAATAAGAGTATAAAACCTCAAAACAGAGAATCTAAACAAAACAATGAAATTGCTTAAAATAAATATATGAAAGAAAGGAACAGAAAATCCTAACAACAGAATAGAAGTTGAAGGGGGACTAGAAGAATAGCTCATTTCAATTGCAATACCTAGGAAATAATTGTGATAACAATCAAATACATTCCAGGGTAAGTTTTGCTGTCCAAAGTTATTTTAAACAACATTCTTCTTAGGGAAGTCAATCTATAGAATGCATCTTATATGCAAAGGAAAGAAATTTTTCTTTGTTTGTGGTGTCAGGGCTGGTAATGAAAAATAACAATAGCTGAGCAGACACTTTCCCTAAAAAGACATACAAATGGCCAACAGATATATGAAAAAATGTTCAACTTCACTAGCTATTAGGGAAATGCAAATCAAAACCATGATGAGATACTACTTCTTTGCATGGCTGTTATCAACAAGACAAGTAATAATAATGGCTATTATCAACAAGACAATGTTAGAAAAGCTGTGGAGAAAAAGAAACCCTCATACACTGTTGGTGGGAATGTAAACTGGTACATACACTATGGAAAATAGTATGGAGGTTCCTCAAAAAATTAAGAATAGAATTATTATATGACCCAGCAATCCCTCATTTAGGTGTCTACCCCCAAAATCTGAGAACTATAATTCATAAAGATATATGTATCCCTATTTTCATTGTAGCATTATCTAAGACATGAAAACAGCTGAAGTATCCTCTGATAAATGATTGGATAAAGAAGTTGTGGTACATACAATGAAATATTACTTGGCCAGCAAAAAAAGATAAAATACTGCCATTTGTAACAACATGGATGGATCCTGAGGTTATCATGCTAAACAAAATAAGTGAGGCAGAAAAAGTCAAGAACCTTATGACTTCATTTATATATGGGATATAAAACTGAAAGCAACAAACTAAGAAAACAAAATAAAAAACTCACAGACATAGACAATGGTTTAATGTTTACCAGAGGGTAATGATGGGTGGTAGAAGATGGTTAAGAGGGTGAATTTTATTGTGATAGAAGGAGAACTGACTTTGGGTAGTGAACATACAATGCAATATATAGATAATGTATTATAGAATTGTCCACTGGAGACCTATATAATTTTAATAAACAATGTCACCAAAATAAATTTAATAAAAACTAAAAAGAAATAATTGTAGCTAAGGTATATGGATACACTATGGTAAGGACTTTAAATATATGTATGTGTATTATTTCAGTGTCAATCTAAACTCAATCTGAGGGTGAGAAAAGGAGAATACCTATTTTTCCCCTAAAAGTTAAAGAAGTTAAAAATAGATACTAGACCAGAATTATTTATTGGCTGTTACATATAATAAATATGGCAAAATTCAATTTACTAATTAATTCCAGTATTAGCGCACTAAGTACAATTCTAAAATGCATTGTTCTATATATATACTAATGGCAAGAGCTAAGAGTCATGAGATTAAATTAACTTAAATCCTGTTCTCAAAGAACTCATAAATCAGGAATACTAGTTTAGAATGTTGTATGAAAAACCCTCAGTTTTTTGCTAAATAGCTTTTGTTGTTAATATCAGAAATACACTTCTAAATTACTGTACTTCCAGAGAGACTTAGAAATGTAATTTTCATTTTTTAAATATAGAAAGCTATACTTCCTATTGGAAATCAATGTTCATCATGGTAATATCTTGGATTTTTAAGCTTATTCTTTCAGTTAAGTAAGAAAGATTTTTATAAAGGCCTTTTACTTTTAGATAATGGAGACGAAGATTCACTTACAAATAGTACAATTCCATATAGCTTATTGATAAATAAGATACTTTGATAGAGATAAGTATTATATAACTTCTTAAAAAGTCATCAGTATAACATGCCAGAAGGCAAATTAGAGGATTATATATACACCGAGTGTATTGGGACCCAGAATAAGAAGGGTTTACTTTAAATTTAGGGAAGAATTGATTAAGACATAACAGAAAGCCTGGCTCTTGAAGAATGGATAGGAATTAAATAGGAGAATAATTTTTGTGTGGAGGGAATAGAATAAAATGTAATTTTTCAGAGAAACACCAAGGATTATCTGGTTTTACTTTATCCTAGGGATGTATTAATAATACCCGTGCAATGGAAACACATCCAGAGAGTGTTCTATGCAAATAGAAACAGAGAAAATGAAAAAGGAAATTTTTAGGGGGAAAAGAACTCCTTGGAAGCTGTACCTATATTAAATCTCTCTCTCTCTCTCTCTCTCTCTCTCTCTCTCTCTCTCTCTCTCTCTCTCTCTCTCTTCTTTTTACAGATGGAAAGGCAACCTGGTTATGACATCTTGGTCAAATTAACTCCAATACCATGTGAAATAACAGGGCAAAACATAAAAATGTGGAATTACTGTCAATGACTTCTAATGCACTATACTGAGAAGCAATGTGTGTCTTTTTCTTTTCAAAGAGAAAATTGTGACAGCCCAATTTAAATTACTTCAATGAAAATGTAGTTGTTCACATAGATAACACAGAAACAACAGATACAATCTTGAAGGTCTTCAGAAAAACATTTTGCATTGCCCCATGACATAGTCACTATATAAAAGCATTAGAGACACAGTCTGTATAACACTTACTGCTTTATAGTTTCTGGAACTTCCCAAAGACGTTAATTTATTTTCTTTCCTAAAATCTGTATGAAGTATTTTACAAAGCCTTCTTAGAATTTTTTTAAAGTGGACTTTTTATTTTTTTATGGAGGTATGTATGTATGTATGTATGTATGTATGTATTATAGGAAGGGCTGTCCAGAAAAATCCAGCCACAAATACCTCTATTTTTCATATTAGACAGTTGAATACTTTCCAGACAGCCCTTGTATATTTATATTTCTCCCTCCTCCTTTCTTGCCCTTTCTCTCTCTCTCCCATCCTTTCTCTTTTTTTTTCTTTCCTAACATTAAATTAGATGGCTATATTCCAATGAATGGGACAAATTATATGCTTTTCACATGCTCCTTTGATATAGCAGGGTATAATGGCCAAAATATGTAGGGCTCCCTCCTCTGCAGACTGGCAACTGCGTTATTCAACAACCAGACACATCCAGAGTTCTAGAAGTATATTCATATTTTATCACAAATCTCTTTAGAAGAGTGTTCATAAGTAATGATCACTGGAGATGAACTTCAAGAAGGTAAAGAAATAGAAAACTAGGTTTTTGATCATCATCCTCACAGATGTTAGTCACTTAGGATCTAGCCAGACTTCTGATGGTGAGATATCAATGTATTGAACACAGATGGCATCACATGATGGTTAGGCTTGCAGGTGAAACATGCTGGAATGCACTGCTGATGCAGATGTATACTTGGAGAAAAAATCAAACATCCCAGGTTTGTTTTGTTTTCCTTTCCATTTTTTTTAAAGTAAGTTTTGGAGTAATTTCTTACATGCTGGTCTGCAACAATAATAATATGTTCACTGACTTTTCAACATTATTGAACATCTAAATATGTGACTGTTTTCTTTCTGATGATTTGGTCTCAGTTTTTAGACAGATAGTCCATTCACTCTGCCAAGTTCTTTCTGAATAGCCTGTGTTATGGGAATAGACTCTGCTGTTTTGTTTTACCTTGCCTTTTTGGGTTATTTGCTGTTATAAAGCTCTGATTCACAAGCCAGAAGTGACTCACGGTGGAGTCAGCAGGACTCGCTCTAGGTTACTGCCTCAGCCTCCCTTCCAAGCTGAATGTTCCTACCAGGTCAGACTGGACCAGTCTTTGATGTGCTTCCAGGAAATGGAAATAACTTCTAAATTATTAATTAAAAACCAAGAGAAAAGTTAAAATGCTAGCAGTTTTGCCTTTCGAAGTATCACAAAATTTTCAATTTTCTAAAATATTATATTTTTCAGTGAAAATTAATTTTAAGTATTCCTCACATTGGCTACTAACAGAAATACTAAGCATTTGAGAAAATAGATTGATATGGGCAAAATAAAAAAAAAAAAAGCTTTTCAGGTCTTCCTAGCTCCTGAACAGTCTCCTGCCCTCAAAGCCTTGCCTTGCATGCATAGTTAAATCAACAGCTACAAGGCTTACTGGTACTTAAGAGAGATCCAGACTATTTCCATTTTTTTAATATTCCTGGTATATAAGAAATGAAGAAATGTTCCAAATAAGATTATCAAACTATAATATTTTTAAAATGTTGATACTGACAAATAATATTTTGAAAAAACACACATAAAATACAAACTGATTTGTACTTGAAAATGACATCAAAGGTCTAAATTTTTAAGGCCTTTTGTAAAAGTAAAACTAAAGTCAAATGACCCCCCTACTTTGGTTTCTCTGTGATTCTACATACACAAGTGAATTTTTTTTTCTCATAAAAGTTTAACATTAGATTTGTTTTAGGAATACATAGACTTTAATAGGTTGGTAAGAGGTGATTCTTTTTTTTTGTGGGGGTAGTTCCCTGGCTGAGAACTGAACACAGGCCACTAGTAAGGGGTGATTCTTTATAACTCAGAAAAATAAGTCTCTAATGATGATGATACATCATATGTTGGAATTAATCTTTGGGGGGTTTGGCTCAGCATCCCTTTAAAATCATTCCACATGTTTACCTCACTAACCAATTAAGAGCATGACATTTTTTAGAAAGTTAATTTACTATTCTAAGTTGTCTTTGCACATGAAATGATAAATATGACTTTCACAAACTACTCTCATGAATTAGTTTAATGGAAAAAATTATTCAGAATATTCTCGCACAGAAATACTTAGATTTTTATGGTGGCCATGCAAAAGTATTGAGAAATCCCCTATGTCTCTCACAAGTAGCTAATGATTTTTACTTGTGAATTTAACAATTTAAATTTCTTTCTTTAGGGCTGTTTTTCTTGAAGCCCTAGAAAATAGGACCCAGGCAAATGATACACTTTCAGTAAGATAAATATTCTAAACAAAACTCATTTTAGTATATTAAATTAAGCTGTACATACCCATTCACATACTTACTCGTTATAACTCAAATAATCTAATTGTTTATCTATGTAGATTGGTAACCAAAATGCCATGATAAATGTAACATGGGTTTACTATAGCGATAGTATACAGCTTCAGTCTAAGAAATGTTTAGTCACTTATTATAAAATAGTTATATAAAATAATTGCTTTCTTATATTATAAACTACTTGAGAAGTATGTGTTCAAACATGAAATTGTAGCCTTTTGAGATTTCAGCTAGCTTTTGTATTCTACAGTATGATAGTGTAAAACCTTCCAATAACTCTAGAATATGTCTTGAAAAAATTTTATATGGTATACTGCCTATAAATTCAAGGTCTCTGGTTTTCCTCTGGGGAAGTGTGTGTGTGTGTGTGTGTGTGTGTGTGTGTGTGTGTGTATCCCCAGAGGATATATATTCACACATACATATACATTTTTTAATGTTTAAAATATTTTTTCTATATGATAGCACTTACATAAAATACTACTAGTCCATAGCAATCATACCATCAATGGTAGATATTATTATAAATGATTAACTGATTGTTATAATATAGATTTCTTGAAAATAACAGCAAAAATTCTGTAATAAAATAAAGTAGCTTCAAGACTGAGGAAAGATAAAGAACAGGCAGTTAGAGACAACAATGTAAGGTCTGACCAAATAACACCAATCAGACTTCTAGGAAACCTATCCTCCAATTACAGAGGCTGAAGGAGATTAAATTAAAAGCTTTTAGGTAAGTATTAGAGAGGAAATTGTTTGTACACCAAAACAAGACATGCTAATAATTATATGTAAATGGAATGCAAAAGTAGAAAATAAGGCAGCCTCATATGTCATTGGGAATTTTAACTAGGGATCAGAAATAAAGCAGCAGATCAGCTCATGGATTTCTATGGAGCCAAATTTGTCCTTCACCAATACATACTTCAATCAACTGAACAGATGACCATATACAAGAACTTCACCAGATGGCCAATACAGAAATCAAGTAGACTATGTAATCAGAAACAGGAAACAGAACAGTTGTATTCTCTTTGCCAAAACAAGACCAGAAGCAGATTGTGGTACTGACTATGAATTGTTATATCAAATATTAGAGACTATAAGAATCACAGACTCAAAATGCAACATAAATTACATTCCTGATGAATTTAAAACCCATATAAAAAACAAATTTGCATTGTTAAATTTAATTGACCAAAGAACCAGAAGAACTGTGGACTGAAACTAGAAATATTATTAGAAAAGAATGTGAACAGATAATGCCAGACAAAATAAGGAAGAAAATTGAGAAGAATGATGAAACACTAAAAATTGTTAAAGACAGGTGAGAGGCAAAAGTAAAAGGTGACAAAACCAGGGTTAAAAATGTGAACAGAATTTTTCAACAATTAATGACATAGAGAAAAAGGGAACTACTATAATAGTCAATGTAAAGAGACAGAAGAATAATAACAAAAAAATCAAGAAAATACAGTAAAGTTGCAGAATATAAAATCAATATACAAAAATCAACTGCATTTCTATATACCAATAATGAAACTTCAGAAAAAGAAATGAGACAAACAATACCTTTTGTGATTGCAACATAAAGAATAACATACCAAGGAATAAACTTAACAAAGAACGTGAAGGAGTTATACACTGAAAACTATAAGGCACTATTAAAAGAAACTGAAGAGGGCACAAAGAAATGTAAAGATATTCTGAGTTCTAATTGGAAGAATAAACATAGTTAAATTGACCATATTACCCAAAGCAATAAACAGATTTAACACAATTCCCATAAAAATCCCACAGCCATTCTTTCAAGAAATAGATAAAAGAATCATCAGATTAATATGGAACCACAAAAGACCCCGAATCATCAAAGCAATCCTACATAAAAAGAATAAGTCTAGAGGTATTACACTCCTCAATTTCAATCTATACTACAAAGCATCAATAATCAGAACAGCTTGGCATTGGCAAAAAAACAGACACACAACCAATGGAACAGAATCGAGAACCCAGAAATAAAACCACAAATATATGCAAAGATAATTTTTTACAAAGGAGCAATAAATATACAATGGGGGAAAGAAAGTCTCTTTGGTAAATGGTGCTGGGAAAATTGGGAAATCACATGCAAAAGAATGAATCTGAACTGCCAACTGTAACTATATAGCAAAATTAATTCAAAATGGATTAAAGACCTCTACATAAAACCCGAAACAATGAACTGTATACAAGAAAATATTGATACTAAACTTATAGACCTTGGGTTTAGGGAGTATTATATGAACCTGGTCTCAAAGGCAAGAGAGTTAAAAGCAAAAAATAAAAGAATGGGACTATATCAAACTAAAAAGCTCTGCACAGCAAAGAAACCTTCAACAAAGCAAAAGACAACCAGCTGAATGGGAGAAAATATTTGCAAACAATGTCTCTGATAAGGGGTTTATAACTAAAATATATAAAGAACTTGTACAACTCAACAATAAAAAAACAAACAATCCAATTAAAAAATGGGCAGAAGACCTGAACAGACACTTCTCCCAGGAAGACATACAAATGACCAATAGATATATGAAAAAATGCTCAGTTTACTAGCTATTAGGGAAATGCAAGTCAAAACCACAATGAGATACCACCTCACACCTGTTAG
Source organism: Lyroderma lyra (assembly GCA_004026885.1). Lineage (NCBI taxonomy): Eukaryota > Metazoa > Chordata > Mammalia > Chiroptera > Megadermatidae > Lyroderma > Lyroderma lyra. The sequence continues at coordinate 78,857 of PVJL010001364.1, read as the reverse complement.
AATGGCTGTTATCAACAAGACAAGGAATAACAATTGTTGGAGAGGGTGTGGAGAAAAAGTAACCCGCATATACTGCTGGTAGGAATGCAAACTGATACAACCACTATAAAAGACAGTATGGAGGTTCCTCAAAAAACTAAGAATAGAGTTACCATATGACCCAGCAATTCCACTTCTGGGTATTTACCTCTAATTGAAAACCTTAGTACACAAAGACATGTGTACCCAATGTTCATCACAGCACTATTCATGGTGGCCAAGTTATGGAAACAGCCAAAGTGTTCTTTGATAGATGAATGATTAAAGAAACTGTGGTACATATACACAATGGAATATTACTCAGTCATAAGAAAGGATGAAATAGGGCTATTTACGACAACATGGATGGACCTTGAGACCATCATGCAGAGAAAAATAAGCCAGACAGAAGAAACCAAGAACCATATGATTTCACTGTTTTGTGGAACACAAAGCTGAAAGCAACAAAGAAACAAAAACTCATGGACACAATCAATAGTTTAATGGTTAGCAGTTATCTGAGGGTACGAGGGGAGGGGGTGGGGGAAAAGGGACTGAGTCTCAAATATATGGTGATGAAAAGAGAATTGACTTTGAGTAAAGAAAAATCAAGAGATCTCTACCAGAAATTTCAATTAATAAAAGAGAAATTCAAATCTAAACTTGGAATGCTAAATGACCAACAAGGGAGCACATTATCTGACTAGGAGAAAATAAAGGGAAGGTGAAAACAATATACTAAAAATCTATACAGAGGAGACAAAGGGATGACAGATACCTTTGAAGATGATTCCTATAAAGTAGAATCTATAATTCTAGATGGTGAATTGAAAGCTTCCCTGAATGAACTGGGAAAAAATAAATCAGGATTAGATGAAATACTCATAGAATTATTTCACACTAGGCAAAGGACTTCACCGGTCATTTCTCAAGATGAGAAATATAAATGGTCTAGAACCACATGAAAAATGCTCAGTATTATTCATTAGCAAAATGCAAATTAAAATCAATAAGAAACCAACCTGCACCCACTAAGATGGTAATAATAATAAATAATAGTAAAAATAAATGGAAAATAACAAGTATAGGTAAGGCTTTGGAGAAATTGGAACCACAAGACATTGTTGGTAAGAATGTATAATGGTTCACTTATGGTGGAAAAGAGTTTGATTGCTTCTTGGAATTACCAAATGACTCAGCAATTCCACTCCTAGGTATACACCCAAAAGAACTGACAAGTACTCAAATATATGTGTGTTAATGGCCATTGCAGCACTATTTTCAATTGCTTAATTTGCTATAAAGCTTTAGAGAAATGTGAGCTTTCAATATTTCAGTCTTGTAAAGTGAAACATTGCTAATTACAAGGTTATAAAAAGTAAAGTGAAGCTAATGATAATATTTGCAGAAATAAAGAATATTATATTTCTCAATTTTCATTTGAAAGATGCATTGCTATATGAGAGTACAGAAATATTTCTTAACTGGTTTGTTGCTTCAACATTATGCTTTCTTGATTATTTTTCTAGGAGAAAAGAAAATGCTTGAAGGTACTGATGACCTCCTTTTCTCTTCCTTTTAATTTCCCAACGTCATTACTATTACTAAGTTTAAAATCACTCTTTTTGTAGTTATGTCTTCAAAAATGTAGTGGGCTAGCAAGACATATTTGCCTAAATCTAAAATTGTGAAAACATGATAGCATAAGAACTGAAATAACAGATCAGTTCACTGGAAAATGAACACTGATACTGTCAACTTTCTCAACTTTTACATTGTCCTGATGGAATAGGATAATGAATGCCACAAACAACTACCAAATGCTGATTCCTTCTTCAAGGTCAAAAAATCATTTACAGTTCTAATATGTTACCATGAGATAATGATTACATTCTTTTATCAGAAAATGCATTATGGAGTTTATTCAGACAAACTGAAGTAGAATAATAAAGTTAACATTTCTAAGAATATGAAAACTCATCCAAAAACATAAATGTAAATAAAAAAAGTATTAAAGCATCTTCTCCTTTTCCTTTTCAGCACTCATTTCTTATACTCCAGTATGCTAAATATTATAGTACTGCCTGCCTATGAATTATTCCATTTTGAAGATAAATTATTGATTCATAAAGAGCCATCATAGTGATTCCAATGCTTCTATAAAATATTTTCTCATTGGCAATCTCTTATTAGAAAAAATTTAACTTTATTTTAAGTGCTATAAAATGTAAATCTCTAATTCTACATGCTGTGTCTTAGAATTATGATTGAATACTATGTGATATGTTTTTCTAAAGCATTAGATCACTACCAATTTAAGGAATGATTTAATAACTACCTATCAAAAGCCATGGGAAATGACCAGTGGTGTAAAGTCTTTACTGAATTATCTTGAAATAATAAAGGTATTTTACATTCAGTACCTTAGAATGCCTAACCACAAAATCATAGGAATCTCTATTGTTATTTTTTTTTCTATCTCATTGATTGATCATCCATCCCTTGACCCACAACACAAACTTGGAACATGAAATTACAACAGTTCAGAGTTGTTTCTATCTACATATATTTGCAGTGAATAAAATGATTTCTTCATATTTCTTATTCTTTAAATCATTTGAAAAAGAACCCTCCAAATTAAATTAAATAACAAAATTTCCCTGGAAAGTACTATAACCCTTATTCCAAATAAACTACTAAATCATTTGGTTCTTTATAAGACAGTGCTATTAACAACAGAAAAATATGGCAATTAAATTAAGTGGCAAGAAATATTTTGTTCAGTATTCTAGGAGGTAAAGCTCATGGGTTTATATCAGTAGGATAAAATGGTTTACTAAGTACCATTTCAAGACATTAATTTTAAATTCTCAATTCTACACACTCAATTACATGAGGATAGAGGCATAGTAGGATGGATGATAAGATGATTTTCCAAATGTGTAATTCATAAAACCTGAGCTTATCAATTGCTGTGCATTTGAGTGAGCATTTATTGGCATCAATTCTTGCCATAAAGAGGAAACCTGTTGAAAACACCAGCAATGAAGCTTTTTTAAAATAATTACAATAACATTGATGATGTCTTAGAAACATATTTATCATTTTAATAGTCATGACACACCAAAGAAATTTATGCATATTTATTCACGTCAAAAGGAAAATTAACCTTTTCACTGTGTTGAGTTCAATTTTTTTTTAATATGTGTCAAAAGGCCACAAAAAAGTGGATATTTTTTCTCTTTTATTATAAAATGTTATTTAATAATAACATCTTGAGTTGATTTGTACACAAATATTATTTTTATTTTATGTTTTTGTTATATGGTAAGAAATGTACCACTATATTGAATTTTAGTAGAAAATACTCAAAACATACTAAGCGCCATCAGTTAGATTTAAGAATAGGTAAATTAAAATCTAATGGCATTGATGACATAGAAAGTTTATTACAAAATGTTACACAATATGGCATACAAAACATCTTTGTTGTTGACAATGTGAGTCACAGGAAAACATATTTAAAAATCTTGTAAATGGAGAAAAGTCCTTAAAACAGTTTCACACTGAATAACAATTTTACCACAATTATGGCATTTATGTTTTTAAGTAAATACAGTTAAGCTGGTACATTTTATTAAAATAAGTTATTACATTAAAGTATAAAAATTTTCTGTTGTTATTCATTCTTGAAAAACACAAAAATATTGAAAAATGTACATTTTTTTTTTGAGCTGATGGGATAAACTTGAATGCCACAGTGAAAGGGTTAATGCTATGATGCCGAGTCTTTAATGAAGTATTGTAAAATCTACAATTAGCAATAAATAGTACTTTAAGCAGTGATTTCATCTGAGGTTCAAAGAAGTGACTAACCTATATAAGTAGCCTCCACGCCTGGAGACTGAGGACAATGATTAAGGCTGAGTTTTATCAGAAAAAGGAATGGGGGCTTGCCTTGTCCCTGACATGCTATAATATATCACCTAATAGATAAGAAATTAAAATTTAGTTCAACCTATTAAGAGTAATTTATTCATGTAGATAAAATGGTTTATCAGAGGGCCCAAACACTTCTTGTATACTTTTTTTTCCATACACTTGTATTTAGGCATTCCCTTGAGGAGGGAGAAAGAGAAGGAGTGATGAGTGTAATCACCTTTAGCTTCAAATCTTCTAATTTTACTGATGTTTTCAATCTCTCAAGAGAGTTACTTATTGTTCTTCACAACACTAAGCTTTTAAATGCCATCTCATAAAATTTTTCAACCAAAATATAGTGAGACAGCAGTTCTATAGTCTAGCTTAATAATTTTTTTACATTGTTTTCAACCATTGAAGTTAATTTTTTCAACTGTTTTAATTTGAATTTCTTGCAACTTGTTCTTGAGGTTAAACTAAAATAGATTAAAATCCCCATTACCGTTTATAGCTTCAGGCTAAACTACCTCAATTTATTAAGCCAGTTCTTTTAATACTCAGTTTAACTCACCACACTTGTTCTAGTGCTTTAATTCAAACTCTACATATAATTCAAGACACAGAACAGTACACAGAAGAAAACCCTAATAAATAGTGGGACTTCACTGATGCAAATGGAATTAATGTTGACTGCGTATGGTGATGAAAAGAACATTGACCTGGACTTCAGGTTCCTCACCTTTAAATGGAGTAAAATAAACAAGGTCTACAAAAAATAAGTGGTTTAGAAATCAAACAAGCAACTGCATGAAAAAATATTTTATTAGTTACAAGAGGCTATAAAAGCATTAAGTATATTATGTATATATGTTTATTATATGTATATATGTATACACATGTTTATTAAAATGTATATTTTGATTTTGAAAATGATAAAAAAATGTCAAGCAACTATTGGAATACACTGTAATGCTACTATGTACCCTATACCTTAAAATATAACTCAAAGTTTTATAAATATTTATAATCATTTTAATTGATCACTAGTTTTTTCAGTAACAGCTAATGCAGCATGTTGGAGAATCCTAAACAATTAGTATTTTTAGGAATATAAATAAATACACAAAAGTTAAGGTATGTGTGTTGGGAGGGGATGCATTTGGGAAAATATGTATGTAGCTTTACTGTTGAGAGAATTACAAACTGCATGACTTCAAAATGGAGAGTGTAGTGAATTGTTAAGAAAGCAATAATATGATAAAGTGCTTATGAAGCTAATTAATGTTAAATAATGGTCTATGTTTTTAAACTGTTAGTAATAATCTGCTCTATTCAGAACTCTCCTGGGTTAGTTAAACTGGCATGTCAAAATATTTAGTTTTATATTTTCAGCACAGGTCTTTCACTGAACATAAATCTAATTCTTACAAATATGCTCATTTGCATATTTTGATATGTAATGTCTGGGAAGGATAACACAAATAATCTTATTTTTCCCCTTCAGTTTTAAATGCTTTGTTTTGAAATTAATCCTTAAGTATTAATTATAATGAAATTGCAATGTTACAAATTGCCAAAATCAACTTAAAAAACTTTCTGGTTTGCATTCATTGACATTTGTATATATGTATACATTTGTTTTGATTTTTATCAATTCTAATAACATAAATTATTGCACTATCATTTATTTTGAAAATCACTTTAAAATAGTATTTTATATTTCAATTTAAAACAGTTGAATTTTAAAATGAAGGATTTAATCATAAAGAAAAACTAGTATAAAAAATATATATTAAATACAAAGAAAGTAAAAACTACAGAAAAAATGAGGCTTTTAGGAAAGATCCAAGATGGTGGAGTAGATAAATGTTGTACCTGCCTTTTTCCATGAACACATTAAAATTACAACTAAATTATAGACTAATCAAACTGGAAAACCATCTGAAGTCCAGCTGAACAGAAGTTTTATAACTAAAGATATAAAGAAAAAGCCATATTGAGACTGGTAGAAGGGGTGGAAGTGTGGAATGGGCTGGCCCCATACCTCTGTGAGGAGGTTGAGAATCAAGAGAGATATCTCTGCCATGGAGGTCCCTCTGGGAGGAGCAAAGGACCCCTGCCACACACCAGGCTCCCCAGCTCAGAGTACTGCTGCCAGGAAGAGGATTCCCCATAACATCTGGCTGTGAAAAACAATGGGGATTTTGACCATCCATGTGGGACAGAAGGCTGCAGGAAACCCGGACTTTCTCTTTAAAAACCTCACACATACTCACCCTGGGCTCTGGGGGCATTGGCGACATATGGCAAGTGACTGAGTTGTGTGGCTTTGGGGTGAGGACTGGAGGGACATTGCTGTTTTCCCTGTGAGGGGTCCTCCTCCCCTATATCCAGTAGGTAGGCACCAAATTTTTTGTGTTGAGCTCTCCTCACATGCCCATGTTCAAAACTGAATCTGCACTAGCTTGGTAAGCTCCATTCACTCCACCCTACCCAACTCCCATAATACAGGAGGCACGTTCTTAGGGAGCATCTAGTTCCATCTACATTACACTCTTTCTTGGAGAACTATCAAGGGTCATAGGCTCCAGGCAAGCAGTAACTGACCTGGGTGCACTCTGAACTTTTTTTGGCACCAAAACAGAATCTACATTAAGCTGGTGAACACATTTTTTTCCAATTTAGTGACTCCCTGATACCCTGTCTCACCCAACTTGTGTATCGCACAAAACAAGGCTTTATCAGCAGCTGAACTTTAAGGGAGTTGACAGGTGGCAACAGGCCTCAGAGTGTCCTGGCTTTTTAAGAAATTACCTCAGGCCTGGTACTGGTGTCAGCTATCCTTTGTTCACAGTTTGGCCTCTCCCATGTGCCTCCTGGTTTAGCACAGGCAGTGACCAAGTACAGATAATTTTGGTACAAGGTAGTTCCTGGCCAATCACAGGAAGTGGGCAGCCTAGGCCTGTACCACAGTCCCTCTCAAGACCCCAGAATCAACATACTTAAAGGTTGGCTTCAGACCACAGCAGAGCACCATCCAATCAGTTCCACAAGCAGCACACACAAAGGTCATTCTCAATGGGCACTAAAACCCACTGCAGAAAATCCCACTCAGTTGTGTAAGCCCCTCACACAGCAGCCTGTAAACTGTGGATGTGGCCAAACCCCACAGGCAATCAGCCTGAGGGTCAATCCCACCCACTGATGTGTCAATAGCAATCAATGATCAGAAGGGCACACACAAAACACACAGGGGACACTCCTGGAGCACCTGGAACAGGTGAAGAGGGAGACTGTACCAGGGGCCCACAGGGCACCTACTGAATACAGCCAGCTGGCTAAGACTGGGAGGCACAGCAGATCCACCCAATACATAGAAACAAACACAGAGAGGCAGCCAAAATAAGAAAACAAAGAAATATATTCAAAATAAAAGAATAAAATAAAACTCTAGAACAAGAATTAAACAAAATAGAGGCAAACTACCAGATACAGAATTCAAAACAATGGTTATAAGGATGCTCAAGGAACTTAGAATTTCAACAAAAAGACAGCAAGCATAAAAAAGGACATAGAGATAATCAAAAAGAACTAGTCAGAAGTGAAGAATACAATAACTGAAATGAAAAATGAATTAGAAATAATCACCAGCAGACTAGATAAAGCATAGGATTAAATCCGCGATTTGGAAAACAAGGTAGTAGAGAATACCCAAACAGAACAACAATAACAACAACAAAAATAAATAAGTAAATAAAAAATAAATAAAATAAAATAAAAATAAAAATGAGGATTGTATGAGACCTCTAGGAAAACATCAAATATACCAACATTTGCATCATACAAGTACCAGAAGGAGAAGAGAGAAAGCAAAGGAATCTATTAGAAGAAATAATGACTAAAAACTTTTCTAACCTGGCGAAGGAAAATGATATACCTGCTCAGGAAGTGCAGAGAGTCCCAAACAAGATGAATCCAAAGAGGCCCACACCAAGACATATCATAATTCAAAAGGCAAATGTTAAAGACAAAGAGAATCCTAAGACCAGCAAGAGAAAGACAACTTGTAACTTATAAGGGACCTCTCATAAGATTGTGAGCTGATTTCTCAACAGAAACTTTGCAGGCCAAAAGGGACTGACATGAAATATTCAAAGTGATAAAATGTGAGGACTTACAACCAAGATTACACTATCCAGCAAGGCTATCATTTAAAACTGAAGAACAGATAAAGAGCTTTCCAGACAAGAAAAAGCTAAAGAAGTTCATCACCACCAAACCAGTATTATAAGAAATGTTAGAGGGACTTCTTTAAGACAGAAAAAAAAAGAAAAAGATAAAAAGTATGAATAATAAAATAGCAATAGCTACACATCTATCAAAAATTACTTTCATTGTAAATGGATTAAATGCTACAAAAGACATAAGAGACCTGAATGGATAAGAAAACAACACTCATATATGCTGCATATTAGGGGCTCACTTCAGATTCAAAGACACACACAGACTGTAAGTATAGAGATGGAAGATATTTCATGAAAATGAAGAAAAAGAAACAAAAAAGTGGAGTTGCAATACTGTACCAGAAAATATATACTTTAAAACAAAGCCTATGAAAAGATGTAAAGAAGGACCCAGTCATCCCTTTCCTATTTATCTAAAGAAATGGAAAATGTTACTTTGAGGGGTTGTGTGCATCTATATGTTCATTGCTGCCTTATTTACAAAGACTGCGATGCAGAGGAAGCCTAGGCGTCCACTGGTGGATGAATGGATAAAGAGTAGGTGAACCATCTATACAATGGAATATTGCGCAGCCATGGAAGGGAATGGGTTCTTGCCATCTGTGGCTGCATGGATGGACCTGGAAGCTATTGTCCTGAATGGAGTATGTCAGAAAGAATGATGCAATGTGATTTCACTTATATGTGGAATATAAAGAACAAAATAAACAAACAAAACAGAAACAAACTCATAGATATAGAAAATATCTTGACTGTTGCTAGCTAGATGAGGGGCTGGGGCTTGGGTAATAAAAAGAAGGAATTAAGAAGTACAAATGGGTTGTGACTAAGTAGTAATGGGATGTAGAATAAAGAATATACTCAATAAAATTGTAATAACTATGTATGGTGTCAGATGGGTACTAGATTTATTGTGGTGAAAAATGAAAGACAAGTTAAGAGGAAGGGTGAAAAGGGGAAGGGACAGAGAAGTACAAAGTGGTTGTTAACAAAATAGTCATGCAGATTAAAAGTAAAGCATAGGGGAATACAGTCAATAATATGGTAATAACTATTTATAGTGCCAGGTGGGTGATCACTCCTTAAATTATATAAATGTCTAACCACTATGCTGGACACCTGAAATTAAATTATTGAATGTCAACTGTAATTGAAAAATTAAAAATGGGGGGTGAAAGGTGAACGAGACTAAGGGATCCAAATTTCCAGGTATAAAACAAATAAGTCATGGGGATGTAAGGTACAGCATAGGGAATACAGTCCATTAATATTGTGAAAGCATGGTATGGTGTCAGGAGGCTGCTGGTATTATTAATATAATAGTGATCATTTCATTAGGTATATAAATGTTGAATAACTATGGTGTGTACCTGAAACTAATATATTAACTATATTTTTTAATAAAAATCTTTTTAAAAGAATAAGATTTCTATTATTTACAAAGCCAATCTTTCTAACATATATAAATACCACCATCATAAGATTATTTCATCAAAGTCAGTTTTAATACACTGATTTCTATACTGCTTTCTCAAAGAGAATAATAAAAAACAACACCTAAAAATATTATTCTTCAAATCACACTTGGCCATGATAATCACTATTTTATAAATCTGTATATTCTGACAGAAATAAAATTTCTCAATTTAGGTTATGGAAATTGCTCTCAGAAGTAGACATTAATGGGTTCCAAAAATCTTAAAAATAGCTATCAAAACAGCAATCAGTGAAGTAAACATATTCTTGGAAAAATCAGCTCATGAATACCATCTGCTTGGCATAGGATCCTGACTTAAACTCTAGAATAAAATGATTTTAACAAAGAGTATGCCTATAAAGCTCTAAACTTGTTCAATAAGTCTAAGGGTAGATAGAACAAAACAGCTTTAACACTTAACAATGTATTTTTAAGACCTTATGGAGGTGATAATTTAAATGTAGCTTATTTTAGTACAAAAAGTGGTATGTATCATCATTGAAATACATTCCTTTTTCATAGAGGAATAATTTTAAATGTTATTTTTTAAGATAGAGAAGTTTTGAATAAATTTGATCCCTTCTAGTTTCAAACAAATTATTTGAATTTACTATGCTACTTCTCCCAATGGATACTGTCCCTTTCTGCCCTGATTTTGTAAAGAATGTGCTACATTAATCTTCCTTGCTGAAGTTACTGATCATGGGGGTAATGATGTAATCAGTCTCATTGTGTAAAAGAAAGAGAAAGGGCCTTTTGGTGCTCTGCTTTATGAAAATTTTGTAGATGTGATACTAGAGATAATCCACTGATACACAGAAAACTACTACAGTGAAATGAATTTGAGAGAGTGTGGTGTCATCCACTTAGCAAATGGAAGAAAAACACAGAGGAGAAAGCGAAAGAAAAAACTGTAGTACTGAATTACACAAAATGTATAGTGGTACATAAATAAGATTTTATTTATTTTGCTTTGTTTTACTTTTTGTTTTAGGTGAAAGTGAGAATTTTGTTAGCCCCCCCCCCCAACTAAAAACAGTTTGATGGAAAGAATGTATATTAACTCACTAATTTGTCAAATTAATTTATTGTTAAAGAGAATCTACTAGGAATAAGGAGACATTGTTCTAGGCACTGGGGATATAGCAGTGAATATAATAAACAAAAATTTTCACTCATAAGTTCTGATGGGGCAAGAAAATCAATAAAATTACAAAGGACCTAATATAGTATTTTTGAATGTGATATATGACACACAGAAAAATCAAGAAGGGCTTAATAATAGAGTGTTAGAGAAATGGGTGTTTCTCAACTGGTCAGTTAAGGAAGACCTCATTACCCAAAAGAGTAAATTTAAAATGGTTATAGAGAATAGGAATCTAAAACTTCTAAAGAAGCGGTATTATATACCCCACAGAATATGAAAGGCACACAGTTAATAGGAGATTTGAAAATTATTTCTACCAACCAAAAAAGTACAGCTCTTTAATGAGAGTTGGCAAATTTCTGTTCAGGAAATACAAATGTTGCCAAACGTCTACCTGAGGAAAGGGTAATAATTTTACTGAATATCAACAATTGCCAGGCTTAGTGATGGGAAGGTTATGTTACTTCATTCAAACATTACAAATAGGTATTTGATCACTGTACACCAGTTTCCACCCATTTTAAACTACCTGCCTTTCATTGAACATATTAATTGAAAAATAGTTCTACCGATAAATGTTAGAAAATAACTATGTACACACTACCTTTCATTTGAAAGCATACTTCTTGCTGTGTTTTTCTAAATCATAAAAATATATTATTATCAAGTTGTAGCTAAGTAACAATATTAATTCTATGGAAAGGAATACAAGGACTATTTGGAGAAAATCTAGTGTAAATGCCTCTATTTTTCATGTTACATGGCTGAATACTCTCTGAACAGCTTTCTTATATTCTAACCTTACTTTAGTGGTTCCTCTTGCAAATTTCCTAGGGAGAAAATGAAGGACCTAAGAGAAAAAGTGGTGATTTTTTTCCTATCTTTACTCAGATTTAAATTTTTGTATTTGTAAAAGGAAGTAGGATGTAAGACAAAACTATTTACGTAAATGTCAGAAAATAGAATTTGAATTTGGGGCTGTGACTTTGATACCAGAATGGAGGGATCTGAAAAGTGGATAGAGATCACCTCTTACAGACATTGGTGAATGCTATCTAACTCAATAAAATGATCTCAGATAACTCCCTCTTCCAGTTATGTCTACTGTGTGTATTATTTTATGATTCTATATTAATTAGTACTATCAATTGGATTATAAGATATCTTAGGGGTAGCATGAACACAAATGCCAGTGAAACACTAGACAATATTGACTCCTGCCTTGGAATTTTTGTGTCAAATCCTATGACCAACGTTCTATGACAGAAAAACCCTATAAGAGTTAGAGGATCTCATGTCACAGTTGAACTCCTATAGAATGCAAATGATATAAAATTTAAACCCATTCCAAACGTTGAAAATTGCAGAATTAAGACAAATGCTTTGGAACTCCAAGAAGTCAGATTCTATTCATAAAGAAAAACAACTGGAATAATTAAAGCTCTCCAAAAAGTTTGTGAGATAGCTACTAGAAATATAAATTGTGTAGGAAAGGAGGGCCCAAGACAAATTAAAATGTAATTTACATTTGCCTAAAAACAAACAAAAAATGAAATATGGTGCTTTGATATGTGTTAGGGATTCAATTGTATCTCCACCGCCACCAAAAAGTAAAGATGCTGGAGTCCTAATCCCTAATACCTCCAAATATGAAACCATTTAGACACAAAGTCTTTACAGCGGTTATCAAGTTAAACCAAGGTCATTAGTGTGGCACCTAATCAATGGAACTGTTGTCTTTATAAAGTGGGGAAATTTGGACACAGAGACAGATACACAGAGAGGGAAGACAATGTGATGAGACACAGGAGGAGCATCATCTACAAGACAAGGAACGCCAGAGCCTAGCAGAAGCTAGGAGAGAGGTCTGCAACAGCTTTCTGAAGGAACCAACCCTGTTGACACTTTGATTTTGGACTAGCCTCTTCGACTGTGACAACAAATTTTTCTTGTACCAGTTTCTGGTACTTTTTTATGAGAGCCTTAACAAATCAATACAATACATAGGCAAGAACAACAAAATGACCCCAGTGGCAGGAAGTGAGGCATGAACACTGTCTCTTTGGTTCATTCTTTATTTTTAGAGTTTACCAGATTGTCTGGAAAAGGCTAATGAATGAATCAGATAATGAGTGAATGCAAGCAAGAATAAATTTTAAAATGAATAAACCTAATTAAGAGTAATTTAAACTAGAATTTTAGGAAGAGTGAGGAAATGACCAGATAAGAAGACACCTAGCATGGTACTGAACTAGTAAGAAAAAAAAATGTTCAGTATGTGTCAGAAGAGACTAATAATAGATGAAAGTGTGTAGTCTAACATTCTAATTCTGGCCAGGTTTTTGGTTTATTAAGGAACCGTGATAAAGATGCCACCTATTCTGGGCTTTGCTCCTCATCTGTAAGGTGTCTGGACTGTCTAACAGCTAAATATCCTTCAATTTGCCTTCAGTATTTTAGATGTTTATATAAAAATAAAATGGAATCAACGTTTTAAGCAAAAGAGGATTATCAACAGGGTGGATCTACATTGTGGTAATTAAAAGGTAAACTGTCAGGGTCTTTTGATGAATGCCTTATATCATTGCTTCTATGCCTATACTGCTCTTTTAAATATATTTATTAAATAAATATTGAGGACTTACTTTGTACCAGGCACTACTCTAGGCACTTGGGACTATAGCAGCAAACAAAGCAAAATTTCTGCTGATGTAGAGGTTATGTTCTAATGAAGAAGAAAGATGATATTTGATTAAATATGTCACATATTAATAAGTAATATATACAAATGTGGCGAGTTCAAATATGGGAATTCATGGTGGTAGATTGACTTATTTAGAGAATCAGATAAGGAGAGCCTCTCTCTGAAAGTGAGATTTAAGCAGAGACCTTTACACAGGAGTTAGCCAGACAAAGATCTGGGGAGGGAGAGAACCAGACACGGGTCCCAAGTGGGGATGAGGTTGACACATCCAAAGGATGACACGGCCAGTAAGTAGGTGGAGCACAGTGAGAAGTGGGGGCACATGTGGTGACTGACCAGTGAGGTTGAGACAGGCAGAGACCAGATGGGTCCTTGTTAAGAAGTGTCTAACATATTTTGAATTTAATGAAAGTCTGCTGGAGAGTTTAAGCTGTGGAATGCCTGATGTAATTTGATGTACATTTTAGCAAATCACCCCAGATGCAGTTTAGAGAATTGACTTAAGTAAGGAAAGAGTAGAGGGAGACTAGGGGCTGGTACACAAATAAAAAAATGATAGTGGTTTTGGTCTAGGCTTCACATAGCCAAGAGAAGTAAATATGAGCTTGAACTTGGAATTAGATCCCCTGCAATCTATCCTTTACTTGCTTTCCAGTTTCATTTATCATAAACTTTTTTCTCCTTCTGCTTGTTTTATGTCTCTGTTCATCAATCTGAACTTTGCACATTTGGTTCCCTCTATTTAGCAATGACCTCCATTTCTCTTTTTATGGTCCAACAGAAAACTCACATTTACGTTTCCAAACCTCCTCTTCGAAGCATTTCCTGACACTTGCAGGAGAGGAGATCTTAACCATAGAATCTCATATAGTATAAAATTTATCTTTCATGCCATATTGTGTCACTATGTTGTCTCAATTGCAATTGAGTGGTCTGAGAAAATAAACAATATGCATACTACTGAGCTAGGCTTCTTAAACTCACATCACTATGAATATCACTTAGAAGATTATTCTTTTTTAGGACAATACTTAGTAATTCACGCTTATAATTAAGAAATTTATTTGGTTTAAAAAGACTCACAACATATCTGGAAATTTCCAAAGAAACAAATTATAAAATTTGTATTTTAGAGCCAAAGTATCTAAAGTGCTAAAAACTTTACCTGTATATAAAATTATCTAACTTGTATGTGTAATAAAGCTGTATCTCTTAATTTGCATACAGTTTATTCCATATTGAAGCATTGAATAATGAGAGCTTGCATAATTAGAAAAAAGATGTATTGCACTGTGCTCAAAGGCTCAATATACTTAAAAATTTTCAGGCTCAAAGTATTATTTAGTAATTCTAAACTTCTATAATTAGATAATCATTAGTGATACAATCAGTAATACAATCAACACAACACATTGTATCTTTCACTTCACACTTCCAAGTCCAAAATTAATACTATGAGAAAAAAATATTGCCAACTTGAATCTCTTCTTTAACTTAGTTTGTTTGAATTAAGGGTACAGCACCGTATATTAAGTAAATGATCAATACAACAACTGAAAAAGGCTATTATTCTTTCTAATGACAAGCCTTTAATGTTACTTTAAAATACTATGAAAAAATACATTTTCAAACTTTTTCAAGTAACTTTCAGTGAATTTATAAAACACAGCTATAAAAATACCTATGTACAAGTATTATAGCTGAGTTAAAAATTACTTCTCAGAATAGATTTAATTCTAGAAACAAAGCTATACATAAAAGAATTCTCTGTGAATTGAATGAAATCTCAATGTACCAGTGGTTCCCTGAGCTAACAGTTATAGCCTCTGTCACACACATTAAGATAGCTTTACTTTTAGGATATAGTGTTTGAGAAAGTACATAATTTGTAATTTATTAATATGACTATTGATCTGTCTATATAACTACAAATAGATTTACAGTCATATATATAGATAATGGTCTATTTTTCAGCCCATAGCCAATGTGTAACATAGATGGGGCAGTGGATATATAGTATAGCTCAGAAAAACCTATCTAGAAGCATCAGGGTTTGAAGACCTAGAGTTCAGAAACCAGTATATTAGGGAAACTTTTAATTGAACATAAATCTTGTGTTAATTTGAACTATCATATTTATCAATAACCTTCTAAAGACATATATTAGATTTTCTTAAATAGAATATACCTGCTTTTATAGCTGATTATTATCACTTATTCTCGGGTATAGAGAGTGTCACAAATGTTTTCAATATATCTGTATATGTTCTTTTCACCTTGAAGCATATTTATATACTTGTAAATAATTAATTATTAAACTCAATTATTCCAAAAACATAATAATTATTTTTGCCTATGTGAGTACCAGGACTAAGCTTACTGGAGGTTAGATAAGAAAGTTGCCAGAAACAAAATAGCATGGATGAACTATGAAGATTGCATTCTTTTCCCTGACCTCAAAACGCTCTCTTTTGAGGAGTAAGTCTCCTAAGCCCTGTAACGAAAATATTCTGGCTGGAGGAAGAGACTGATCAGCAGTTCTCAACCTGTGGGTTGTGACCCCTTGGGGGTTGAATGACCCTTTCACAGGGGTCGCCTAAGACCATCGGAAAACACATATCAGATATTTACATTATGATTCATAACAGTAGCAACATTACAGTTATGAAGTAGCAATGGAAATAATTTTATGGGGGTCACCACAACATGAGGAACTGTATTAAAGGGTCACGGCATTAGGAAGGTTGAGAACCACTGGATTAGGTGATCTCTAAGGACCTTCCCATTAAGAATTCCAGTATTCATGTGTCTAAATTTATGATCACCTTTTGACTTATCTGTTTATATTCAATGTTTTATTCCCTCACTGCATTAGAATATTAATTACATTCTTTGAAACTACAGTCTAAAATTGACACAGGAGATTTTAAGATAAGAACAGACCTTTCAATTTCATTGTCATAAAATAATAAATTTCTCATTTTGTCTCATAAAATGTTTTCTTTTTGTGGTATTTTTAAGGGATTGTATACATTTCTATTTTTTCCCAAAATTACTAATGAAATATCCTCACTGAAATTTACTCCTAGGTTTCTAAGGTGCCAGGAAATTTATTGCTTTCTAAAGTCTGCAAACATATGGTTAACATCAACTCATCCATCCACTGTCTTCTAACTGAAAAGAATCACTCTTACCGTGTAGCCCTCGGTATACTGAAAAGGAGCCCTGGAACTTTCGTCTGCTGTTGGACTCAGAGGCTTGGGGTCAGACATGGATCGCTGCATCATCTTGGCTGTCTTAGGACTCGTTGGGGGAACTTTAGCCATATCTGGATGCAGTACTTTCTGTGGACTTATATCATCAGGGAGGGGTTTTTCATAAGGTACAAAGGCTGATTCTAAGGCTTTGCCTGGTGAAAGTGGTGAGATGGGTGAATAAAGGACTTTTGGAGATTTGGGTGGGGAAGGAGCCAGCTGTAGTGTGGAATCTGCCCGAAGGTGAGATGAATAACCAATCTCTAAAGGTGTTGGGCGTTTCTTGTCTTTGGGTGGAGATGTGGCACTCAGATACTGAGGACTTTGTGTGTCTGAATCTGCTTCTGTTTGACATCCTAAACTGCCCCCTTTGTAAGTCTTTTCAGGTGCTGAAATGTGTTTAATGATTTCTACCTTGGCATCCACGCGTGCACGTATCGACGGTGTTCGTATGGTTCCAACTGGTTCAGTTTGCACAGATATTTCTGCTACTGTTTGAACAGCTATACTGGAGACTTTGGAAAGGGGTTTGGTCTTCTCAGCTTCTGTAGTGCTGTCACCATATTTTGGTACACGAGCTTTTCTCCTTGATCGAGTAGGCATATCCCATTCATCCTGGTCTTCATCGTCAGTTTGCACACTTGTATCAACACTCTTTTTAGTTTTCCTTCTCCTACTTGTGTAACTCCGATCTGCTGCATCTTCATCATCAGTCTGTACACCACTGTCAACTATCTTTTTAAAAGAGCGGGGATCATCTGCCACATTTTCTCCCATCTCATCATACTGTCCACGGACTTTAGCTCCAGAACTTCTCTTTTTGGGTTGTTTTTCATCCTTTACAACAACATCAGTCAAAGGTATTTCTGAAACAGTACTCAGGATGCCAGGTGGGGCAATGTACTGAGTAACACCATCAGACTGAACTGTGTACCATCCTTGGCTTTGTGGTATTTCAATCGCCACAACGGTTGAGGCTGTGGTTGTTACATCTTCAGTCGCCCAAAACTGACCACCCTCTGGGGCAGCATACTGACCTTCCAGCATTGCCTGTTCTGTAGTGGTTTGTGGAGAAGCAGTTCCAGAAGGTTCATAGTTGTACTGGTAGATCTGGCGAATCTTTTGCTCCTCTAGCTGCTGGTGAAGCTGCTGTTGCAGCTGTTGGATCTGCTCCAGCTGTAACTGTTGCTGAGCTAATGTCTCCTGCCTCATTATGAACTGGGCTTGACGCTCTTCTTCTTGCTGATAAAGAAGGTGCTGCTTCATAGACTGCAACTCCTCCAGTTTCTTCTGTACCATGATCTTTTCTTGTTCTCGGAACCTTTGAATTTCCTGACGTTCCCACTCCAATTCCTCAGCGAAACGCTGTTGCTTAATTTTCTCCAGTTCCAAGAGCTCACGCTCCAAGTCTAGCTGCTGCTGTTGTTTATCTTCCTCTGGGACAATTAAAATAGCATTTTCATCTCCCACCACCTCAGAAAACACTTCAGATGCTGTGGTTAAAGTAGGAACTGAGTCTATTGTCTCAGCAGTAAGAGTTTCCATAGTAATTGTTTGCAAACTGGCATTGATATCAATACCAGTTACTACAATGTCTGTTTCAGATGCACCTGTTGTTAGGAAATATGATCTAGGCATTGGCTGGCTCTGGTGAAGGGCAGATAACGAAGCCACTGAATCAGTTGTGTGCACACCAGTCAAATCTCTCACAGTCGTGCTGAAAATAGATCCAGGCTGTGTGGTGATAGCAAAAGTGGAGGGAATTGGAGTTGCCACTGAAGAATAGACAACACCATCTGATGACCTCAAAACACTCCCCATACCATACTGGGATCCTGGCGGTGGAGTCATTTTTGTTGTGGGATACTGTGGAGTACTAGTCCCAACTCCTGAAATTACTTGTCGTGTTTCTGGATATGGACCTGTAGTCTTGCTTGAATAATCCATTACCTCACCTGAAATACAGGGTAGAGTTACAGTCCAGTTCCCAGAACGAATGATGTTTTTGAGTTTGAAAGCGCTCTCAATCTTGGTGAACATAATGAATGGGACTGCATGCAAATCCACAGGTTAACCTAATTAGATGCAGAATAAAAGCAATGTTGAACATGCAGGCACATGCAGGCGACTCTGGGCAGAGTGAATAAAAAAAATGAAACAGAAGCGCACATGTATTCCAAAAAATGTTGCCAAAACATCCAAAGAAACAAAAATAACAAAATGAAAAAAGAGACTGCATTTTTATCCTGAAATGAGATGGGGAATACCATGATATTTCAAAGAAAGGTCTGCTGCCATATCATACTGACCTGTAGTAATTCTCCCTGAAGTTAGATCTACTGCTGCATCAGTTTCTCCAGAATAATCAAAAGTATTCTTACTTTTATAGAAAAAATGTCCAGCTTCTGCTAAATTAGTGTCAGACATGGAAGGTTTCATTCCCCCAACCCCTCTATAACCGTATGGCCCCGATCGATCATACTGATAGTGGTCATCCCTATAACCAAAACGATCCTCAGGAAGAGTAGTCGCAGGCTGCTGTGCTGTGCAGCTCCTTCCAAAAGGTAACTTGTAAACCATATCACAGCACACAGCTCTTCTTCCTGCAGTAAGATCGACAGGTTTTTCATCATCTTCTATTATTTTGGTCACCACACTTGAAGTAGATTCATCCATTGTTACAATAGTTCTGTGAGATTTTGTTGTACTGAGATCCACTACTTCCCCGTCAGTGATCCCCTGGGATGTGCGGCTATCAGTCCATCCATTTGTGAGACCAACAGGAGGTGCAGTAACTGGCTTTGTCATAGCCAGTGTCACTGCATGGGCTGAAGTACCTAATGATAAGTTTATTGGTGCTTCCTGCCTCACTGTAGGAAAGGCCTGGCCACCTGGTATCCTGTGTAGGAGCTCAGGATGCTTGGATGTAGTAAGCTGAAGTGGTGTTGTTGCATGTTCTATGCCCACTAGGCTTTCTGTGCCTGTGGTATAACTTGCACTAGCTGTACACGTGACAACAGTCACTGTCTCGGTAACCACAGATACCGGAGTCACTACAGATGAAGTTGCACTGAGATTTATAATAGAGGATTGGACAGCACTGATTTGTCTTCCGTAAGCTTCATTTGTTGTGATCGGCCTTTTCACATCCATTGTAGAAGCAGAAAGATCTATACATTTCTCAGTTACTTTAATTTCCACTTTTGGTATTGTACGCAAATCAATGGCATCACCAATAAGTGGCAACTTCCCATTTTCTTTATGCAAATGTTTCTCTAAATGTAGGTTATCTAAAGCAAGAGGCTCTGGAGGAATTGTTATAGAGACACTGCTGAGGCCAACACTAGGCAGTGTACTTCTGGCTGCTGAAACTTCAGCCTTAGAAACTTCAGTTGTGAGAAACTGTGTAACTGAAGTCGGGGCAGCTTGAAATGAAGATAGTGTTGTAACAGGAATAGTGGAGAATGTTTCCAAGGCTCCTGAGATGTACAGGTTCTGTTCTGCTGAACGTGAAATTTCTGCAGCTGTGAGAGGAGGAACTATAGAAAACACTGGTTCCGTGGAAATAAGATCTTTCGGGGGTGAGCCCAGGGGCCAACTGGTAATTGCTTCAGTAGCTGAAGAATCTGTTGGAGTCCCAGGTTCAGATGGCAATGTGATAACCACATAAGTTTCCATGAGGGATTTGGAAAATCTTGGTGAGGACTTGTTAGAGTGAGGGGAAACTGGGGAGGTAGGGGAAGGCAATTTATAATCTGCTGAAGTGACTAAATTTAATGTCATATTTGAAAAAGACAGACCTGTTGGTTTAGGATGGGTATCTGTTGGTTTTTGTGTAGTTACTGGAAGCTGAGGAACTGCTGGCTTAGGGGCAATGGGAGGCTTGCTTGGCTCAGGTCTGTGTGTAAATACAAGTCCAGATGGAATCAAAGATGGCTTAGGAGGAACAGGAGGGGGTGCAGTGGTACCTATTTTTGTTATAGGTAACCCATTGCTCCTTGGAATAGCTGTGGTCTCTGTAGTAGTAACGGCATCAACTAGAGGTGTAGCTATAGTAGTCAGAGTCACTGGAGCTGTAACTGTTAACTTTTTTTTAGGATGAACAGCTGGTTTAGGTGAGGTTGGGGGAGGAAGTGGAGGAGGAGGAGGGGGAGGAGGAGGGGGAGGAGGAGGAGGAAGGGGAGGTGGCAGAGGAGGTTGAGTTAATTTGTTCAAAGAACTTTGAAAGAATGTATGAGGTTTAGTTGGAAGATCAGAAACAGGACTGTCAAATGGTAACTGAGATGCAGGTTTTGCTTGAGCAAAGACCTCTCCAGATCCAAAGCATGTAGTTGAAACCGGCTCCTTCACTGGAGGGGCTATTCCAGAAGGAGGTAGTTGATCAAACACTGTTTCAGATAAGCTAATTTTTGTTAGTTCAGCCTCAGACTCCTTCCTTTTATCTCTGTAAGCTTCCAAAACTTCCAGAATAATTCCATTTCCAGTTTCCTTCCTGGCTTTCTTCATTGGGTCTTTTTTAGATATTGATAAGTCAGTGGAAACAGTGTCAGCAATTAGCTCCTCGGGTTTAGTTTCTGTAGATTCTAAGATAGAAGGCATCATATCAGATAAGGGAATCACAACATGATCAGCACTAGTTCTACCATCTGGTTTGGTAGTCTGAACTAAAGCTATACTTATTTCTTCTGGATAGTCTATAATGCTGCCTGGAAAATATGTTGATGAAGAAATCTCCTCAGAATCTTTAACTTTAGTTACTATGTCTACTGGCTCTGTATAAACTGTGGTTATGCTATCTAGGGTTGTAATGGGTGAGGAGCTATCTGTTGTACAAACTGAAGAAACAGATGATGTGAGGGAAGGTGTGTCCGAGGGTGGCACGGATGTAGCACTTTCTGAAGGCTCAGAATAGGTCAAAATCAGCGATTCGTGGGCAACAATCTCTTGAATTTCTCTTGTATAGTCAGTTACATATTCATCTTCAATTTCCTCTATTGAAAAGTGTTGAGTTATTTTAACATCTGGGATAGAGAGTGTTGTACTGCTGGTTGAATCTGTAAGAGATGCTCCTGAAAGAATACTTGATGTCAAAGATGCATCAGGCACCCTATCAAAGTCCACAGTGGATTCTGTCATGTCATCCATGATGGGGAGCTGGTTTAGACTGGATTCAGGTGTTAACTGCATCTGTTGCCTCTTCATGAGTTCTTCATAGGCAGCATCAGCATCTAATAATCTTTTTTCTTCACTGGTAGAAGTTACCATACTACCCAGATCTATTATCTCATGGCTTTCTGGGATGATATAAGAACTAGAAACAATGTCTTCTTGAGGCACAACAGAATGTAAGCTTTCTAACTCATAGAACTCTTTTTGGAGATCTGTAATTTTCTGCATAGGATCATCATAAATCTGTTCTGAAAGTCTTACTTTTTGTTCTCTTCCTCTCTGCTGCATAAATCCATTTTCATCCTCTTGCCTAGTTAGCAGACTGCCATCTACTGAACCATTGTACGTGTCCTCTACTAAAGATTCATAAATGTAATCCTCTATTAACATCCCACCATACAAAGGCTCTTTTTCAAACATTTCATCTCGTTCATTAGCAGCTGGAAAAGCTTTATATTTGTGGGTTTTATGCATCATTTCTTCATACATCTCCTCAGCACTTTTTAAAGACTTTTGGTCACCTTCTTTCTGCATAATAGAATGCTCATCTGTTGGTGAGTATAAAGACACAGCTGTGGGTAATTTATAAACTTTTTGCACTTCTATTATTTTTTCTGGGCTTATTTCAAAACCTTCTGGGTCTGACTCTATACTAGGCGAATATTCAGAACAGGAAGATCGATGGAGCTCCTCCATTTCTGCAGCCTGACGTAATTCCTCTGTTGGAGATGCATCTTCAATGGGAGAGAGATTACTGGGTGGTGTCTTTGGCCTTTCCCTCCTTCTCTGAGCTCGAAGTTCATCTTTGTCTTTCTTCGATTTTTTACTAGAACTCTTTCTTTGTTGCTGTTCTAATTCCCGCTGCTTTTCTTGCTCCTTTAATAATTCTTCTTCCTCTCTCAATTCTTCTTCCTCTGAAGAATCTTCAATAGTAGGTAAAAGAGGACCATGTGATCTGTGTCGAGCTTTGCGATGCTGTTTGCTCTCTCCCTTCTTGTGACTTGGACTACTGTCACTGTCTTCATCAAGTGAGGACACTGATGTAGGAGATGTCCCAGGAGTGAAGCTGGAAGCATGAAGACTAGAAGATCCCTCTCCTCTTGACCTATCTTCTGGAGAATCTGTCAGGCTTTCCATTTCTAATTCTGGCTCCTCATCAAAATACAATGCTGATTTTTTCTGTGATGACTCTGCAGAATATTTATCTGCTATTGTGCTATTGAGTTCAATGGTTTTAAATCGACGTAGCCCTCCTCCTCCAGCAACTACAATTTCTTCACTCTCCTGACTTTTAGTTTCTCTGTATTTAAGTTCAGGGCTTTCATCAAATGTCTCATCATCTTCATCATGCCATGAATGGCGTCTCCCTGCATCGTCATCAAAGCTTGCACTACTTTTTCGAGTCAGTCGCCTGTGTTTCCCTGCTGTGACTTTCCCTTTCCCTTTTGTTTCTTCCTTTTTCTGGCTCTCAATACTAATACTGAGCTCTTTGAGCTGGTTTCGAATGAACTCATCATCTTCAGAACCTGAAGCATCTTCATCAGCACTCATTTCTATGATTTGTTTTCGAATAAAGTCCTCCTCTTCACCTGATCCTTGACTATCTTCCTGTTTATACTCGTCACTGCTTGATGAACCAACACTTGTTCTCCGTTTTCTTGGTGGCACAGGTGAGTTTTCACTTTCACTACTGTCTTCAACTGAATCATAAGGCTGTCTTCTTGCCCCTACGCCATCAACAAACTCAGGCATTTCTTTAAGGTCCTTTCTGGAAGGAACATCTTGTTGGCTCTCTTTTTTATAGGTATCTTTTTCTTCTTGACTCTCTTGGAACTTCTCTTCTGAAATTGTAGTTTCCAGTGTCTCAGTTAAACTCTGAGTTTTCTGTTGGTCCTTAGGCTGCTCAGAAGAAACCTCAGGAGGTTGTATTTTCTTTACTGGCTTTTCTTCAACAAGTGTACTTGCCTGGGCTTCCAAAATAGACAGAACAGTGCTTTCTAATTTAGCTAAGTCTGAGGGGCTGGAAGGGCTGCTTTCTTGTGAAAAAGAGTCCTTTTTGAGTCCCTTGAGCAAATCCTTTTCATCACTTGTAATAAGACTTGGAATTTCTCCAAGTGAACCTGATATGCCATCCGAAGAATATCCTGTGTCACTCAGACCTTGCGGGCTTTTCGGCTGCTGAGAGCTTGAGGTGTCTGATTTGTCATCTTCCTTTTCCTAGCAGGGAGGAAAAGATACAGGAAAACTTAACATTACTCCCAAGTAACTATTATGAACAGAGAAGTAATTATAGGAAAAATCTTCAACTATATGCCAGTATTGTTTATAAAAATTTTTTTTGAATGGGCACAAAAAATGAGAATAGTTGATACATGTTGATCAAGGTTAGTTTTTATTTAAGTTTAATTAAATATCAATTCTCAAGGATGTTTGATTCTAGTCCATTAATACTCTACCCTTTTGCATTTCATAAACATTTAACTTCAAAAAACATGATTATCTTGGGAGCTACCCACATACCAAAAAGCAAAAATAAACAAACAAACAAACAAACAAAAAACATGATTATCTTTATGGCTAAGTAATACCCCATTGTGTAACTGTGCCAAAGCTTCTTTATCCAATCATTTATTGATGGGCATTTAGGTTGTTTCCATATCTTGGCTATTGTGAATAATGGAAGGAGAAATGAGTCTGGGTAGTGAGAACACAATGCAACACATAGATGATAAAGAACTGTGCACCTGGAACCTATGTAATTTTACTAACCAATGTCTCCCCAATAAATTTAATAATAAAAAAATTTAAAAAACATGATTTTTTTTTCAGCACATTTACTTTGGGATAGAATTCAAATTATTAAAGAAAAAATTTAATAAGTTTTCATTAACATAATTAATACTTTCAGATTATGAGGACAGGGAAAGGAAAAAAGAATCAGAGGACGGGTTTTACCTGGCTACACTATTAATGGGATATTAGAATATTTACTTAACAGAAGTAAGCAAGTAACATGGTTATAATTATGTTTGCATCATCTGCCAAAAAGAACTTTTTTCTTTCCTGAGAGAGATTCAAACAAGGCATCATTTCAAAAGACATTTTAAAAGATGTAAAACACAATATTTACTTGGTATTGTGGTTAATATTATAATGCTCTATCAGTTGAAAGGAATGTTTGGAAATCGTAAACTTTGAAAAAGTTATATAACTACTGGTATAGTTCATGGCTTCAGTAAAAGAGCAATAGCTAGCTATTATTTTTGGAGAGTTGTTCATCATGTTTATCTTTAGCATCCCACCTTAAAGATATTTAACAACTATCACTTAGAAATGTCTTCTGACTTTGAAAATACTTGGATTTTTACCTTGACATTATTTCAAAGTCAGCTCCCTTCAAGCAGTATAATAACAAACTTTGTGAATGGGAACATGGATTTTTCTGGAAGATGAGACTCTGAGTAGACAAATAACAGACTTGAACCACTGCTTTCCTGTGATGAGGCCATGACAACAATTAGGAATCAGAGGTTTTAAATAAAAATGTTAAACATGGAAACTTTTTACATAAATCCAAATTAAAAATGTCTATGAGCAAAATGAAACACAACCGATCCAATTATGTTTAAAGGAGAACATAAAAAAATCTCAACCCCTATGAAAGTAAGATGTCAGATGAAGAGCTGCAGGAGGACATGCTCTGTCTGACCCTGGCCTATAAGGTCTCACCTTGATTCCACTAAGTCAGTGTCTTGAACTAACCATCTTAATATATTCAGTGGGTGCCTAGGGATGGGCTCCTCCAACTGATTTGTAGCCCACAGGAACAGAGATGTCAGATTGGATAACAAACAATAATGCTTTCTTCCTTCTTTCCTGCCTTCCTTCCTTTTCCTCCTTCCTTCCCTCCTTTCTTCTTCTTCCTCCTCCTTTAAGGCACAGAGTCCGCAAATATGAAAGTTGTTGGCTTGATAATCATTTTACATTCATTTTCATCTCAGTATCTGTCTTTATTGTGTATGGCTATAGATATATCTTGAACACATTATACAGTAAAATGCTTTTGCTGAATTTACAACATGACTCAATTAAAAAAGACAATTTTAGTCCAAAAAGCAATGCCTACCCTTTGCTTTCCCAAGGACTAATTTTCCTGGGCCATTTTAGATGTCTTTGCAAGAAAGGGTTATTTATCTATATTTGTGAGAATATAGTAGTAGGGCTAATGAACACCCAATTAATTCTAATTCCTTTTTTAAGAGCTACACATTTTCAAGGTAAGCACAGCTAAGCAATCTTCTAATAAAATCTTCTTGGATGGTAACCATGGAAGGGTATTTCCAACTCCTCATATCCCACTCAATGCCAAAGTACATTTTTTTTAAGTCTAAAATGCTTTTATGTCTTTCCTTGTCTTCCTTTCCAGGCTTCACTAAATCACAGTAAACATCATAACCACAGGGCTGAAATATCTAAGCTCCTTGTGAATAAAAGTTCAAGAATATGATCTTTCACAAAGATCACAATTCTGGGTGAGGCATGGGCTGGGGAGAAAGAAAGACAGAGCCAAAAGCATGCACCTGCAGTGGCCCTTTCTGTTCTTTACAGGGAGATGGGCTTGGGTTGTGGTTGAATCCAGTGTGCAAGACAGCATGTGATCTTGGGTCACAGAGCTGTTGCAACTGCACTGCGCTCACAGTCAGAGGATACTCATTGACACAGAGCCTGCTGGCTTCCCCTGACTCTTCCAAGGCTCACTTCCCCAACTCCACCTAGAGCCTGCAGTTAGCCACAAAAAGGAAAACCACCATTAGGTAGTGCCATAAAGAAGGCTAGCCTGCTCTTTTCCCAATAAACCCTCCCCCAACCCTTCCAGGTGAAACTGGCAGGGGGATTCAGGTAAACTGTAACCACAGGCACAATGGTTCTTGCCTGCACTGGGATTCAAGAGGCATGGAATATTATTACCTACCACATCCTCCCAAAAAAGAGCTGCACTGAGATTAAGGCAACTAGATGAAAGTAGAGGAGCCAACTTCCCAGGGAATCTCCCAGTGTGAGAAGACTGAATAAACAAGAGAATATATGGTAAGATACAACAGCAACACCAACTAGGAGGTGAAAGAAAGTTCTCTTCCAATTTGCCAGGGGAAAAGCCCTTATGCCCAGGAAGAGAACAATGAGTACCCTAGGAAACAAAGCTGCACAGAAAAAATTTTTTTTCCAGAAATGAAACTGGAAGATATGAAATTATATGATCTAAATAACACAGAATGCAAGACCGCAATTCTCAAAACACTCAGAGAAATCAAAGAAAACTGACAGAGAACACAGAGGGAGCTAAATGATTTCAGAAAGGAAATCTATGAACAAAAGGAATATTTTAACAAAGAATTTGAAACTATAAAAGAAAACCAAAGAGCAATTCTGGAAGTAAACAATAGAACAACAACAAAAAATGAAAACGGAATTAGCTAACATAGGCATCAGGGCCAACCAGATGGAGGTAAAAATTAGTAATATAGAAGACAGAAATATGGAATTGTCACAGGATAAAGAAGAGAGAGATTTGAGAGTCAAAAGAAATGAAACAACTATACAAGAAATATCTGACACCATTAGAAAGAACAACATAAATATAATGTCCCAGAAAAGACAAAAATCCAAAGAGAGCTTACTTAAGCAAATAGTAGATGAGAACTTTCTAAACCTTTGGAAAGAACTAAAACCCAAATATCAAGAAGGAAACAGGACCCCTAACTACCTCAATTGTAGCAGACCTTCTCCAGTGCACATTATACTAAAAATGTTAAAATTCAAAGACAAAGAAAACATTCTCAAGGCAGTCGGGCAAAGAAGATCATAACCTATAAAAGAGAATCCAACAGGCTGTGATCAGACTTCTCAGCAGAAACTTTACAAGCCAGGAGGGTGTGGAATCAAATATTCAAAATATTGAAAGAGAGAAATTACTAGACAAGAATAATTTACCCAGCAAAGTTATCTTTTCAATATAAAGGGGAATAAAGACCCTTTTCAGACATACAGAACCTGAAGGAATTCTCTAACACAAAGCTGGCATTTCCAGGAAATACTGAAGAAGGTTATTTGACCTGAAACAAAAAGTTAAAATAAATGGGGAAGACATGGCAAAACAAAAACATTATAAAAGAGGAAGTAATGTTTTAAATTTCCAAAACAGAATGGAGATAAGAAGCATGCTTCAGAAAAAGAGCCACTACATATGTGAATCTTTCTTTTTATAAAACTCAAGACAATTACTCAAAAAAATCAGACCTAAAATACCTTACCAAACAAACAAACAAAACCAGAAGGAAAGATCATAGGATACCATCAAACTAAAAAAATGACAGAAAAAAGCAAAGAAAACATCAAGATACTAAGCTACCAAAAACCAGAAGATAAAATGGCTATAGGAAATCCTCACATATCAATCATCATCCTAAATGTAAATAAACTGAACTCACCAATAAAAAGGCACAGAGTAGCAGACTGGATTAAAAATGAAAATCCATCCATATGCTGTCTCCAAGAGACACACTTTAGCCACAAGGACAAACATAGACTCAAAGTGAAAGGATAGAAAACAATATTCCAAGCAAATGACATCCACATAAAAGCAGGCATACCATACTTACATCTGATGAAACAGACTTCAGGATAAAAATGGTAATAAGAGACACAGATGGGCATTTCATAATGATAAAGGGGACAACATAATAGGAAAACATGATACTCCTTAATAAATATTCCCCCAAATCAGGAAGCACAAAAATTTATAAACCAAGTACTAACAGATCTAAAAGGGGAAACTGACAATTATAGTAGGGGACCTAACCACCCACTTGACACCCATGGACAGATTAGCCAAACAGAAAATTAATAAGGAAATATCAGCTTTAAATGACACATTACAGCAATTACATACTTGACATTTACTGAACACTTCATCTTACAACACAAGACTATACATTCTTTTCTGGTGCACATGGAACATTGTCAAGGATAGGCCATATGCTAGAAGGCAAAACTAGCCTCAGCAAATTAAAGAAGATTAAAATCATACCAAGTGCATTCTCAGAGCACAAAGCTTTGAAATTGGAGATCAACTGCAAAAAGAAGGCAGCAAAACCAAATATATGTGGTGATATAAACAACACGCTGTTAAAAATGCCTGGATCAAATAAGAAATAAGAGATTAAGAAATACAAACTAATGACAATGAAAATACAATGTACAAAAATTATTAGAATGCTCTGAAAGTAATAAGAGGGAAATTTATATCATTACAGGCCTATCTCAAGAAACAAGAAATATCACAAATAAACAACCTAACATCCCATCTTAAACAACTGGAAAAGAAAGAACAAGAAAAGCCCAAAGTTAGCACAAGGAAGGAAATAATAAACATTAGAGCAGAGCTAAATGAAATAGAGAACAGAAAAACAGTAGAAAAGATTAATGCAACAAAGAGCTGGTTCTTGGGAAAAAAAATCAATAAAATTGACAAACCGTTTGCTAGGCTCACCAAGGGATGAAAACAAAAAACAAAAAACAAACAAAATTAGAAATGAAAGGGCAGAAATTATTATTGATAGCATCAAAATACAAAGAATTACATAAAAATATTATAAAGGATATATGCAACTAAATTTAAAAACCTAGAAAAAATTGAAGAAGTTTCTGGAAACATATAGTCTAGCTAGACAGAATCAAGAAAAACTAGATAATTTGAATAGATTCATCAAAAGTAAGGAAATTGAAGCAATTATCCAACACCTTCCCAAAGGCAAAGCCCAGGACCAGATGGCCTCACCAAGTTTTATCAAACATTAAAAGAGGAATTAATGCCTGTGCTCCCCAACTCTTCCAAAAAACTAAAGAAGAGGTAATATTTCCCACCTCATTCTACAAGGCCAACATTATTACCCTAATACCAAAGTCTGGTAAGGACAACAGAAAAAAATAAAACTATAGACCTGTATCTCTGATGAACACAGATGCAAAAATCTTAAAGAAATTACTAGCAAAGAGAATACAACAATGCATTAACAATATTATACACCATGATCAAGTGGGATTCCTCTCAGGGGCATAAGGATGGTTCAACATATACAAATCAATCACTGTGATGCACCACATGATCTAAATAAAACTAAAAATCATGTGATTATATCAGTTGATGCAGAAAAAGCATTTGATAAGATACAACATCCATTTATGGTCAAAACACTTAATAAAATGGGTATAGAAGGAAAGTACTTCAACACATAAAGGCCATATATGACAAGCCCTCAGCTAATATCACACTGAAGCCTATTTTCCTGAAATCCCGAACAAGAGAGTGAAGTCCTCTGTCACCACGGTTATTCAATGTAGTACTAGTAGTTCCAGCCAGAGCAATCAGGCAAGAGAAAGGAATAAAAGGCATCCAAATTGGAAGAGAAGAATTTTAGCTGCCACTATTTTCAGATGACAAGATCCTTATGTAGAAAATCCTAAAGATTCCAGCAGAAAACTGTTTAAAACAACAACTGAATACAGTAAAGTCATAGGATACAAAATCAATGTACAAAAATAAATGGCATCACTATATACCAAAAATGAAACTTCAGAAAAAAGAAATAAGAATAACAATACCTTTTGCAATTGCAAATAAAGAATAAAATACCAAGGAATAAATTTAACAAAGAATGTGAAGGACTTATACCTTGAAGACTATTATATAAGAAACTACTAGAAGAAACTGAAGAGGATACAAAGAAATGGAAAGATATTCTGTGTTCTTGATTGGAAGAAAATAGTTAAAATGATCTTATTACCCAAAGCAAAATACAGATTTAATACAATTCCCATCAAAATCCACAGCCATTCTTTCAAGAAATAGAAAAAAGAATCAGCAGATTTAATATGGAACCACAAAAGACCCCAAATCACCAAAACAATCCTACATAAAATGAATAAGGCTGGAGGTATCACACTGTCCAACTTCAATTTATACCAGAAAGCATCAATAATCAAGACATCTTGGTATTGGCAGAAAAGCAGACACACAGACCAATGGAACAGAACTGAAAATGCAGAAATAAACCCACAAATAAATGGACAGATACTTTTCTACAAAGGAGCAAAAAATATACAATGGGGGAAAGAAAGCCTCTTTGGTAAATGGTGCTGGAAAAATTGGAAAACCACATTCAAAAGAACGAATCTGAACTGCCAGCTGTTACCATATATCAAAATTAACTCAAAATGGATTAAAGACCTTTACATAAGACCTGAAACAATAAACTGTATACAAGAAAACATCAGTACTAAACTTAATAGACCTTGGTTTCAGTGAGGACTTCATTAACCGGACCTCAAAGGCAAAGGAAATAAAAGCCAAAATAAATGAATGGGACTATATCAAACTAAAAAGCTTCTGCACAGCAAAAGAAACCATCAACGAAACAAAGAGACAGCCAAATAAATGGGAGAAAATATTTGCAAACAGTGCCTCTGATAAGAGGCTAATATCTAAAACATATAAAGCACTTATATAACTCAACAACAAACAAACAATCCAATTAAAAAATGTGCAGAGGACCTCAACAGATGCTCCTTCCATGAAGACATACAAATGACCAATAGATATATGAAAAAATGCTCAACTTCACTAGCCTTTAGGGAAATGCAAATCAAAACCACAATGAGATACCATCTCACACCTGTTAGAATGGCTATTACCAATAAGACAAAGAAAAACAAGTGTTGGAGAGGTTGTAGAGCAAAAAGAACCCTCATACACTGCTGATAGGAATGCAAACTTGTACAATCACTGTGAAGAACCATATGGAGGTTCCTCAAAAAACTAAGAATAGAATTGCCATATGGCCTGGCAATCTCTTTTGGGTATATACCCCAAAAAACTTGAAAACCTCAGTTTGCAAAGAAATGTGTACCCCATTGTTCATCACAGAACTATTCATGGTGGCCAGGTCTTGGAAAACAGCCAGAATGTCCTCTAATAAATGACTGGATAAAGTAGTTTTGGTACATTTACACAAGAGAATACTACTTAACTGTTAAGAAAAGATGAAATAGGGCCATTTATGACAACATGCGTGGATCTTGAGGTCACCATACTAAGTGAAATAAGCCAACTAGAAAAAAACAAGAAGCTACATGATGCCACTCATATGTGGAGCATAAAACTGAAATCAACAAGGAAACAAAACTCATGGACACAATCAATAGTTTAGGAGTTACCTGAGGGTAAGGGGGAGGTGGGTGGAGGAGAAGAGACAGGGACACAAATATACGGTGATGTAAAGAGAACTGACTCTGGGTGATGAACACATAATACAATATGCAGATTAATTGTACACTGGGAACCTACATAATTTTTACTAATCAATGGCACCCCAATAAATTTAACAATTAAAAAAAATATTCCTGAGCCACTTTCCAAACAAAGAAAAAAGAATAAGATCTTTCATAATCATAGTTTGATGGGGTCATTTGTACTCTTTATTTTGTGTCTGTATGTATTCTGAAATATAAAAATCTAATAAAACTATGCATATATAAATATAAATGTTACTATTGTTATATATAACAATTCCTTGAATATAAGATAAATTATAATTTTATATAATAGTTACTGAAGGTTCTACTGACATTCTATGAAAATTGGGACCAGACATATATAATGTAACAAAGGAAATTAGGATACATTATTTACACAGAAGACTAATACATATTCCACAATCCCTTCTGTGAGCCTTCCTTCATGTGTTCATGCTTTCCTTCTTTCCTTAGTACTATGTTCTATCCACTTTTCCCTCCTGCCCCTCTCTTCCTGGTCTGTTTCTTTCATACTCCCCACAGAATTCAATCATATTTTACTTCTACTGATGCTGTGATTGTTTTTCTTCTTAAAAGACTCTCCATATCATAAGGTAGCAGAAAAGATTTTGCTGTATAAACTTGTGGGTCTAAAATGTTTGGAGTGGTTAATAAGGAAATCAATTTAAGTAATCAAGGGGCATTTGCTGAACTATTCAAAAGGAACAGTTAGTCATGGACTTATTGTACCATAAGATACTGAAAAAATTCATAACATCAAAATTTTCCACACTAACATATGTGTATAATCCCTTGACAGAAGTTAAGTGCCCTGCTTCTTCATTACACTCTTAGCTTGTTAATCATCAGATCATACTCCAACCAGATCCAGTGCCTCTTTCATTTAAGGCACCTCTACATTCACCTTTTTGCCTGGTGCTGCTAAAATTAAAAAAAAAAAGTTGTTCTTCATATATAGATATCAGCACACTGAGATACTCATCTGTCTATCCATTTAGCCTTTCTTTGACTATTCACTCAAGATTATCCAACCTCCTTTGTGAGCCACCTGGTGTGAGCACTAGTGCAATTTGTACTCTTGCAGGTTAACTGGTCTATACAGACCTAGCATCGCAAACTCTTGCTTCATGAATAATAACACTTCTTAGCAAGAGATAATTTGATCAAATATGAAAGTGTAGATGGAATTGAGAAGAATGAAAAACACTGTGTGTAAGCTGGGTCTGGCTTTTCTCTAATATTCAAACTTCAAATAGATGTCGCAAGTACTCTTAACTCTAGAGGAATATGATCAAAGGATTTGTGTGAGGAAGGAATAATTGGGTTTATTTTCTCTCAAATTCTAAGTTCCCAGAACTAAAAGATTGGGTGTTTTCTCTCAATTGCTTCACAACCG
The DNA here is from genome assembly GCA_004026885.1 of Lyroderma lyra. Classification (NCBI taxonomy): domain Eukaryota; kingdom Metazoa; phylum Chordata; class Mammalia; order Chiroptera; family Megadermatidae; genus Lyroderma; species Lyroderma lyra. The sequence continues at coordinate 45,156 of PVJL010001364.1, read as the reverse complement.
CATAGCTGTATACTTATTTTTAAGAAAAATATTAAGCTGTTTAGTAACCTATTAACATTTAATGAAATTAATAGAGTCAAATGATTCTTTCTAAATTGCCTATATTATATGTATACCATGTATACATATGTGTGTAACTATCACTGAATTTTCTTAATAAGTATTTTTTTTTCACTTGAATAGATGGTCAGGAGGAGGAATTAATTATCCATTTTATTTTTTTACAAAATACATCTAGAATGACCTCTGAAATTATAACATAACAATAAAATTCCAGGTATCTACCCTTAGCATCAGAAAATTTTGTGTCACCTTAGATGGAGGCAGTCAGTGGGAACAGCCATAATTTAAGCTGTTTTAAATAGCAACACTAGTTTTGAGCACCCCTGAGGAACACATTTTCGCTGTATTTTTCTAAGTACATTTACCATTAGACTCTACCATACTTTTATTTTTATTATGTATTGTGCTTTACCATGTATAGAATTATGGCTACTTGATACTTCCTAACCTATGTAAATGAAACAATGATTCAAAATTTCCAGAACATAAGATTCCTATGTTTTTACTTGCTAATAAAAAACAGATAGTGGAGAATTCTTTTCCTTCCAGTACTCTGCTGCCATTCATTAACCTGGAGGCCAGTCAGAAAGACAGTGATAAATTGAAACCCATTTGAAACTCTTCCCATGGTGTCAGACTTAGAAACCTTCTCTGGCAGTGAAGACATCTACATTGCCAAACTTAGTTCTGCCCCTTTCTCCTATGCTGAAACTTTTAGCCTTCTACATTGAAAGTAAATGGAAGTTTTCTGAATACAGTCATACCTTGGTGCTCGACTGCTTTGAAACTAGTTGAATTTGGTTTTCAACTAATTTTGATGTGAAAATTTTGTCCCAATACTCGTTGTTTGTTCGTTACTCATTGTGCCTCCCAGAACCAATTAACAATGAGTACTAAGGTACCACTGTATTATTGGAGTTAAGAACTTAATTATTGGTGAAATATAATATTGTACAAAGAAAAAGTGCAATGTTAAGTTTTTGGTTAATTCCCCCCAAGACATTTATTTTAATGCACCAAAGGAAAAACCACACATGTTCTTTAATCATTGGTAGAACATTTGGATCAAAACAGGATGGCTAGTCTGAATGTTCTAAACACTCTAAATAAGACAAAGTCCATAAAATTCACTGGGTCTGGAGAGAAAAATCAACATGGGAATCCTTTTTGCTGCAGAAAACCTCATTATTTTCCATTCTATAAGATTATACTGCCATTTATACACAATGGCTACATATAACTTGAAACTAATCCCCGGGTCATTTTAATCAGAAATAAAAGTTTATGCTGAAGGATGTTCAAAATTTGTTTTTTATCAGGAAAGCTATAGTGTTTCAATGTAAAGTGTCAAATGTAGACAAGCAGTATTCTGTTTAAGTATGTAAGAAAAAAGAGAGAATTCTGTAGCAACATGTAATTTTATAGTATTAAAATAAAAGAGTAACAAAGAAAGTACCTTTCAAATTATTTATATATCTCAGAATAAATTTTAATTTCATTTAAAAAACACATTTTGAAAGACAGGAATGAATGAAGAGAAAATGATGTGACAACAAAGGAATTCAAATGATATACTACAATAACATGAGTGACACAAATGAGAAATAAATGGGTAAACAAAATAACATAAATAAAAGCGAAGTAAAAGTACACAGTGTTTCAGATTATAGTGGGAACTACTAAGACAGATGATAACAATAAGAATAATGGAAAGGCAGTATGCTAAAAGTATCACAGGACAGAATCATTATGTGTAGTGTTTAAGAGGTCAGCCTTTATAATCAGAAGCAGACTATATCTTAGCTTTGCTGTTTCCCAGCCATGTGATCTTGGGCACAGGAATTTAGTTCCTTCCTGTTCAAAAGAAATATATTTACCTTCTTCTTAGTTGTGTAGGTTAAAGGAAAGAAATAGGACTTAACATAGACCCAAAATATAGTAAAAGGTAAATTAAGAGCATTATTTTGATTTCCAACAAAAATGAATTTAAAACTAATCCATATGGGGGTTCAGAAGCACCAGTGACTGCCACCAGGGAGAAGACCAGCCCTGAGGTTCAGGGGGTAGTTTTCTGAGAGGGTCTATACAAGCATGTGTTCAGAAAATAGAGAAGAATTGAGTACAGGTTCACAATGGAGAAAGCACAAGCTGCCTTCAAGAATCACACAAAGGCATATTTTGCTGGTTCTCTATTTCTTACTTGTGAGGAATATTAGGTTGACATATTCCAGAGTGTTGAGAAACCCAGGCTAAGCTAGTTAGACAGGAGTCTTGGCCAAGGGAAACAGAAACCCAGGCAGGTATACAAAATGATTTACAGTAAACATTAAGATTTTTATTGTATTTTCAATCTAAAATAGAAACTATAATTTAATAAGTACATCGACACCAGTATTCATTTATTCTTATATGGTTGGTCACACAGTCTGTGAGGAATCCAGAGAGAAAACTGGGAGTTATACCATAAGGAGTTATAGTGAGGCAGTCATTTCAATTGCTTATCTTTATAATGAAGCTTATTTTTCAGTTAGGCAGATTTATGGTTTATATTACCTAGCTTCATCCAAACCAATTTTCCTATAATAGGTAAGTGGTAGACAAAAGATTCTTACAAAAAGTTTTCACACACAAAAAATTATATATTAAAGATAATACTAATAATGTAAGAAATATACAAACACACTAATAAAGAAGCTTATGCTCTTTACATTGCTATAAGCTTTTTATCAGCAACATTACAAGAAAAAAGCAAAGATGATCAAGTTAAATTAGATATGACATGAAGTTGGCCAAAAATGTTTCACATTATCAGGAAAACTATTTGATGTCTGTCTTTACATCGATTATTGTTAACAACACATTGCCTAAACACATAATAAACTTTGGCATTGCAGCAAGTGATATTGTATGACATAATCACACTTCTATAATTCAGCAAATAAATATTCCAGTAATTTATAAATTATCAATAAATTGAATAGTAAAGACATAATCTTTTAAGTTTTCTTAATTAATAGTAAAAGACAAAGTGTTATATATCATTTGGGGAAACTTAATTTTTATGCCTTGTAAAAATGTTAAAAATAACATGTAGAAAACATATGGTGAATAAATCAAACTGCATTTTTTTCTTAGAAAATATTTTTAGAGGAAACAAAAGAAATAATTGTGAAATGTCTGGGAGGAAATTAGTAGAACAAAGTAAGTAGCTAAAGTTAGGTAATAATAAAAACTAAGTGTAGATATTTCTAACATGCTCAGTACATATTCACTATTTCTGTTTCAATAATAAAATACTTAGAGAATTACTGCTGTGAGAAACTATGAAATAAAGTTCCAATGAAGACAGCCTCAATATTGAGTAATTTGTACAACAGCATGTGTATAGTTTTTAAATAAAAAATTTTATATTAAATATTAAGGAATGGCTTTTTTGATTGGAATTATTTGTCTTAAAGGGTAAGGTTACCGATATAGAGAGCATGTATGTGAAATACATTTACTGTATCTGTTACAAGTAAGCCAGAATTGAACAGAGTGTCTCTGGATGTTACAGATGTGATACTTGTTGTATACTAATGAGACCTTCATATTTTCAAGCATATCTTTAATATTTTCTGAGATCTAGAATAACTATGAATTTATTTTCATCACAGGAGTTTACTAATTATCTTATGGGAATTTACTTTAAACAGTTGTAGACTGTAAAGACTTCATTCTTTTTAAAGAACAGTAGAAGAATTCCAGTTATTCAATTTTTTTGGATGATGATAAGTAGTTATCAGTAATATACTAGCTATTGGATACTTAGAAAGAAAGTAAATCCTGGTTATCAGCAATATGCCATCTTTTAGGTGTTAAGAAAAAAAATAAACACTACTTGTCTCTTCAGGGAAATTATGAGATGGAATAGTCTTTTGAAGACAGATATTTGTAAATTATCATGTGATTATGCTACATAAAATGACATGATATTTTTCAAAGCTATTATATCTGTTACTGGACATTTTATTTTGCTTATAACCTTCCAAATGAAGAACTCTGCTGGGGTTTAAAGCCATTTGTTAGAAAAAAAAACCAAACAGAAAACAAAAAAACAAAACTTAAAAATACCACATTTTCTGATAGCAAAAAGGATTGATATCAAGGAAGGCAGACATTTATTCATGGAATTTCTATAATTAAGAAAAAAATGTGTTATCAATTCCAAACTCAGGAAACAGGTAGCAAGATTTGGTAAGTACTATCTTTGATCCACTTCTTCCATTTCTGGTATATCCTTGTCGGCTATATTTTTTGTTATTTTTGTTATGGATAGTCATTAAAATTAAATGTCAAAATATAAACATTAGCCTAATTAGAAGTTCAATTTCAAATAACTATAATAGAATTTCAGATCAAGATTTTCAAAATTGTTGAAGCATAGTCAATTGAAGCTGTCTATAAAACACTGTCACAATTTAAGGTGATCAAATATATCTATATTTAAATAAATAGAATAAAATAATTTTAGTCTATTTCAGTGATTTTTATTTTATATTTTGTCAGTATTTTATTATAAATAATATATTAATAATCTAGTGCACACATTTAATTTAGAAACAAGTATATACAATGAGGTTGTAAGATAAAAAAATAGTGATACAAGGAAATGATAGGTGTAAAAAACATAAAAGTAGTGCATTAACAACCTATTTGGAAACTTATTGTTTAGATCATATTTAATAAGCAATAGAGAATCATTAGAAAAACCTGAGTAATAAGTTACCTGAACCATAGACAATAATTATCTGACAACTGTATATTGGAGAAGAAAGAAAGAGAAGGCATAGTGACCAGTAATAGAATTACTCAAATCATTGGTGAGAGGTCATAAAGCTCTAAAAAGGATCGTGCCCTTAGGAATAGGAGCTAATTGGACAAGAGTGTGATAAACTGGGGAGAGTCAAGGCTGGTAAGAAGAAACTTCAGATTACTCAGAAGATTAGTGAGTGGGAGAGGAGAGACAGTGTGAATGATAGTGCCATTATCAGATACAGTATTACCATGATCAGGTACAGAAGGTCAGAAGAAGAAACTGCCTGTATAGAGAGTGGATAAGATTATACCATACTGAGTTCCAATTTATACTGAGGTTGAAGTGGAACAATCTACTGAGTATTTGAAAATGCACGTCTGACAATAAAAAAAAATGGCAGAAGGTACACAAGTAGACTTAAAAATTGTTCATGTGTCTTCCCTAGGAAGAAAGAAGATAGAACTCAAAAGATAATGAAGGAAAAGTTCATTGTAAGGAGATTTAAAAAGAAAAAGCAATAGAGATAAAGTAGAACTCAAAAGGGGTAATCAGAAAGACAAAAAGAGAACAAAAATGTAAAGGCCATGAAAGCCAAGGACAGATTCATGAAGGGAGAAGCAGTAAAAAGAAGCAAGCTTTGAAAAGTAATTAGCTAGAAGAAGCAATGGGTGGTGGTGATGATGGTTGTAGCCAGATGCAGCTATTAGCATGGAGAATACACAGGCATCTGCTTTCTCTGACTCTGATGAACTCATTAGCATAACAAAGAAAGATCAGAATTTATTTAATAAGTTATGGATCATATACACCAGAGATGGGTTAGTGACCATGTTACAGTAAGAAATGGTAAAACAAACAAACAAACAAACAAACAAAAAACAAAAAAAGAAAACCAACAACTTAACCAGAGTCTGGACAAACTATAGGGTCTAATTAGCATTCCAATATTAACTTTTAATACTCAGAAACCATTTCATTTTCTTACAAGTTATTGCTTTCATCTGTGAATTAAAATGATACAATCAGAGATGCTGTAAGGGCTCTTGTAGCTCTGAAAACTTAGAGTTCCTCTAAAAATGATATTGCTTGTGCAAATATTAGTATGGGGCACACTTAAAAGTTTCTACTAAAGAATAAGAATACATATTATTGCAGATTATGGTTGATTTATAAATAACCTTTCAATATTAAACAGATGGCACAAAACTCCAAACAGAATACATTAATTAGAATCACGCTAAATACCAAAACAAACTTTAAAACAGAAATGATTTCTGTCTTAAATTTTTCCACATTTTAGTTTGTAATTATAATTACATAATTATTTTATGTCTGACCATACCTTAAACAGCTTTCAGGTTAGAAAAAAATAAAAACAAAACAAGAGAGGAAGGCAAGATGGTGAGCGGGGAGGAGGTCCCTAAAGTCTCTCCCAGAAAACACAATTGAACGGCTGTCCAGGAGCCAAGAAAGAGGACCCTGAGTGACACAACGACAGCTGAGAAATCCACGCATCACAAGAAAACACCTGAAGGTTGGAGAGAAAGGGGTGAGTGGGAGAAAGTGGAGGGAGCAGAGATGGATCATGACCAGACCCCATCGCTGCTGACTATCTGGAAGCAGCACAGTGCACAGGAGGGAGAGGCCAAGAGGCAACAAGAGTGAAAGTCAGTCAAAGTGGCAGAATGGTAGGAGACCATGGGGGAGCTGGGCGTTACAGCAGCATGTTGGGGACAGAACTTAGAGGCCAGACTCTAAAGCTCTTGAGTAGCAAGAGGGCTGAGCAAGGATTCTGAACAGCCGCAGGCCGAGGTGGGGTCCCAGAGACAGCACCTCGGCTCCCGGCAGAGGCAAGCTGGCAGCCTTTTCACGACCCATGACATCAGGCCCACAGCTTTGGACTTGTGGTTGGCATACGTCCAGTGCCCACACATGGTACACGCAAGCAGACTCCGCCCCGAAAGGCTGGTAGCTGGAACAGGCCCAAAAAGAAAGGCAGATTTGTTAGCATTTGCCCTAGCCAGCAAGAGCAGCCTTGGCCCACATCCCCTAGCTTCCCCAGCACAGGGCAGGAGGTGGATCTGCCTCAGCTCACTTTTTGTTGGCTTCTCCCATCTCCTAAAGCCTCCCCAATGAAATTTAGGAAGCTGAGAGACCCCAGATAGATGAACACCACCTACAAACACAGGCTGGAGTCCAGAGAGAAGGCCTAAACAACTCCCCTCTCTCCCCAAACTTGGCCTGCAATGCCATCTAGTGTCTGCCCTACTGACACCACAAAAATATTAATCAGGGCTCCTGGTCTCTGTTGAACATAACATCCTCATGCCAAACAGGAAGAACGTAGCAGACAATAAGAATTCTTTAAAATCTAAAGCTGCTCAGAAAGAACATGAAAAAATCTACAAAAAATAGATTCATATACCTAGAATTTTCTGAACTAAGTGACAGAATTTAAAGTAGCTGTTCTAAAGGCTCTGAGAGAAATGAAAACATACTGGCAGAACACCATAGCTGAGGTGAATGACCTAAGAAAGGAAATCCGTGAACAAAGATAAAAATTTAACAAAGAAATTCAAAACATAAGGAAGATAGAGAGGGAAATCTGAGAGATAATTAATACAATAAAAGAAGTGAGAAATGAAATAACTATCCTAGGAAACAGGGCCAACCAGATGGAGGAAAGAATTTGTAATAGTGAAGATCAGAACATGGAAATATCTCAAAAAGAGGAAGAGAGGGAATATAGAACCAAAAGGATTAAAAGAACTCTGCAAGAACTATCTGATTCCATCAGACAAAACAACATCAGGATAATAGGATTAGAAAGAAGGAGCAGAGCATTCTACAGAGAACATACTCAAACAAATAGTAGATGAGAACTTTCCAAAGCTATGGGAAGATCTGGAACCCCAAATTCAAGAAGAAAACAGGTCTCCTAGATACCTGGACCCTAGCAGATCTTCTCCAAGACACATGGTACTAAAGATGTCCAAAACTAAAGACAAAGAGACAATTCTCAAGGCAGCCAGGGAAAACAGAATTATAAGGTTTAGAGGAAAACCCATCAGGCTGGCATCAGACTTCTCAGCATAAACTCTACAAGCCAGGAGGAAGTGGAATCAAATATTTAAAACTTTAAAACAGAGAAACTTCCAGCCAAAAATAAATTATCCAGCAAAATTGTCTTTCAGATATAAAGGAAGAATAAAGATCTTCTCAGACACACAGAGGCTGAAAGAATTTGCCAGCACAAGGCTGGCACTTTAAGAAATACTGAAGGAGGCTCTTCAACCTGAAACAAAACATCTGGACAAATGGAATAAAGTTGGAGCAAAAAGAAAGAAACAAAAATAAAAAAAAAACTCACATATCCATCATCTGAATTCACCAATAAAAAGACACAGAGTAGCAGACTAGATTAAAAAACAAAACCCATCCATATGCTGTCTCCAAGAGACACACCTCAGTCATAAGGACAAACATAGACTCAGAGTGAAAGGATGGGAAACAATACTCCAAACAAATGGTTACCAGAGAAAAGCAGGAGTTGCCATACCGATACCTGGTGAAATAAACTTCAAGTTAAAAAAGACAGCAGGAGACAAAGGTGTACATTGCATAATGATAAAAGGAATAATACAACAAGAAATTCTGATTTTAATTAATATATATGCTCCCAACTAGGAAGCACAAAATATACAAAGCAACTAATAACAGATCTGACAGGAGAAACTGACAAAAGCATAATCATTGTGGGAGACTTAAATACCACTAATAGCCATAGATGGATCATCCAAACAGAAAATAAATAAGGAAATATCAGCTCTAAATGATACATTACAACAATTGGACATAATTGACATTCATAGGACATTTCATCTGGCAAAAAGAGACTATACCTTTTTTTCTAGTGCACATTTTCAAGGATAGACCACATGCTGGGACATAAAAGTAGCCTCAGCAAATTCAAGATCGAAACCATACCAAGTGTATTCTCAGACCACAAAGCTTTGGAACTGGAGATCAACTGTAGTACAAGGAGAGCAGAAAAAAACCACATATACATGGAGACTAAACAACATCTTATTTAAAAATGACTGGATAAAAGAACAAATAAAAGAAGAGATTAAAAAATATATAGAAACTAATAACAATGAAAATACAACATAGCAGTATTATTGAGACACAGAAAAAGCAGTAATAAGAGGGAAATTTATGTCATTACAGGCCTATCTTAAGAAATAAGAAAAATCACAAGTAAACACCTTAGCATCCCATCTTAAAGAACTAGAAAAAGAAGAGCAGACAAAACCCAAAGTCAGCAGAAGGAAAGAAATAATAAAAATTAAGGCAGAGCTAAACCAATTAGAGAACAGAAGGACAATAGAAAAAATTAATATTATGAAGAGTTGGTTCTTTGAGAAAGTCAACAAAATTGACAAATCCCTGGCTAGACTAATCAAAGGACAAAAGGAAAGGACACAAATATCCAAAATTAGAAACAAAAGGGGAGAAATTACCACTGATACCACAAAAATATAAAGGATTATAATAAAATATTAGGAAGGGCTTTATGCCACTAAATTTAACAACTGAAAAGAAATGGACAAGTTTCTAGAAACTTATAGCCTACTTAGACTGAACCAAAAAGAACTGGATAATCTAAATAGATGAATCAATAGCAAAGAGATTGAAATGACTGTCCATAATCTCCCTAAAGGCAAAAGTTGTGGACCGCATGGTCTCACCAATAAGTTCTACCAAGCATTCAAAGAAGAATTAATGCCTATCCTCCTCAGACTCTTCCGAAAAATTGAAGAGGAAGCAATACTTTCCAACTCATTCTATGAGGCCAATATTACCCTAATAGCAAAGCCTAGTAAAGACAACACAAAAAAAGAAAACTATAGACCAATATCTCTAATGAACACAGATGCAAAAGTCCTAAACAAAATATTAGCAAAGAGAATACAACAATGCATCAAAAAGATTATACATTATGATCAAGTGGGATTCCTTCCGGGAGCACAAGGATGGTTTAACATATAAAATCAATCAATGTGATACACCACATAAACAAAATCAAAGATAAAGACCATATGGTCATATCAGTTGATGTAGAAAAAGCTTTTGACGAGATACAATATCCATTTATGATCAAAACACTAAATAAAATAGGTATAGAAGGAAAGTATCTGAACATAATAAAGGCCATATATGACAAATGCTCGGCTACTGTCATACTGAATGGAGAAAAGCTGAAGCCCATTCCCCTAAAATAAGGAACAAGACAGAGAAGCCCCTTGTCACCAATGCTATTCAATATAATACTGGAAGTTCTAGCCACAGCAATCAGGCAAGAGGAAGAAATAAAAGGTATCCAAACTGGGAAAGAAAAGGTAAAATTTTCACTATTTGCAGATGACATGATCATTTATACAGAAAATTTCAAGGACTTCACCAGGAAATGATTAGAAAAAAATAAATGAATACAGTAAAGTCATAGGATACAAAATCAATATACGAAAATCAACAGCATTCCTATATAACTACGAATTCTCAGAAAAAATAAATGAGGGAGTCAATCCCTTTTGCTATCAAAACAAAAAGAATGAAATACCTGGGAATTAACAAAGAATGTGACAGACTTATACACAAACAACTACAAGACACTTTGGAAAGAAATTGAAGCAGACACTAAGAAATGGAAATATATCCCCTGTTCATGGATAGGAAGACTTAACATTGTTAAAATGGCCACTCTGCCCAAAGCAATCTACAGATTTAATGCAATACCTATCAAAATCCCACAATCACTTTAGCAAAATAGATAAAAGAATTATCAGATTTATATGGAACCATAAAAGTTCTCAAATTACCAAAGCAATACTACATAAAAAGAATAAGGCTGGTGGCATTACACTTCCTGACTTCTATTTATATTACAAAGCATCAATAGTCAAAACAGCTTGGTACTGGCAGAAAAAGAGAAACATAGACCAATGGAACAGAACTGAAAACCCAGAAATAAATCCACAAATTTATGGACAAATAATTTTTGATAAAGGAGCAAAAAACATGCAGTGGGGAAAAGACAGCCTCTGTAGTAGGTGGGGCTGAGAAAGCTGGAAAAACATATGCAAAAGAATGAACCTGAGCTGTGAACTCTCAGCATATATAAAAATTAACTCAAAATGGGTTAAAGACCTTCATATAAGACCTGAAACAATAAATTGTATAAAAGAAAACATAGGTACTAAATGTACAGACCTAGGACTCAAGGAAGACTTCATGAACCTGACCTCAAAGCCAAGGGAAGTAAAAGCAAAAATAAATGAATGGGACTATATCAAACTAAAAAGCTTCTGCACAGCAAAAGAAACCATCAACAAGGCAAAGAGACAGCCAACTGAATGGGAGAAAATATTTGCAAACTACGTATCAGATAAGGGTCTAATATCTAAAATACATAAAGAACTAATAAGACTTAACAACAACAAATAAACAAACATACAACCCAATTAAAAAGTGGTCAGAAGAACTAAACAGACACTTCTCCCACGAAGAAATACAAATGGCCAGCAGACATATGAAAAAATGCTCATCCTCATTAGCTATCAGGGAAATGCAAATCAAAACCACAATGAGATACCCCCTCACACCTGTGAGAATGGCTATTATCAACAAGACAAGGAATAACAAGTGCTGGAGAGGATGTGGAGAAAAAGGAACTCTGGTACACTGCTGGTGGGGGTGCAAACTGGTACAACCACTGTGGAAGGCAGTGTGGAGATTCCTCAGAAAATTGGGAACGGAGTTACCACATGACTCAGAAATCCCCCTTCTGGGGATCTACCCCAAAAACTTGAAAACCTTTGTCCACAAAGACTTATGTACCCCAATGTTCATTGCAGCGCAGTTCACAGTGGCCAAAACACGGAAACAACCAAAGTGCCCTGCGACAGATGACTGGATAAAGAAGCTGTGGTACATATACACAATGGAATATTACTCAGCTGTAAGAAAAGATGAAATATTGCCATTTACAATGAAATAGATGGACCTGGAGATCATCGTGCTAAGTTAAATAAGTCAGACAGAAAAAAACAAAAACTGTATGACTTCACTAATATGTGGAATATAAAACCGAAAGCAACAAAGAAAAACATAAAGACAAACAAACAAAAAAACCCATGGACACAATCAATAGTTTAATGTTTATTTGGGGACAAGTAGGGAGGGGAAGGGAGAAGGAGGAGGGGGTGGGAGAGGAGGGAGGGGAAGCTAAATATAAGGTGATGGAAAGAGAACTCACAGTGGGTGGTGAACTTATTATACAACAAGTTGACAATGCACTGTAGAACTGTACACCTGGACCCTATGTAATTCTTGCTAACAAATGTCACCCCAATAAGTCTAACAATTAAAAAAATAATAAATAAATAAATAAGTAAATAAATAAGAAAAGAACAAGCAAACTTGCCTCTTATTTAACCAAATGGATAAGTGAATAGAAATTTTATATTAAAGAGGATACTGACTTTATATTCATGTGGAGAGAAAAGGAGGAACTTAAAATCATAAAAAGTTTCTTTAACTCTAAATACTTTTGATAAATTATTTTATTGGTATAGAACTAGAAAAATAAATTTTATATCTAGGCTTTATTTAAATTAGATTGAGAGGTCAAGAAACCAAAATCCTTCGTTTTAGCAAACAATCATTACACTTTTCTGAAAATATCATTTATTGAAGGATTTCACTTATGTAATTACCATTAAGCACTTCCTGCACATAAGTAAAATTTAGTAAATTACATACATAAGACTGTGTAAAGTTAGGAAAATATAACTTACTGTTTTTTCTTTCCCAGGTTCCACCTGATCAGGCTTTGCTGTACATGCTTCCTGTTGTGGTTCTTTTATTTTGTGAGTTGTCCCACCATCTTCCTCAGGCAAACTCTGAGATGTCCTAGATGGTAAATCTTTCATCTTGGTCTGTGTTTGTGTCTTTTCTGGCACTGCCTGTGGAGTCACTCCGCTGTCAGGTTTTTCTTCAGCAATGCCTACTTGTGTTTTAAGTAAGTCATGTTTCTGTACCTCCTCTAGAACTAATGGTTTTGCTCCTGAGGGTAACTGTTTGTCTTCAGGAGTTGTTTTTTTGTCTTCAGGAATTGGCTTTTTTTCTTCAGGAGGTGCCTTTTTTTCTACAAGAGTTGGTTTTATTTCTTCAGTGGTTGACTTTTTTTCTTCTGGAAATGTTTTTTTGTCTTCAGGGGGTGGCTTTTTTTCTTGAGGAGCTAAATTTTTGTCTTTCTCTTGTTTACTCTCTTCTTGTTTTGGATCTGTGATTACCTTGGGGGGTGCTTTTTCAATAAAAGGTGTTTCTTTTACTTTTTCTGGAATGACTTCTGTTTTTACTTCTTCCTTTTTTTTCACTTTTTCTTGAGTGGCAACTGCTGTTTTCTGAGGTGGTTGGTCTGCAGGGACAGGCTTAGGAGAGGCTTTGGGTCCTGATGATGTAGGTGGCATTTTGCCCGTGTCTCCAAGCTGTCCTGATACCGCCCTCTGGGTTTGGCAATTTAAACAAAGCCATTCTTGAATCTGCAAATAAAACAGAATTTAACAGATTAACTGCATTATAACATATCTGTTTTGGTGCATTTATCAAGGCTAAAATTTGGCAATTTCTAGTTGCTTTTTTGTATATGGAGAAGGTAGGTCACTATTTTCTATCAAAGATGCAGTGATTTTTAAAGATTGCAAAAAGACTTTAAAATAAAAAGAAATGAGGATTCTTAAAGATGTGCTATATATTCTTCTCACCCTAAAAAAGAAATAGCAAACAAATCTTTAACATTAAAGATGGACTTAGGGATATTATCTTTTGTGTGTGTGTGTGAAAAATCTGCATTTGTCCCAAATATAACTATTTTTAAGCTGGTGCCTAAAAATTAGTATTTCCATCATACATTAAATTTCATAGTAATTTTCATTTGACAACCAATTAATCAAAAATCTTTTTCTTTTTCTTTAGGATTTAGCCTATAATCTCTTATCTCTTGACTGGGTCAAATGTAACTCAACTACTACAGTAGAACTTTACAAGGTACATTGAGAGTTTTCAAGAACCACTTATGCATAACTCTTTATCTGCTTTAGAATTAAAAAACAATTTCATTTTTAATAACATTCACATTTCTCATGCAATTGTGCAAGAAACATTCACAGGCTCAAATTATTTGGTATCTTTCTCCCCAGAGTCTTCTGAATTATTGATTAAAACAATTCCTTATATCTTTGTTCCTCAGTGTTATCCATGGGTCACCTATGCCAAATCAGCTGGTTCTCAAACATGCAAAATCCTAGGAACTACACTAAAACTCTTCTAGCAGGATCCTGGGGTAGGAGAAGAAGGGGAATCTGACTTTAAAATAAACTGTTGGTTAAATTTTTTGCAAAGTAAAAACTGTAAGCCAAATCTCTCATAACATACAAATAATCACATGGGAGACACATTAGTGTAGATTAATAATACAGAATTCCTCTCTTTAGGTTGTGCTTTTTCTTGCATTTTACATGTTATAAAGTAAAAAAAAGAAAAGGTGATACATGTAGCTTCCAATTGTTACAGTTTAAGGAGTATTTTGTTTTGTAAACTACACAGTTGGAGGCTCATACAAAACAGCATTGCACTCATATGTTGCATTGTCTTCTACAAAGTTCAATTTCAAACTATTTGCCACACTAGATCACTCTTTATATAAATAAATTATTTAGAAACAAAAATCACTATTGTTCTAGAATATTATCAGAGATATGTTTCATTCTTACTTTAGCCTCTAATTTTTTTAGAGACAAGAAAAAAATGTTGCTTAATAACAAGTGCTTTGAAATCTGTAAGCCATCATAATTCTTATTTGATGATCTAAAAGAGTAAAGACAAAAGTTAATTATTTAACTTCAGTAAAATGTTGTCTGCAAAACATTAGTATGCATTATGGATTAATTTGCTTTTTGTGTGTAGATCATCCAGTATCAATTTCCTTCTTAATTTTGCTTCTTAGCAGCTCTGAAATGAATTGTGGCTTCTTCATATAATAAACTTTACATAAAAGTCTTAGGAAAGAAACTGATTTGATACTTTGTTTCAAATACTAAAAGCTCCAGCTCTTGTAAATGTTCAGTGGTCCCCACAGGAGATATTTCCATATTATCTACAGAAAATCAATGTCAATCTGTTCTTTGGTTTTAAAAATCATTACTATTATACCTTAAGCCACATCTTAGCATATTTTCATTCAGAGTCTGACGTTTTTAAAAACAAAAATGGACACAAATAGCAGCTTCACTGTGCCATTTTGTCAAATGGATTCTAAAAGTCAAATGCAAGCATGTGTTAAACATTCCCGTCCAGGCATGTCCTAATGTAAATAAGTTAGAAAAATTTTAATATACCAGTAGTACAGATTTCATTCCTTTGGAAATTCTTTTTACTTATAAAAGTGTAATTATTTTATCTGAATTTGGGGACAAATTATTTTTACACAGTTGTCATCTCTTGCTACTTATACCATATGATACAACAATGGTACATAGCTCTTGTTAAAAGGTAAATATGTTGATGAAATAAATATGGTGATTATTTCAAGGTAGTATATTCATTATTTTCATACATTTGAAGTCTAGCTAAGAGGATAAAAGGAATAATCTATTTAATTGATTATGCCACATTAAACACTTCATTCTCCTAATTTAAAATAATGCTTGATAAACATACAAGCAGTGTATGTTTATCAAGCATTATTTACTAAGGTCTGAAGGCAAAGAGAAGGTAATAGTGTCAGTCTAAGAAAAAAAGGATCTTATCATGAGAGTCTCTTTGGCTAGTTCAAATTCATGTTTTGCTTAAATTTTCATCCATATTCAGTTAATCCTAATATTTGTAATCATTGCTATTTTGCAATTATTTTTAACATGTTACTACTTTACCTGGTCTCTTGGCTGCATGACTGATTTTCATTTGAATAAATTACAAAATGAAACATAATGCTTTTGACTTTGCACTTTGTCACCGAAATTAATTTGAAAATTGATGTTATTATATCAAATAATTCTATACGTATCTATTCTCTTTATATCTATGGAGTACTTATACCATTTGGAAAGTGCATGAACAAGGCTTACTCCATTAAAAAAACTCACGTTCAAGTAGAATGAATAAGACATGGGCCAAAATAAGTATAATATGCCATAAAAAACAATAATGTAATAAATTTAACAGGGTTGTCTGATGGATCCATGCAGAATGTAAGGAATTTGATAAATTATGAATCACACAAGAATTTTTTTTATCAATCAGAAATGTTGAATTGGTGTTCTCTTTCTGCAGCCCTAGCAAAATTAGAATACCAACATATTCAGTAGAGGAATTTACAATGTCAATAAGAAATTAAAAGGAGGAAAAATACTATAGTAACACCAAAAATTTTGTATTTCTCTCTATATATGTAAATTTAAATTTTGTTTTAAGAGAGAGGATAGAAAAAGTCAGGGGTTAGGGTAAAACCAAAAGTGGACATGATAAAAGCAAAATTGATCAACACGAGTAAAAATGCATTTTCAAGAACTCCATTTTTAACAATAAGGGTCACTGTCATGATCATATCATCATTAAATACAAATCCAATTATTAGAAAAAAAATTGCTTCACAAAAAACAATTTGGAAAACACTATATAAACACATAAGTTGATGAAAAAAATCTGTGGTTCACAAATTTTTTGTATTCTTTATTAAAAATAATCCCAAAGATTTTTGTATCAATGCATTCAGGAATTTCACTAAGAAGTATTATATTTCTGGGTCCAAAATGTTCTCTGTACTCTTAACTTCTCAATAGCTACAGCATTAAATACTCATAGCATTTCCAGTCCAATAGCAATCTTGAGATAAATTAAGCAAGATTCCTTAAATTATATAAGAATTGAGTGAATAGTATGTCACTATATATCTTTTACTAGGTGAAGATATATTACCAAACATATCATTAACTCTTTCTATAACAGTTACAGTTGTGAAATCCATGACTATTCATAGTTGCCTTAAGATTATCATGAGTATGTTTTTATCTTTGAAACATTGAAAAAAGACTGATAGTGAAACAATGAGAAAGGCATGTATATTATGTATAACATGTATAATAGAATATAATTTATATTTACTGAATACAATTCTATTGTATTACTGAGTTTAATGCACAGAAAAATACAAAATATATGAAATGCTTATGAAGGCTTTTTAAATACTAGTCATCATTATGGATGCTCTCAAACCATTTGTATTTGTTATTCTGTTTTTAAAATACATTTTATTTTCAGTATACTATAAGTACCTTACTTCCTAATAGTATAAAACATAATAAAAGTTTACATTATTAAAAATATTCAAGAGACTCTGTACTGTGAGATCAATCACATTTCTATTCAATGTTTTAACATTAATAACCAGGATATCAAAATGCATCTCGAAGTAGGGAAAATTCTAGTAAACAAATAGTTTATTAAAAAGTAACTCCACTTTTACCACATCATACTAGAACATATTCAATTGTCAGCTAGTACATGTTAAGAAAATGCATTTATTTTAACATCAAATCATCAGGGCTTGTTCAAAATGAAACAATGCTCCAAAAGCCCTTTAATCTTAACAGGAGAGAAGGAAATGAAGGCAATAAAAACCCAGAAAAAATATGCTGCTGTGCTACTCAGCATTTATCTATCAATGAGCAATTTGCTTTACATAACATTTCAACTGTAACTATAGCAACAATACCATTAAGGAAAATTTCAGAACATCAGACATGCCTATTAATTTTCTCAAGTATCTTTTCTGAAGCATGATAGTAAGACCTGCAGCAGGTTGAAAGCTTGCCATTAGACTTAAAATGGTAGTGAAGTGATGGTTGCAAAACCTATACAAGCATTCATATCTGTATCTGAAAAATCTTAATAGTATTTTAACATGAATTTTCATTAAAAAATGAACTGGGCAGAATTGGAACAGAAATATTTAAGCAGAGACTAGGTGGCCCCTACTCAAAATTCTTTAAAGGAAAACCAAGAAATCAAGGGGATTGGTACAGTAATACCACTGAGTTCCCTGCATACTTATCAAGCTTTTGATTAAAAAACAAAAGAAATTCACACAGGTTTTTGTTTTTCTATTTGCTTATCATTTAGGATGTTACATTTTTTAAGCTGAGAAATAATTACATTAATAATTATTTAGAAATCACTATTTTCCTCATTGACAGATCCAAAAATTGGGGCACAATGTTACCTGCAATTTGTCAATTGCATCAATGTCACCTATAGCCTCAGCACTAGGGTGTTCTATTTATTGAAGGCCCATACACTCTTACATTGTCATTCAATTTGACATCCTGAAAGTCAGACTTTTTATATCTAAATTTATTCCTTCAGTCATCTATAAGAGAAAAGGGTTAAATTCACAGTTGATGCTCTTTTTTTCGGATTACACAATCAGTTGTTCATTATTTACTTCATATATAGATATAAGAATTATATCAGAAAAGCACAAAGGCAATTTAAATACTAATTCTCAGGAAATGTCAAGGGTAGGAATCAATAACAAAAATTAATAGAATATTGATACTGCTAGAAACTTGTACTGGCATTATCATTCTAGATCTAAAGTGATCAGATCTCTTTATGTGCATGCCTATTTCTGTAAGAAGCTGACACTCCAATATAGCCACATAAAGCCCCTTTCATTCAGGTGAAGCTCTAAATGTAAGTTTCTACACAATGTAAACTACATTAACAGACATTTCCATAATACCAACATGCAAACTAAAATTATGTATATTATTTAGATTATATACCATAATCTTGTTATATATAAGATTAAAACTGTATTTAGATTATTGTATACTCCTAGTTGACATTCTTTTTGGTCCATTTCCTTTGACTAAACCAGGATAATTTTTCTAGTCACTTTCCTATTACAATTCATATGTATTTTCCTAAACTAAGAAAGTAATCTCATAGTGTTTGATATTTTAAACACCATTACATAAATAATATTCAAGTATATAAATGCATGCATTAATTAAAATACCTCTGAATTATTATATTAATACAATTTTGACAGAACTTGTTGAAGAAAAACTGAGATTTGGTTTCTTTTTAGAAATATATATGCAAATAAATATATATTTATATTTATACAAATATATATTTGTATAGATAAGAATTAAATAGGGTTCATTCCCCTATAATACCTTTTTTCTTTCCTTTTGGCCTTTTCTTTAATTCTTTTTCTTTCAAGTTCACTTGAGCTAGATCTGTCTTTCTCTCTCCAGATAGAGGGCAGAAAGAAGAGGAATAAGGTCACTAAAATTATTCTTTGACTAGGTAACCTACCCAGTTTGGGTTCAATCAAAGAGAGGCATTAAGATAACTGAGGACGCACTAGTACGTATGTATAAACTTCAAGGATACAGCTGATTTCTCATTGGAAACCAATAATGCAATAAACTTATGGGTAATCATATATACTGTGTTGTTTAACTTACTTGGTTCTAGCAAAAACACAAGGCTCAAAGGAAAGGCTTATTTGTGGATTCGTGACATTTCTATTTATGATTAATTGTTCAAGTGTACTACATTTTTGGTTAATAGTAATTTATATATTATAAGTCTAGCATATAAAATAACCAACAGTTTGAAAAGTATGTAACTTATGTAATATGAATATTAATTTTAATTTTTATATAATCAGTTCTTATCCTTCTGCTTTTATATAGTTATATTTTATTATATCCCTATTACAAGAGGTGTGCATTGATTTTGAATGTGTGAATAATTACATCAAAGCAAAAAAAAAAAGACTTTGTAAGTCTTAGTCATTAGCACTACAGGTGATCAGTGGCTTTTAAAACAAGTTTTATTTTGAAAATTTTAACATAGTTTATCACAGAGAAGTTTTATGTTTGTTAAGATTACAAAGCTATATGCTTTTGGAAGATAGATTATTTAAAGCATACTACAGCTGAGTACAATTTGTAGAACACTTTTCAAGATAATAAAAGCAAGGCCAACTTTTAAATTTAAGCATCACTGTTGATACTATATTCAAAGACAGAATATAATAGTTAGTATATTATATCTCACAGACTAGGGAGCCAGAAATGTATAGGAAACAGGATTACACCAGATTGGTTGGATGATGGAGGATGGACGCAAAGTAGTCTGCGAGATACTGGTTGGGTGCTAAGACCTCCTACAATGTAGGAGAACGTGGTGCTGTACTGGAAGCCCTTTTTGCAGGGAAGAATTAATGTGTTGATTTTGCAAGTTGTAAACTTATCTAGGTTGAACTATGTTTTCCCAAATTCACCTTCCTACATGTTCTCCAGGACAGGTGGGACTAGACATTTTGTGTGACATTTGGAGGGCAGAAGCAAAGCAGCGCCCACATGGCTTTTTGTATGTTCAGAAAATTGGGCCAGAGTCACCAGGTTCTGTTGTAGCTCACCCATGTTGTCCTTCATTGTCTGACTTGGGACAGCAGGCAGGCATGCAGCTGCTCCAGTTTCCTTGGGATTCTCCTTTAACTTCACCATCAGCTGTAAGGTTGGAGGCAGTGAGAAGAGACAGGCATTCTGTTCCGGCCTGTCATAGTGGGTTCTAGCTTGTCCTTGCTCTTCCCTATGTTAAATTCATCTTCCTTTCCTCTGCCTGCCTGCCCTTCAGACTTCCAAGTTCCAGTAGCCTTTCAGTGATCACTTATTCAGATCCCACAGTTGTGTAAAGTGAAATCCTTATAACAAATCTTTTATTACGTGTGTTCTACACTTCCTGATGGTTCTGCTTCTCTAATTTAAGTCTAAGTGATATAGTTAGGCTCAGTCAAGTGTTATTTAAGGGGTAATGATTTTTTACAATTTTATCCATTAATGTTGGTGTGTGTGCAAGTTATTCTAATAGGCTATTTCAGATCTTAAGTAGCATGGCAAACCAAGTACACTCTGAATTTCAAGACAAATAGATACTGTCTCTGGTTCAGTTAGTGTGGGGCCATTAGAAAGGTTTGGATTTCCTTTTTAAATTATGGTGAAATATTAAAGAAGGTCATCAAAAATAATTTGTGACATACATATACAATATATATATATTTTAAAGTTGATCATCCATGGACCCACACTCCACTTAAGAAGTAAAACCCTGTCAATACCATTAGAGATAATGAAGTACATTTTGCAATCAATATCTTACTCTGTACTCTCTAATAAACACTATTTAAATTTTTGTGTTATTAGAAACCTTTATTTTTTTGGTTTTAGTATTATGCATGTACTTTTTATATATTGCTTACTTTTATATATTTTTAACTATATAAAAAATTTTTGTAATTTTTATTCTTTTCAGTAAACATTACCTAGGTACAACAATCATCTATAAAATATGAAATAGACAGTATCTATTTGTCTTGAAATTCAGAGTGTACTTGGTTTGCCATGCTACTTAAGATCTGAAATAGCCTATTAGAATAACTTGCACACACACCAACATTAATGGATAAAATTGTAAAAAATCATTACCCCTTAAATAACACTTGACTGAGCCTAACTATATCACTTAGACTTAAATTAGAGAAGCAGAACCATCAGGAAGTGTAGAACACACATAATAAATTATTTGTTATAAGGATTTCAATTTACAGTGAACATCAACGAACCATTCACTCAATTAAATAAATTAAATATTATGATTGTATTTGAAGCTTCTTTCAAACTCATTCTTTTGAGTCAACTATTGCTCTTAACTTTTGTGTCCATAATTGTGATATTTGGTGCATATTTTTTACTCTCTATGTTTGGATTCTTAAACTATATATTGTCTGCTATTGACTATTTTGAAAGATGGTCTCTAAACTTTCCTTCTGTTTTGATTCTCTATAATTTGAGTCATAATTATAGAATTTCATATTCATATATATCTTTTAAAAATCAAAGCATTTCCTCAATTTTAAGCTATGGTACTATTTTCAAGTAGTGATGGCAATGATAATTAAATAGAATAATGTGTAAGACCATAGCTAAGTGTAGGAACTATGAGAAACTAAAGAGTGCCTGACTCACATAAGTTCGCTTAATTTTATTTGTTTTATATTAGAGATCCAACAAAACACACTGTGCCAAACTGAGATGTGAGCTTATGAACCATTAGTGTACACTCCCATCACCAGACAAGTTTTTAATGAAAAACTTAGTGAAGATCTTGCAATCTGAGTGATCATGAGTTAATTAGCGAGGCTTATTTTTAAAAGACAGAATATGATTATTCAAATATCCAAAAATAAAGATAGGGTTTATAAAAGTTGGGTATTCTATTTGTAGATAGTTTTTTGCTTTACTGACATTCAATAGCTAATCAATATTGAGAAATCTCCCTAGGACTTCAAAGTACTGTTGTTCAATTCATCCACAGAATATCTATCACTTATTTGATATGCTATTCATGTTGTCCCAAGGGATATGTACATATGACCTTTCTTCTTAGAAGAAGCAAAGTAATTATATAGGAACCAATAAAAATACAACAAATATATATTCATATATATTACATGTAAATAATATCTAACATAATAAAGTAATATAAATTAATATATATCTCCTCATTTAGTCACATAATACAATATAGTTAAGAATAATAACCTTAGGATTAGAAAGGGGGCAACTAAGTTGGCCAAAGTCAGGGAAATCTAAGTGGAGTAGAATTTATTATTAACCATAACAAGCCAGCAGGATTTGGAATATAGAACAATAAACCAAAGTTTGAAGGGCAGGACACACACCGAAACACACACACACCTAAACACACACACATACACACATCCCAAATAAGCAACTTTCTTGGACTGAGATATTAGAAAAAAGTAGAAAGCTATACAAATAACAAAAACAATGTATGATTCATATGTGGAAAATAATGACATATTATAAAGTCTAGGCTCAAATTAGTAGAGATAGGGGAAAAATTCAAATTTAAGTAAACATTTATGAAACAGCTAGTTCCCCAGTTATGGCATGACTGTAGGCATCTGTTTTAAAGCTAATCATTTCCTCAAGTTGTTCTTTTTCTTGTAGCCATTCATATACTTTAGGATTGAAATCTTGTATATTGAACTTGAACTTCATTTGTACTATTTAAATAAATATAAATATGTACACATACACACATATATTTCTAGGACTACCTATTTATGGTAAAGTTTGAAAAATTTGAAACTATCGTTGAGTGTTATATTGAATATTTTTATGCTATTAAATATTTTTAAAGAATGTGATTTTTAACAATGATGCAATAACCAATTAGTGGATGTATTTTAATTTATTTAATAATCCCTCTATTACAGTAATATTCTAAATATAGCAATGCAAATATAAATAACAATGCCAATGCAAGGGAACAGGGAGTAGTTTGAAGTAGTTTGTTTAATTCCATAAATGAAATACTATTCATTTGCTTCATTATTTAGCATCCAACAGTATGCCGATAATGTATATTATACCTTCAAGACTATCAGAGTTCAATCATTTGCTCAGCATTATGTATAGGTATTATATTTCTTCCAAAACAGGTAAATGCAGCCATGTAAGGTTGAAGACTCATTAGTTACTGATGAAAGAAAAATAGATATTTCAAGTAGGTTTATTTTCACATGTGTTATTTGTCTCTACTCCTAGAGCCAGTAAGAATAGGATGTAGTGATGAAATATTGAGGTTGAAAGACTGAATAACATAGAAGTCCAAATGGCAATGGTATTAAATATTTGGCAGCAAAAACATCACCATTATCTATTCATTCAGGAATTTAAAAACCTAGTAATTCTAGAATACAATATAGTTCAATATAATAACAGTAAGTAAATACCAATCCTCATAAGCCATACTTTGAATAAAAGGTATCAATTCAATTGATTTCTTTTACTGCTAAAGAACAGTAGATATTTACTGTGAATCCTAATCCAAGGCCTCACAGCCTCATAACAACCATGAACTGAAAGACCACTGGAATAAATCCCAGAACTTAGTCCAGTCTGTATCCCTTAGTCACTTCAAGAAGTCCAACAACCCAGTCAACCCTTCTTATGTAGACTCTCACTCTCTCCATCTGCCCAAACGTGCTCAGTGTTTCCTAGACAGTGATAACACGAAGCCTGAGAAGAGTCAGTGGTTAAGGGGAGGAGCAGAGAGAGAAAAGGGGGAGGGTCTGGCCAGAATCATGTGGAATGCTTAGTTTTCACACCGGCCCATATTGCTGCTGGGGCCAGTATGGAAGTGGTGGTGACAGGAATACATGGTGTTCTGAAGACCTTAGGTATATGAGAGTCAGAAAGAATGCTACTTGAGGGGAAGTTGGTTGAAGCCTTGCTGCCTGAAATGCTCAGTTGAGTCGAATATTTTTGAGTCAGAAATTGGCATGTTTTTTTTTAATTTTATTTTTTTATTGAGGTATATTTGACACATAATTTCAGATATTCAACATAATAATTTGATATTTCTATACATTGAGAAATGATCAAAGTAAGTCATTATCACCTGTCACCTTACGTAGTTAGACAAATTATTTTTCCTGTTTAACATGTACCTTCTGAGTAACATTCAAATATGAAATACTGTGTTAACTATAGTCATGCTGTAAGAAAGTGGCATGATAGAATCTGTGGTCTTCAAAATAATCTGATACAGAAATGTACCCTAAAAAAGAAGTCAACACTGCTTTCATAACCTTTGAGTGTGCACAGTGCACTTCACTGAAAAACAGAACTATAAAACAGAATTGCCATTTTTAACAGATAACTGATTTTCATTTAGCATGTAACTTCCTCCCTAGGCTACATCTATTTGAAGAAGACAAGTGTACCCTGGAAGAATGACAAAGCATTGCAGAAGTTACAAGCTCACACAGATGACTAAGGTGGCAAGAAAAGACTGAATGAGGGAATAGACATTGACAAGGAAAACGGACCTAATTTACAAGGAACCTGATGAATTAAAAGTGGAGGAGGAATAGTTTCTGGGAGCCAGTGACTATGCTTCTCTCATTTAATTCTCTTAACAACCCTAGGAGAGAGTTTCTATATTTGTTTCTTATACAGATGAAGAAACAGAAACAAAATATAAAGACCAACATCTTGTTCAGTATCTATACATTACTAGCAAGTGGCAGATCTCAGAGATGAAGCTATAGCTATAGAATTAGATCTTAAAGAATATAAACACCATTAAACCAGAGTTAGAAGTAATGATTTATTAAAAAAGAGAGCAGAGGGTAGATTCCTGGAAAATAGCTCCATTTAGGCAAGAAGAAAAAACAAAAAGGCATACTAAATAGGATCTTTTAAGAAAGTGAGGGGAAAACCAGTAGTTTTAATTAAATTCAAGTGAAGAAAGATGATAATTTTAAGAAAGTGATAGGCAACACTGCGAACTATTACACTGGGGTTAAAAAACATAAATCTCAAAAAGATAGGCAGACATGTTTGTTTCACAATTGAAAAAAGTACTGTATATATTTCCTTATAAATTGTTCGCTTTGTTCATCTCATATTTGCGGTAATTGTGATATTTCTCAGGTAGACTACATTATTGACTATATAAGCTTTGACAATTAAGTTTGTGAACTCACCTCAGAAAAAGTGCTACATAACTCATTGCTGAATATCACTATGGTCACCTCTGAAGTACTCCCCTTGGGAAGCTATGCACCAACATCTGCACCTAGTCCATCCTTCAAAGCAATTTTGAAACTCTTTTTCTGGAATGGCCATCACAGCTATCATCATATTACCCTTGATGTCTTGAATGTGATTACAATGTCTTCCTTTCAATATTTCCTTTATCTTTGGGTAAAGAAAAAATCATTGGGGGATAGATCAGCTAAGTAGGGAGAGTGTTCCAATACAGTTATTTTTGTACTGGCTAAAAACTCCCTTAAGGACAGTGCTGTGTGAGCTGGTGCATTGTCATGATGCAGGAGCCATGAGTTGTTGGTGAAAAGTTCATGTCGTTTTCATCTATTTCATGCAGCCTTTTTAGCATGTCCAGGTAGTAAACTTAGTTGACTGTACAGTTGGTACAAATTCATAATGAATAATCTTTCTGATATCAAAAAAGTTTAGCAACATCATTGTGACTTTTGATTTGGACAGAACTTTTTTGGTTGTGGAGAATTTGCTGACTTCCATTGTGCACTTAGACACTTTGTTTCAGGGTTATGTTGGTACACCCATGTTTCATCAATATGTGATAACATGGCCCAAATCATCATCTTGCCTCTCCAAAAGGTCTTGGCAAACTTTGATTCTCCTTTGCTTTTGTTCCGCAGTGGGCTCCTTCAGGATCATTTTTTAAAAGTCACTTTTATTGTTAGACTTATTGGGTTGACATCTGTTAGCAAGGATTACATAGGTTTCAGGCATACAGTTCTACAGTGCGTTGTCAACTTGATGTATAATAAGTTCACCACCTAATGTGACTTCTCTTTCCATCACCTTATATTTAGCTTCCCCCTTCCTCTCCCACCCACTCCTCTTTCTCCCCTCCCTAACCCACTCGTTCCCAAATAAACATTAAACTATTGATTGTGTCCATGGGTTATTTGTTTGTTTTTTCATTTCTTTTTACTTTGTTGCTTTCAGTTTTATATTCCGCATATGAGTGAAGTCATACAGTTCTTTGTTTTTTCTGTCTGGCTTATTTCACTAAGCATGATGATCTCCAGGTCCATCCATTTTGTTGGAAATGGCAATATTTCATCTTTTTCTTATAGCTGAGTAATATTCCATTGTGTGTATGTACCATAGCTTCTTTATCCAGTCATCTGTCGCAGGGCACTTTGATTGTTTCCATGTTTTGGCCACTGTGAGCTGCAATGACCATTGGGGTACATAAGTCTTTGTGGACAAAGGTTTTCAAGTTTTTTGGGTAGATCCCCAGAAGGGGGATTGCTGGGTCATATGGTAACTCCATTTCCAATTTTCCAAGGAACCTCTACACTGTCTTCCACAGTGGTTGTACCAGTTTGCATTCCCACCAGCAGTGTGCGAGAGTTCCTTTTTCTCCACATTCCTTCTGGATCATTTTTGCACACACCTTCCTCATGCCAAGATTTTCGGTTAAGATTTTCCTGTTTCTCTATCAGTGTTTATTTGGTCTGCTGTACTTCTAAAAGTCAGCCAATGATTTTATGCATAATTTGACGAATTTTTGCAATGTTTTCATCAATTCTGCCCACTACTGGCTGTCCTGACCACTCTTCATCAATAACGCTTTCTCTCCCCTCAGAAAAATGTTAAATCCATTTGTACACTGCTGTTTTCTTCATGGCATTATCCATATCAACTTGGACTAACATGTCCCTGATTTCACTTCCACTCTTGCTAAGTTTAACAAGAAATTTCATGTTTGTTTTTGCTCTAATTCAAGCTCTGACATTCTCACAACAACACACAAAAGCACACAACGATGAAGGCCACTTAGCAAGCTACCGCCACATGTGGACAGGAACACAGTTTTAACACACAGATAGACCAAGGTTATGAAACCTTACCATTTTTGTACAGTGCTGCCAATGTAAGTGCCAGTGGTTAGTTCACGAACTTGTCAGGACTCATAAACAATTGTTATTCCTGTGATTAGACATGTACTTATACCTAAAACATGACTTATGATATATATTACATTGCTTTATCCTCATATGATGAGTATAAACTTTTAAACGTATAGATAAAAAGAACCCTATAATTAAATTCAAGTTTCATGTTAGAATATTGCTTCAAACAACATTCCATTTTAAAGTAGAAATTTATTTGTGGGTGTCATTTTTTCCTTATAGAGTATTAAACAATTAGACTTTATGTGAACATAGTTACTGTAGAAAGTGGCTCAATACTTTTTCCTTTCCTCTTTCCCAGTTTTCAAAATGGAAAAATTGGTTATGATGTATTAATAAATAAATTATGATAATGGTCTGTATGCTTTTTATATTAAAGTATACACTGAAACTACTCTAAGAATCTTTATTCCTGGAGAAGTTACAGAGAAATCACACTATATAATCCATTCTATTAATTTTTCACTCTGAACATTTTCACTAGCTACTGTATTGGGTTCTGTTACACAGAGATTAAACACATAGCTGTTTATAACAGTGACTCCAAGGTCTAGAAGGAAAGAAAGAAAATGTAAATAGTGTGGTTATCCTTGTAAGTCAGCAGAAAGTGCTCTTCTAGTACAATAAAGGTGCCAGTCATGTAGAGGAGACAATGAAAGTCTCAAGAAAAGTTTTTCAGAGGAAGTGACTACTGAGTTGAACCTTAAAGAACTAGTGCTAGTCAGACAAAGAAGAGCATGGGAGGCTGGGGGGCAAGTTTGACAATAATTTATTATGACCAGGAGAAAAATGTGTATGGAAGAATAGTAGTGACTAAAACACAGCAAATTCTAAAAAAAAAAAATGGGATTTTGACTTCCTGCATTTTCATAAATCATCTTATGCCCATATTATTTGTGTTTAGCATATTCCCTTTACTCTAAGGACCAAACTAAAACAATACTTCACCCTTCAGGAATTGAAGCTTTATTAAGTTTCTAAAAGGAAAGCAATTATAAATTTGATATTTAGCTTTAAATGTATATTGTATAGTTATTAAAGTAGATTGGCATTTTACCACTGAGAAATGTATTTATAAAAGTAATTCTAAGTGAAAAGATGGCAAATTAGGCAGACTCGGCATCTGCAAACTCCCAGGCCACAGCAGGATTGAAGATAGAAAGGGGAGAAGTCAACCTTGGCAAGCATCAGAGTACTGACTGAGAACCCCAAAAGCTGAGGATATAGAGAAGAAAGCCCAATCAATACCAGTACAGAAATGGTGAGACCTCAAACCCATCTATAGTGAGGGAGATCTGGGAGGGAAATCTTGGGCACAGGGGCTCCCATAGAGGAGTGAACGTTGCTGAGTCCAACCTGCTCCCCCTCAGCCCAGGAGCCCAGTGCAAGAGAGAGGACAACTTGTTTCATATGGCAATTAAAATCATCTAGAACTCTGTCTATCTGTGTGAGTGAGACAGAGTTGGCTGGAGGTCCAGGTACTCCCCTGTGGGGTGTGTGCATGGGCTCTGCCACTTGCCATACTCACCTGTTGTTCAGCAGGGGTGAGGCACCATTGGAGGGGGTGGAGTCATTCCAGGAGGGACTGAGTTGTAGGTTTCCAGAGTAGGGGATAAGGAATTCCATTGTTTGAGCACAGGGTGCACCACACTTGTGGTGTGCAGAAGGAAGTCATTTTCTTCTTAATTAAACCCTCCCCAAAAAGATCAACTCTGAGAATGCACTGGTGTAACAAAATCCACACATACTCACTACTCACTGGAAAAACCACTAGGCTGCCAGGCACCCAACCCCACCGGTGCTACTAGCTGCACTGAAGCCAAACTGTTGGGTGTGGAGAAAAAGCTGCTAAACTCTTTAAAAACAAAAAAGACCCCCCACACACACCAAAAAAAACACACAAAACATACAAACATGCTGGAATTTCACCCAGATTACCTAGAGCTGTACACTGTACATATAGAAAAGTACTCAGAGTGGCAAAGTCAACTGATTTGTCCTAGTGGTTTTCTTTCTTTTTTTTTTTTTTTCTTTCTTTCTTTCTTTCTTTTTCTTTTAAAATTTTTCTAAGTATGAACAAAGAAAGGCTGTCCTTTACTCACAGAAGAGAGATCAATGTTAGTCTGCTGCACCACCCTGCACAGGTAAGAGTGAGATAGAAGTGGAAAAAACTATAAGCCTCTCCAAATAAAAACAAAAAATTATTTAATTATTTTTTCTTTTTTTTTCTTCTTTTTTATTCTTTTCCATATTTTCTTTTATCAGTACCCTTTCTTAATTTATATTTGTATACATCTATATATTTTTTAATTTAATTTTTTAACATTACCATTTTCTCTATTTTTTCTTTTTTCTCTTTTTTCTTCCTCTTTCACAGTGTGATCAGGCACACTGGAGATTTGCCCAATACATCACTGGTTGGCTGAATGGTTGGCACTGCCCAACTAGTGGGAAAACACGTTCTTATGGACTTTTATAGGAGCAGCTACCTGCAACTTACCTAAAACCACTTTGTGCCAATCTACAGCCCCTCCAGGGCAACTAAAAGTGTGTTGCAAGTGACATACTGCAGGACACACAGCAAGAGAGGGGAAAGAAAGAAAACAAAGAACAAATAACATTTTTTTCTTTTTTCTTTTTTTGCTTTTTTTGTTTGTTTTTTTTCTTTCTAAGTCATCTCTTTTTAAAAATTTCACCAATCTGTATTTTTTATTTTTCATTTTCTTCTTTTTTATTTTCATTTTTAACTATTTTTCATGATTCACTTCATTTGTATTTCATGTCTTTATTTTTAAATTTTTCTTATTTTTTCTCTCTATATATTTTCATTTTTAATTTTAACTTCTTTTTTATTTTTTAATCCTTACATTTAATTTCTTTATTATTTTCTTAATTTTATTACTATTATTAATACTTCTCCCCTGTCCTTTCTCTCAAAGTTTGCACAGACAACTTGAAGTGTTACCCCACCCACATAGAGGAACTTTGGGAGGCCAGGCAATCAGTCCTAGCCTACTAATGGGAGAAGACTTTCTATAGGTTTTTTTGCAGGAGTGGCTATCTGAGATTGCCTGGAAAACTTCCACTGCTGTTCCACTGCCCCCCACCCCTAGGACAGCTAATGGTGTGCTACGAGTGGCAAACTCTGAGAATTTCAGGAAATGTTTATTTGTTTGTTTTTTATATATTTGTATGGTTGTGTATATATGTGTCTGTTCCTTGGCTTTTTCTTCTCCAAGTGAACACAGCCCCCCTAGAGACTTGCCCTGTCAATACAGAGTCACGCTAGGTGAATGAGTGATCAC
This sequence comes from Lyroderma lyra, assembly GCA_004026885.1. Lineage (NCBI taxonomy): Eukaryota > Metazoa > Chordata > Mammalia > Chiroptera > Megadermatidae > Lyroderma > Lyroderma lyra. Next base: position 14,282 of record PVJL010001364.1, on the reverse strand, counting down.
CCCACCTAACTAATGGGGGAAAACTTGCTTATAAACTTCAGCAAAAGTGGCTCTCTGCGGTGGTCTGGGAAGCTTTCACTGTTACTCTACCACTACCCTTGGAGAGTTAACAGCGTGCTGTGAGGGACATGCCACTCAACTACAAGTGAAGAACATACATAACACACTCAAGGGACAATTCTAGATTATACACACAGAATATCAAAGAGATTGCACCATTGGACCACACAAGACACATACTACATAAGCAAACACTAAGAGCCATAAGAGATATACCTACTACATAGAAGCAAACACAGAGAAGAAACCAGAATTAGAAAACAGAAAAACATGTACCAAATAAAGGAACAAAAGAAATCACCAGAAATTGAGTTGAATGAAATGGAGATAATTAACCTACTGGAGCAAGAATTTAGAAAACAGGTTATAAGAATGTTTGAGGAACTCACTGAAAACTCTAACAAAAGAGATAACAACCATAAAGAAAGACATCAAAACCATAAAAAAAGACCAATCAGAAATAAAGAATACAATAAAGGAAATGAAGACTATACTAAAAGGAATCAACAACAGGTTGGATGAAGCAGAAAAGTGAATTAGCAATCTGGAAGACAAGGTAGCAGAAAACACCCAAATGGAAGAACAATGAGAAAAGAGAATTTTAAAAAATGAGAATAGCCTGAGAGACCTCTGGGACAACATCAAGCATGAAAACATTCAGATCATAGGGGTACCAGAAGGAGAAGAAAGGCAGCAAGGGATTGAGTACCTGTTCAAAATATAATGACTAAAAATTTTCTTAGCCTGGCAAAAGAAATAGACACACAAACTCAAGAGGCACAGAAAGTACCAATCAAGATGAACCCAAATTGGCCCACACCAAGGCACATCATAATTGAAATGACAAAGATTGAAGACAAAGAAAGAATCCTAAAAGCAGTGAGAGAAGGACAACAACTTACCTATGAGGGAGCTCCCATAAGGTTCTCAGTGGATTACTCAATAGAAACTTTGCAGGCCAGAAGAGAATGGCATGGCAGGAAATACTCAAAGTAATGAAAAATAAGAGCCTACAACCAAGAGTATTCTACCCAGCAAGACTATCATTTAAAATTGAAGGAGAGATAAAGAACTTCCCAGATAAGAAGAAGCTGAAAGAATATACTACCACCAAGCTGGTGCTACAGGAAATGCTAAAGGGACTTCTTTAAGCAGAAGAAAGAAGAAAACAAACAAACAAAAGAAAATAGAAAACATGAATAATAACATGGTGTTGACCATGTACTTATCAATAATCACTTTAAATGTAAATTAAATAAATGTTCCAATCAAAATACATAGGGTAGCTGAATAGGTAAGAAAACAAGACTCAGGCATATAATGTCTACAAGAGACTCACTTCAGAAGGAAAGATACACATAAACTGGAAGTGAAGGTATGGAAAAGAATATTTCATGCTAATAGAAGTGAAAAAAACAGCTGGGGTAGCAATACTTATATCAGATAAAATAAACTTTAAAACAAAGACTATAACAAGAGACAAGCACGTTACATAATTATAATGGGATCAGTCCAACAAGAGGACATTACTCTTGTAAACATTTATGCACCCAACACAGGAGCGTCTAAATACATAAAGCAAATATTGACTGACATAAAGGTAGACATCAACAGTAACACAATCATAGCAGGGGACTTTAACACCCCACTAACACCAATGGACAGATCTTCCAGACTGAAAATCAACACAGATACAATGGCCTTATAAGACATGCTAGAGCAAATGGATTTAGTTGATATTTTTAGACAATTACATGCAAAAGCAGTAGACTGTACATTCTTTTCAAACCCACATGGAAGATTTTTCAAGATAGACCACATGTTAGGCCACAAAACAAGCCTCAATAAATTTAAGAAAATTCAAATTATATCAAGTACCCTCTCTGACCACAACAGTATAAAACTAGAAATCAATTACAAGAAAAAAACTGAACAATGCACAAACATATGGAGGCTAAATAATACCCTAATAAAAATAAATGGGTCAACAAGGAAATTAAAGAAGAAATCAAAAGATACCTTGAGACAAATGAGAATGAAAACATCACTACCCCAAAATCTATGGGACACAGAATAAGCAGACCTGAGAGGGAAATTTGTAGCAATGCAGGCCTACCTAAAGAAACAACAAGAATCTCAAGTAAACAGTTTAACCTTACACCTAAGGAAACTGAAAAAAGAACAACAAACAAAGCCTAAAATCAGCACAAAGAAGAAAATAATAAAAATCAGAGTGGATATAAATGAAATTGAGACTAAGAAGACAATACAAAAGATCAATAAAACCAAGAACTGGTTCTTTGAAAAGATAAACATAATTGACAAACCTTTAACCAGGTTCCTCAGAAAAAAAAAACAACAACAACAAAAACAAACAAAACAAAAAGGAGAGAGAGGACACAAATAAATAAAATCAGAAATGAAAGAGGAGAAGTTACAACAGACACCACAGAAATACAAAAAAATTATAAGGAAATACTATGAACAACTATATGCCAAAAATTTTGGCAATTTGGAAGATAATGGATAAATTTTCAGAAACATACAAACTTCCAAGATTAAATCAAGAAGAAACAAAAAATCTAAATAGGCCAATTACTAACAAAGAAATTGAATCAGTAATCATGCTCCAACAAACAAAATTTCTGGGCCAGATGGCTTCACAGGTGAATTTTACCGAAATTCAAAAAAGAATTAATTCTTATACTTCTCAAACTATTTTTAAAAATCCAGAAACAGGGAGGGTTCCCAAACTCATTTTATGAGGCGACCATAACCCTGATTGGAAAACCAGATATAGACACTATAAGAAATGAAAACCATAGGCCAATATTCCTCATGAACATAGATGCAAAAATTCTCAATAAAATATTAGCAAATCAAATTCAGTAATACATCAAAAAAATCATACACCACAATCAAGTGGGATTCAGTCCCTAGATGCAAGGTTGGTTCAATATACATAAATCAATTAACGTGATACACCATATAAACAAAATGAAAAATAAAAACCATATGTTCATTTCAATAGATGCAGAAAAAGCATTTGACAAAATTCTGCAGCCCTTTATGATAAAAATGCTCAATAACATGGGAATAGAAGGAACATATCTCAATTTAATAAAGGCTATATATGATAAACCCACAGCTGACATCATATTAAATAGGGAAAGTTAAAAGTATTCCCCTTAAGATTAGGAACAAGACAAGGATGCTCACTGTCACCACTCGTATACACCATAGTATTGGAAGTCCTAGCCACAATAATCAGACAAGGAAAGCAAATAAAAGGTACCCAAATAGGAAAAGAAGAAGTAAAACCATCATTATTTGCAGATGACATACTGTATATAGAGAATCGTAAAGATTTAACCTCAAAATTACTGGAACTGATAAATGAATTTAGTAAAATAGCAGGATAAAAAATCAATACACAGAAATCAGTCACATTCTTATATACCAATAACAAACTAGCAGAAGGAGAAATTAAGAAAAAACTCATTTACAATTGCATCAAAAATAATAAAATACCTAGGAATAAATTTAACCAAGGAAGTAAAAGACCTGTACTAAGAAAATTATAAGACACTATAGAGAGAAGTCAAAGAAGACACAAATAAATGGCAACACATAGCATGCTCAAGGATAGGAAGAATTAATATAGTTAAAATGTCTATACTACCCAAACCAATCTATAGAGTCAATACAATTCCCATCCAAATACCAAAGGCATTCTTCACAGAACAGAATGTATAATCCTAAAATCTATATGAAACCACGAATGACCTAGAATAGCCACAGCAACACTGAGAAAGAAGAACAAAGTTGAAGGAATCACACTTGCAGACATTAAATGATATTACAAAACCACAGTTACCAAAACAGCATGGTATTGGCATAAAAACAGACACACAGATCAATGGAACAGAATAGAGAGCCCAGAAATAAATCCATGTCTATATGGCCAACTAATTTATGATAAAGAAAGTAAGAACTTGCTTTGGGGTAAAGACAATCTTTTCAACAAATGGTGCTTGGAAAACTGGGAAGATACATGCAAAAAAATGAAATTGGACCACCTTCTTACACCATATACAAAAATAAACTCAAAATGGATTAAAGACCTAAATATAAGACCTGAAACAATACAACTCCTAGAAGAAAATATAGGAAGTAACCTCTCAGACATTACCCCTAGCAATACTTTAACTGATATATTTCCAAGGGAAACAAAGGAAAAAATAAACAAATGGGACTGCAGCAGAGTAAAAAGTATTTTTATAGCAAAATAAATCATCAACAAAATAAAAAGACATCCCACAGAATGGGAGAAAATATTTGCAAATGAAGCAACTGACAAAGGGTTAATATGCATAATCTATAAGAAAATCATACAACTCAACACTAAAAGAACAAACAACTCAATTAAAAAATGGGCAGATAGACCTGAATAGACATTTCCCCAAAGAGGACACACAGATGGCCAACAGCCACATGAAAAGATGTTCAACATCACTAATCATGAGAGAAATGCAAATCAAAACCACAAAGAGATACAGCCCCACTTTTCTCAGAATGGCTCTCATTAATAAATCAACCAACAACAAATGCTGGCGAGGATGTGGAGAAAACGGAACCCTTTTACACTGCTGGCAGGACTGCAAATTCATCCAATCACTATGGAAAACAGTATGAAGGTTCCTCAAAAGATTAAAAATGGAAGTACCTTATGATCTAAAAATTCCACTCCTGGGTATTTATCCAAAGAAATCCAAAACACTAATTTGAAAAAATATATGCTCCTCAATGTTTGTTGCAGCATTATTCACAATAGCCAAGATATGGAAACAACCTAAATGTCCATCAATAAATGATTGGATAAAGAAGCTGTGGTACATTTACACAGTGGAGTATTACTCATCCATAAAGAAGAATAAAATCTTACCTTTGCCATAACATGGATGGAACTAGAAGAAATCATGCTAAGTGAAATAAGTCAGACTCAGAAAGACAAATACCATATGATCTCATTTATATGTGAAATCTAAAGAACAGAATAAATGAGCAATCAAAATAAAAAACAAAAACAAAAAACTCAATTAAAAAATGGGCAGATCATCATGCTAAGTGAAATAAGCCAGAGAGAAAAAAAACCAAGAACTATGTGATTCCACTCATATGTGGAACATAAAACTAAAAACAACAAAGAAACAAAATTCATGGATGCAGTCAACAATTTAGTCATCATCTGAGGGTAAGGGGGAGAAGGGACAGGGACACAAATACATGGTGATGGCAAGAATACTGACTCTGGGTGACAAACACATAATGCAATGCATGGAAGATGTAATGTAGAATTGTGCACCTGGAACCTATGTGATTTTTACTAATCAATGTCACCCCAATAAATTTAACAATAAAAAAAGTAATTCTATCCAATATAATTTAGGACATGAAACATTATGGTCATATTTTAATACAGTATAATGCTACTGATACTATAATATAATCTATGCAGTTAAAAGAGAAGTTCAGAATATTTATTGACTGCATTGTTTCAAAGTCAAAATTCACAATCTCTATACCTCTTCTCTGTTGTTTATAGTGATACATAGGAGAATGCTAAATAAAATGAAGCAATTAAAATGTAATTTTACTAAATAGGCTTTTAAAATCTAATATTTCTGTATTTTTATTTCTCCCTACAAAATTGCAACCATCATATTTATATCTACTTTATTTAATTTCCTGATTTATTGTGGAAAATAGTGAGGCAAATTTACTGATAATCTTTATAGCAGTCTATAAATTTAAAGTGTATTAAAATTACTTTAGTATTATTTTTAACACATGCACTTAAATGGGGTTATTCATAATTACTCTTTATTCATATTAGGCTCAAGGAATTTCCTGACATTTATATGAAAATATTATTTGTTAATCATAATGTACTTTTTCCTTTGAAGATACAAATTTTATTCTCACTCCAAGGAAACTGGAGGCTTAGGCCTGTGGGGCTTCCTTTGGGCTCAGGGCCTGCTGGGGCTGGGCCAGGAGCTGGAGCTGAACACAGCAGCATGGGGTGGTGGTGGTGGTGGTGGTGTATTTTTTATTTTCCCTCTCGCTCTCATTTAATCATTACCTCTTATTACTAATTATCTTGAACTATCACAAAATAGATTAATTTTCTTATAGTAATGTCAAAATTGTTCATTCCCTTAATTTATTTCAAATGTATGTGTGTTGCTAAAGTCATGATATGGGTGTGCATTAAAAAATAAAATAAGGGCGGCAAAAGTGGTGGGGAAAGTAGATACCCACTGCTAGGCCACTGGCTGTGCTGTGGCTATCCTCTCCGCAGTGGGAAGCACCTTCCGCACAGGACATCCATGCAAGACTGAATAAGAAAAACAATTTCTTTCTCCCAAGCCATGGCATATCAGTTATACAGAAATACCACTTTGGGAAACAGTCTTCAGGAAAGCCTCAATGAACTCATACAGGGTTCTCTAAATACGTACAGATTCTGTGATAATGGGTGGTCTTTTGTATTGAATGATGTTGAATTCAGATAGGTGACAGAACTTATTAAAGTGGATAAAGTGAACATTGTAGCCTGTGATGGTAAAAATACTGGCTCCAGTACTACAGAATGAATAGAAAAATGGCTTTTCTTACATCATCTTCTGTTATTATTCATCGTTTTTTAAACGAAGCATAGAAGAGACTTTTTAAATTTATTCTAGGATTACAAAAATGATTGCATTATGTTATGCTATCAGAGACTCCAGTAGAAAGAAGCTTCTAACTCTGTAGCCTCTTATGTTACCTTTATTATACAGCATGAAGAGACAGACGTTTTGTAATAACAAATTAAACATCGTTGCCTTCCTAATAATATTCTTTAATAAATTCATTTTAAAACTGAATAAAATAAAATAAAATAAAATCAGCATTGTGGTCAAGGGTGTACATACAGAGATCTTGGGACTGACTTCAGAAACACTGTCTTTAATGTGACAACCCTGAAAACCAAAAATGCATATTCATCATGTGATTTGTTACTTTGTTTTTTACAGCTTACTGCCAAAGCTCCTGCTCATTAGCTACATTAGCTCTATTTTTGTCTCTATTTGGGCACAGCATAATATTTTGGGTCCTTCATGTCTAAGATGGTAGTTTCTCCTTAAAATAAATTACTAAAACTGTTTGTCAAACTCATGCTGGTAGGAGACTAGAAACAGATCTTTACAGAGAGCAGGTACTGACTTGATTCATAACCATGTTTCCCCATATGTCCTCATTAAAGGCTGATGGTATAGTGCCAAAGTTCAATTCATGAAAAGCAACTATAACGGCATGTATGTAGGGCAGGCAAGATAACTGTGTTCAGGTAGATAGCTTTCTGATGTTCTGTCTCACCCCTACAGTACATTTTAGAAGATTAAGAAGAACGAATAGACTGAGCATTCTGCAAGCAAACCTCCATGATATTTATTTTGTTCAAGCTTTAGAAAAATTTGACCTAAGGCTAGCTAGTTCAGGATTATTCTCTGATGAGTACCTGGAATGCAATTATTCCATGCAGCTCATTAGTTGGGGAGGCATATGTTTTAATATTTAGCCAGAGTGAGGTTAGGACTGAAATACTGATATCTTGTAAAGGTTAATTAGCAGAATAGGGGCATATATTGAACAGGAATGGCTGTGTCTTTCTACTTGCTTTCTGTAGTGTCTATCACAGATTCATAAAACATTGGAAGTAAATATTTGATTAAAATTGTCAATGCATGTGGCAAGAAATCAACATAAATCCAAAGTTGCACATATTACTAAGTACTAAAAATACTGTAAGCCAAATACAGAAAAAATAAAATGGTCCCTCATTTTAAGAATGAATAATAGAAGAAAATAGATACTTTTTACTTATTAAAAATATCTCATAATATATCCAGTGTAGTTACTTAAACAATCACTCTGTATTTCAATCATGTGCTTAAAAATTAGAGATAATAATACCTTTGTCTACATACTTTAATGTATACTTTTAACATTTTTGTATATCTGAAAATGGTCTATTAAGGTTAGAAAAGAATATTCATTTCTTGTTATTTTTGAAAGAAAACATGTTTCAAATAAATGCTTAGTAAAATGTTCTCATATCTTAGATACTTTTAAATATCATGATTACTAATGTATTACAAATTAGGGCAAGTCATTTTGATGAGATTACATTTTTCTTATAATTGCTTTAGGTTTTGAATGATGTTATGACTATATTTAAAAAGGATAGAGAAGAAAATACATAAGAACTCTAATAATTGTGAAAGAATCACTGGAATCAGAAAAAGATTATAGGTTGTCCTTTTTAAATCTGTCAGCAAATTTCATCATAAGTATCAAGATTAGTATACATACTCTTTTGCAGGTGGCTTTATTCATGTATGATTTGTAATAGCTTTCTTCCCAAATAGATTTTTTTTTAAATGCACCAAAATGAATTAGAAATATGCTCAATTATAATTAACAAGACAGGGTACTTTTCTCCTTAAAGATTGCACTATATTTGGGTGAGGAGATGTTCACTGACACAGGAGAATGATACTTTTAACTCTTTAATATTTCAGTTATTGAAGAGAACTCCTATTTTTGTTTACCTGATTTTCACTCTTTCCTATTAATATTAAAAAACAGATCAAATTCAAGCATTGCTCTTTATATAAGAGCACAAGATGCTAAATAAATCCATTTAAATAAATCAAATATAAATATATTACATACAAAATAATATGGGACATTTCCTGTCAAATTGTTGCATTTTATTTCATTACATCTAGAAATGAATCTTACTCTGTTAAGTAAGCCTCTTATGTTTCATAGGGGTAAATGAAAGTCTGCAAGGACAGAGAAAGAATTTGATTGTAAAATAATGATTCTTACACACTCTGTTGACCATACTCATATATGATTTGTGCACCAAAATAGGTAAACATGCAAGTAAAAACAGAATCCAGAAAGGTATTCCATTTTATTTAAATTAAATATATTTTACAACTGATGACTCATTGTAGGAAGTAGGCACATTAAGTATTTGTAATTTGTGGCCCAATTTAAACTACCAACTTCAATAGATGAAAATCTGAGGATAACAAAATTTTAATTGGGCTTTACAAATAGAATTAGGGCAAAGTGGCTAATACTCTGGGATAGAAAATGCATAAAGTAAAATTTTCATTTTTCTATATACTAGTTATTTGACTTTTAGAAAAACATTCACTTTTTCAGTTTCATCATCTCTGAAATAGAGATAACAAATAGTACCTATCACATGAATCTTTGTGGGGTTAAATGAGGTAATTCATGTACAATGTTTTTCAACGCAACTGATAAAAATATATCAGACATTATGAGATAATATTGTGTTCATAAAAAAATAGAAAAATTTAAGATTGAAATATTTGCTTTATATTATAAAGTCTATTATTACATGCCAAATATAAGTATCTAAATGATTGTACTTATTGAAGAGAACTCTAATTAAACTGGTAACACTTTAGTATCAGGTAATAGCCTAATAGTGTGTAACTTAAAATAGTGCCAAGCTGTGCTAGAATATTCTGGAATTTTATAGGAAAAAAACCCAGTTCAAAGAAGCTTTCAGAAATATATACTGCATCTATACATTTAAATCTATGAGTTCCAACCAACAATAGAAATTGTGTATGTTTAAAGATTAAATTAAAGAACACATTAACCATCATGTTATTCCTGATGGTCTTAGTTCTTCCCCTCTTACAGACACAACTGTTCCTTTTAAATGCTAAAAGTGGGAGTGAAAATGGAAAAAAAATAAATTAAGATTAAGGTAAAGTCATGAATATGTTACATAAGCAGAATTAAAAAACATGATAGTATTATCAATTATCTAATATAACTTTAAACAAAATGAATGGATATGATACACATGATTTATACGTGTTTTTCTGTTACTGTATAATCTATGTTACTGTATAATTTGACAGCATTTAGGTTATCCTGGTCTCTTATTTAGCTGCTTTTTGTATCTCAGAAGTTTGAAGGTTATTTCTAATTATTAACAACTCTGATAGAGAAGAATAAAGAAAAAGCATAAATGTCAGTTAATAATTTAAAGGTAGTAAGTTAAGAATTATTAAAACTTGGAAAATAGAAGCAAAATTAAAAATCAGATATAAACTTGCAATTTATTTTATTTTATTCAAATCTATTTTTCTATTTTATAATTCCATTCTGGTCTCCTATGCTAATACAGTTGATATCACATTTACTCTACCTATCAACTAATCATCTAAGTACTCATTTACTCTACCTATCAACTAATCATCTAAGTACTCATTTACTCTACCTATCAACTAATCATCTAAGCAGAGGGAGTTAGTTACACAGTCATTTGTATATAGGCAATTTGTCCTAATAATTCCATTTGACCTTACAACATGAGCACATTCAATGCTATTTACTAATATCTTTGCTTATATCATTGAAAACAGCAATATAATACCCCATTGTTTGAATACGACAAAATATACTTAACCAGTTTTCAATGAAATCATACTTAAAATGTTTCCAGTTTTTACTGAGGAAGCTCTTAAATTGTATTTCTAGGGTCATTACAAACCCATTGGTAACACTGAGTTAGATGAGTCAGGGGTTTTTTTTAGAGCACTTACTTCTCAAGGGGCTGAATTTCTAATTACAGATGGATCTTTCTAAATGAAAAAATAAAAGCTGGGATTACTGCTAGTTGCTGTCTGGTAAAAGTAACTGTTCCTCTTTCTTTGTATAACAGGCAACATGTTTTAGGGCACAAAGCAATCCAATGCATTACAGAAACTAAAAAGGAAAACACTTGAATGTCCTGATCAATTACCTCTAGTCAAGAAAGGTTATACCATTTTCTTAATTCTTTAAAGACCAAAAAATAATACGCTAAAATCAAATCCATTTCAAAACAGATTAGATAATTTAAAATTATTATAATTCTATGTTTTACTTCTGTGCTTCTAGCTCTTTAAAATGATACAATTTATTCAAATGATAATATGGTATTCATAATAAAAGAAGAAAAATCAATAATTTTTAACTGAAATGTTTATTTTTATATATGGTTTTGAATAGAATTTAAATATATTTGGTCTTTAATTTTAAATCCACTAATACTGAAGTTATTGAATGCAAAACATTTATAGTTACCAGATATATATTCTTTGTAAACAGAGCAATATTATATTTGAAATTATCAACCAATATCTTTCTTCTGTAGAATTTCCTCCTATTGTTTCCCTTTATTTTCATCATATGGTTCTATAATGAATGTCATGGGGGAAAGTTTTGAAATAGTCAAAATAATTAGATCTGGTAACCTCTCATTTTGAGTTTCTCCAAACCTCAACCCATTATGGAGAGTATGTTTGGAGTGTCTGGCATATCATATAGGGAGCACCTCAGATAAGAAAACATTAAACTTAAGAGTGAGAATTTTTTTTTACTACAAAAATACTTCTAGGCTCAGGTGATGAGGGAGGTATAAGGACATGTATAAATACTGACAGTAGATGGGGAAGGAGAAGGGGACTAAGTTATACTGTCTAGGAAAACACCTAAATAGGTAAGCATGAAGAAATCCCCAGAGAAGTTGCAGGGAGCTAAGGGGAAGACACAGAGAGTCTATGAATTCTTGTGTAAATATGAAGGACCATTGAACATCTGGCAGAGTCTTATTTATCCAAGCATTACATCACAGCAGCAGAAACATTTCTGTGACTCCTTCATGGTTTACTAAACTAACGGAACCATGGAAACAGGAAAAGATAAAATAGCTGGACCAAGACCAAGGGCAAGATGGATTTTTCAATATTTATCTTATAGACAAATGACTTAATTATCATTCGGGTAATTACCACCAGACCTGACTTTTTATAAACCTACTGGATCTTGTATACAGTGGGAGGTGCCTTAAGAGGATTTCAAATTGACTCAGATTAAGTTCTCACCAATTGAATCAACAAAGCTCAAATTACAACTTGAGTTTCATTACAGACAAACAATAATTGAAATTTATAATATGCACATTGGACATTGTCAATTCTAATTCATAAATACAACAAATAGAAAAGACTTTGCTCTCTATCATGCCTTTAAGAAAGACTACATCTTCTATAATGATATGTTATTTGTTGCATGATTGGTATTACTATTGTTTAAATATGCTATCTTTCCAGAGATACTTAAATGTGATTATATTCTCTGAGAAACATCATTAAGCATCGACATAATTAATTATATCATATAAACTGAAAAAATAATCATTAAGGAAGCACATCACAGTATAATAAATGAAATCACCATCGAAGTCATACATATCCATAACAATCAAGCCAACGACCAAATGAACCATGATGAATTATTTCTGTTTTTCAAAAATTGATATTTATTATATATTGCTTACTAATTTTAGAATCAGATAGCCCTTGGTAGTAGGCCAGAAGTAATATTTACCCAAGTTCTGCAATAGTCATCTATTTCATTTAATTATTCAATAAATTTATGAAAAATAATGTGATTCATAAGAAATAATTATGAACAATAATGTTCTAAGAACTCTTACTACCCAGTAGGGATAACATGTGAATTAGATGTGGACTTTTCCCTCAGATATTTGTGTATCTTTATATGTCTGTCTGTCCATCTATCTATCTATCTATCTATCTGTCTATCTATCCATTTTTCCATCACTTGTATATACGGTTACCACACCGTTGGAATGCTACAACTTTATATATTAATTTTATATACATTTTTAGTCTTATATAAACTTTATATCCTCAAGCTTATGATGTAATTTTAAAATGTCATGAAACAAAGTTAACCACATCAATTTAAAATTGAATATCATGAATTTGTATATCTTATTAACTCCAACATTTATATAATGTACATTATTAAACCTTAATGTCCCTTTTATTCTTATCTTTTAATAAACATCTTTGATACACACAAATAATAAAATGTATACATTTATTATTTATATCTATGGCAACTTATTTTCTTCTAAGAACCTAATTTGATAGTGTAATTGTAGAAGTTATTTGCATCTTGGCAAACTGACTAGCAATTTATTCACATAATTTAAGACCATCATTCCTTTTCACTGGTTATCAGGAACCCTGTAACATCTTTGCTCATAACTGTATCAATGCTGTTATATAATATTTTTAGATAAAATTTTTACTGGGACTTTTTTAAATGACTTTTCAAAAGTATACTTATACACTAGGATATGAGATATATGCAAATTTCAAACAATGCAGAACCATATAGTGATTTAAAACACTTCCTTTTTCACATATTTTAGCTATATTGAGAGAAAACACAGTTCATTGTCAAAACAAAATATCCATGAATTGCACTGCACTATTACCATGTTGCCGAGTAATAACTACTAGTATCCCTTCCCAAGGGGAGCAATTCATAAAGAAAATATACAAATGTTCTCAGTACCAGCACTTGCTTAAATTAGTTTTATGGAACAATTGTTTCAGGCCTCTGTCTTATGTGAGCAAAAATTACCAAGATAGAGTCATTTATGTCAAAAGAATTAATATGGAATCAAAATTCCATAAAGAAGCTTGCCTTATGCACAACCACTCATGAACTTTTGAACTTTTGAACTTTTAAACTAACCACAAGACTACTTCCCGGACTTTGCTTCCTCCATTGCTTTGCAACCAGACCATTTGCATTCTCTACCTTTTAAGGAACCAATCTATTTCACCCACCAGCATTCTTCATTTGCATATTGACATAAGCAATTCTTTTTTTTTTTTAATTCACTTTTATTGTTAGACTTATTGGGGTGACATCTGTTAGCAAGGATTACATAGGTTTCAGGCATACAATTCTACAGTGCATTGTCAACTTGATGTATAATAAGTTCACCACCTAATGTGACTTCTCTTTCCATCACCTTATATTTAGCTTCCCACCCTCCTCTCCCACCCCCTCCCCTTTCTCCCCTCCCTAACCCACTCATCCCCAAATAAACATTAAACTATCGATTGTGTCCATGGGTTATTTGTTTGTTCATTTCTTTTTTTCTTTGCTTTCAGTTTTATATTCCGCATATGAGTGAAATCATGCAGTTCTTTGTTTTTTCTGTCTGGCTTATTTCACTTAGCATGATG
>PVJL010001363.1:180631-271572 GCA_004026885.1 Lyroderma lyra | reverse complement strand
CTGATTTCTTGTTTGATTTTTAGGTGAAGAAACTAAGACCCAGAGACTCCTAGGGATTGGCTAAAGGTCACACAGCACAGCAGCATTGATTTGAGTTGGTTGATAGCCAAAGGGATGGGTGGGTAAGGGCATACAAACTATCCCACCAGGGCTTTGGGAGGCCAACTCTTGCCCCAAAAGGGATTATTGAGTGTGGGGCAGGGCCTGGAGGAAGGCTGGGGCCAGCTTAACCTGGGGGTCCTCAGTACTGCCTGTCCTGTGCTTGTTCTGAGATGTCATCTCTTGCCCTGCTCTGCGCAGGCCTTGGGAGGTAGCTGGTAGACAGGGGGAAAGGACATTTCAGTCCTTCAGTCTCTGAGAGCTTCCAGACTGTCTAGGGGAGGGGGAGTCACCTGTGTGTGGGATCTTTATGCCGGAGAGCATGTATGAGTGTTGACTAGGTGCAGGCACCATGAGATGGGCTTTTCCTTTGTCATTATTTCCTTTAATCCTGTCAGCAAAGTGCTGGATATTGCTGTTATTTCTACTTTTCATAGGAAGAGGGTAAGCAATTCCCCCAAGTTACCGAGCCAGCAAGAGCTGGAGTCAGGATTTGAATGCAGGTACAATCTAACACCATGTTCTACTGCAGGGGTTCTCAAATGGGTCCCAGGGCCGGCAGCACCAGCAGCACCAGCAGCACCTGGGAACTTGTTCAAAAGGCAAACTACTGAATCAGGAACTCTGGGGTGGGGCTTGACAATCTGTGTTTAAGTTCTCCAAACTTGAAAACTTCTGCTCTACTGCTTTAAAGCACTTGGGGGCTGAGGGTGACCTGATTAAGATCCAGGCTGGGGCCAGGCAGAGCTGAGTCCACCATTTCTCAGCCCTATGACCCCGAGACTTAAATCTCAAATCTTTGCCTTTCTAGCTTGTGAAGCGGAGGTGACAACAGAACCTTGTCTCCCAGAATTGTTGTCGGGTTCAGTGAGAGAGTAGAACCCATTGGACAGATGAAAACATGGAGGCTCAGAGAGGGAAAAGGACTTGCCTAAATGACCAGTTCAAATCCAGCTCCATCCTTGCCGTGTGACTTTGAGTTGATTACTCACCGTCTCTCTGCCTACCTTCTCATGCTTAGAACAGGGATTGTAATAGTGCCTGGGCCTCCTGCGGTTATTGTGAGGCTAAAACAAGTTTCTCTGTGTGGGGGGCCAGCCAGCACTTCGGGAGGACTCAATAGATGTCAGCTGCTGTTATGAAAGGCAGAGCCAGGATCAAACACCAGTGTCTTCTAATGGCCCCCACCCCTGGTCAGAGTGTGATTAAGAGTTGAAAGGAGGTCAGAGAGTGTGGGAGTTCTGAGAAGCAGAACCTTCCCTTTGGGGGAGAGCAGGGTTTCTCCACCTTGGCACTATTGACATTTTGGGCCAGATAATTCTGTATTGTGGGGACCGTCCTGTGCAGTGTAGGATGTTTAGCAGCATGTCCCCTGGAGAGCGAAATCACCCTGGTGGAGAACTACTGAGGCAGAGTAATCAGGCAAGCTGCTTTTAGCTGCTTTAACACAGCAGGTGGGTTAATGTGGGATCCTACAATTTACCTCATGGTATGGTAGGGAGGCTGTGGGCCCAGGGTCACACATGGGTGGAGGTAGGAGTGAAATCCAGGGCTCTGGTGCCTGTCCCCTCTCTATAGGTCCCTCAGAACAGGTGGGCAGAGCCAGGGGACAACCAAACTGGGGCCCAGGATGCCTGGAGTGTTCTGTCTTCTTCCCCCAGGTCCGCCTGCCTGGCTATTGCCACATCCACAGCAGTGTCCATCAGAGTCTGGGCTTACCTTTCCCCAAGTTCCAAGCTAATCAAACCAACAGGCGCCTGGGACCATGAGCTACAGAAGTAAGCTGCCTAACCAGGGTCAGAATTCCCAGGGTCAGGGTGATGGTGTAGAACTCACCGTGGCCCCACAGGGGAACTGGGCATCGGCAGAGTGGTGCACCAGCTAGCCCCTTGAGACCATAAAGCTGCCACCAGAGCTGAAAGATGGCTCTCCCTGCCACAGGGACGTGGACAGCCATGGAGATGTGGTGACAGGGCTGATTTAGGGTCAGGAAAGAGAGGGAGGGAGAATGCAAGACAGAGTCAGGGAGTCAGAAATACAGAGCTAGACACAGAGACACAGGCAGAGAGAGACAGACAGAGACAGAGATAGGGTGAAAAGCAGCAGAGAACAGGGAAACTCCAAGACAAGGAGAGACAGGACACAGGGACATAAAGATACAGGGAATGTGAGAACAAGACAGAAGCCAGAGACACAGAGAGACAGAGATGCTTGCAGAGTTAGAGACACATATCCCAAAATAGAGGGCAATGGGAGTTAGACAAAGACGAGAGAGTGCCGGAGCGGGGCCAGCGTCATAGGCACGGAGGAAAGGGAGCTGGAGAAGCAGAGATCTGACACAGACACAGAGAAAAGAGGACAGAGGTGGTGAGAGAGACATTGGCCTGGTAAGGAGACAGGCCAGAGAAGCCAAAGGATGCAGAGCCACCTTGGTTTTCTGGTGTCAATCTCTCCACTAGGACCCAGAAGCTGCGTGCATGCACGGAGCGCTGCACACATGCGCATTTATGTGTGTGCTTGCATGTCACACCTCCTGGGGGTGTACGTCTGTGTCTGAGCTCAGACAGTGCATTTGCCCACTAATTCCGCAGTGGGACCTGTGGGGTGCTGCGCTCAGCTGTAGGGCAGTGAGTACCCCTTTATACAGCCCGTCCTCTTATTAGTAGGGAAAGACAATATACAAACATACCAGAGCTATGTAGAAATTTAAAACAGCCATGGGAAAGGAAGCGACCTGGGGCTCCTCTCCATTTGGCGGTCAGGGAAGGCCACTCTGGGGAGGTGACTTACGAGGTGACACCTGTCAAAGAGCCAGCCTAGCCAAGATCAGGGACAAATCCTTCCAGGAGGAGGGAAGAGTTGGTGCAAAAGCCCCCGGGGCAAAACCAAGTTGGAGCATTCAGGACTGAGAAAGAAGCCACTAGGGCCACAAATTCTGGAGTGAGGCACTGGGCAGGAAGGCAGAGGCCAGACCATAAAGAACTTGGAAAGACCATGGAAAAGATTTTGGCTTTTATTGTGGGTGAAATGAGACCCAGAAGATTGAAGCAGGAGAGTGAAACCAACAGCGACAGGAAAGGTCTTGTCAGCTGCTGGATGAGAAGCAGAGGTTGGGAGACTCTTGCCAACAGTCAGGGCAAAAGAGGGTGGCGGCTTGGGTGAGAAGTGGGTGGATGCAGGCTGTGTTTGGGGTTAGAAGTAACAGGATGGTGGAGGTGGTGGAGGAAAGAATGGAACCACTGATGACTCCTAGTTTTTTAGACAGAGCATCCCAATGAATTTACTAGAATGAGGAAGACAGGGAGAAGCAGGTCTGTCGGGAAAAATCAAGAGGTCTGCTTTGGACACGTGTGATATGACTGTGTGTTTGTGGGCCCCTGTGTGCATGTATTCCAGGGCCCAGGTGTGCAAGTCTGCATGCGGGGGTTCAGATCACCTCTGCTTGGCTGCCTGGAGGCTCCTGGGTCAGTCCTTGGACCAGGCCTTGTCTTGGTTCACTTTCCTCCAGCCACAGGTACTGGCACTGCCAGACAAGGATTCCCTAATGGCCAGCTGGGACATTATGGTGACTGGGCCCTTGGACACTTCCGACATCTGGGCATACCATCCCAGGCCCTGGAGGCCTTAGTAGCTCCACCCAGCAGCAGCAGGCAGGCTCCAGGGCAGCTGGTGGCGATTAGCAGCGTTGATTACCTCGTAGCAATGCCATCTGGGGTGAGGGCACTGAGCCCAGCCCCATGGGATACCCTGCTCGCCGGCATGCAGGGCTTTCTGGGGTTGAATGCATGTAAATATGTCAGCCTCACTGCATGCAGGCATGCATGTATGTGTGTCAGCATGTGCATGTCTGATGGGAATTCCTGTGGGAGCCATCTGTGTCAGTGTGGCCACCAGTGTATGTGCTGTAGGTTTGCAGGTTTCTCTGGTTGCATATATCAGCAATTATGCCCCTGGGCACATGTGTGTGTTTCTATGTGTACGTTTGTGTACACACGTCTGTGTATGCCTGTGTGTATGCATATCCAAATACCCGCAATGCTGTGTGCATGCATTCTGAGAATTACACAACTCCATCTGAGTATGTCCAGGCATATATTCCTGTGGATTCATCTGTGCTCACACATGTCTCTTTGTCTGTTTATGTGGAGGAGTATCATGTGTGCATGTGTCTGTATGAATATAAGTGCCCATATATGCATGACTGCATGCTTTTGGATGTGTGTGCATATGTGTCAGGGGGAGGAGGGGCATGGGCACATTTCTAGACTTTGTCTATGATAGTGTATCCAGTCCTCAGGTGCACCTCAGGCTTGGCTATTCTGGTTGCACCTTGGGGCACTGTGAGAAGGTCTCTGGACTCCCCTTTCTCAGGTCCCTCTGGTTCTGGGTATAGCCCATCCCCTCCTGCCTGGGAGAGCCTGGGGTATAAATGGGGGGGGAGGGAGGGTAGGAGTTGCCCAGGATGGCACAGTGGTTAAGAGCTTGTACTGTAAGTCCAGTCTAGTTGGGAGTGGGTCCGTGCTCTAACACCCACTAACCATGTGATCTTGGACAAGTTATATTGCTCCTTTGTGCCAGGTTTTCCCATCTGTAAAATGAGGATAAGAATAATATTCTCCCTGTGGGGTGGCTGTGAGGATTAAAGGAGTTAGTCTAAGTGAAGTTCTTAACACGGAGCCTGATCTAGCTGTATTGCCTGTTATTTCCCAAGTGCCCACCAGTGGGGCAGCCCCTTATGGCCAGGCCAGGCCAGGCCTGTGCATACCCCCCTCACAGGCCAGAGTGCCCAGAAAGTGCCCCCCTCCACTTCCCATCTGCTGAGCTCAGCGCTTCCCAGGCCCCACCACTGTCTTAGCCACATCTGGACCGGCTCCTCACAGGGACCACAGCAGGGCGCCTCTGTGGCCATGGTGGGGGTTTCCGCTGACTCAGCGCCTCTGGCTCTGGAGGCGGGAAATCTTGGGTTAAACGGGGCCATAGGGCCAGGGCCCCATCATGTTGCTTCTACAGGAAGCCCCGTGCCAAGCAGAGTGCTCCAGTTGATCCCCCCTCACCACCACCCATTCCTGTCAATCATGGGCCTCTTGAACCCACTTCTCTGTTGCTCCTCGGCCTTGGTGCCCAGAAATTTGCTGCCTCCTATGAGGGTCACCTTGATCATCCCCCTGCCTCTGGACAGAACGGGACACGTTACCTGCCCCTCTCTCCTCCGAAGTCCAATTTCACATCCAACCTCAATTCCTCTTGCTTCCTTGGATCCTAACTGTAAAGCAATGCCTCTCCGTTGCTGGGTATAAGCTGGAATCCCGGGCTTAACCCTCTCACTCCACCCCCACCTCCCACCAGGTTCACAATAATCATGATCCTAACAGTGACTATTTATTGAGCTCCTCTTTTGTGCCAGACCTTGTAGTAAGCATTTTTACAGACTTTAACTCATTTTCCTGCTCACAACAACACTGTGAGGTATATAGGTCATTATTCCATGTTCCATATGAGGAAACGGCATCAGAGTTAAATATAATAGCAAGTTTGGAGCCACAGAGCCAGAGCAGAAGACAGGGATCGGAGCCCTTCTAACCCCTTGGAGCAAGGAAGAGTAAGAGGTTCTACTTCCCTGAAAATGAGGTCGGAGCAGAAGGGGTTAATTTAACATCCCTCTCCTGGGGGTGGCGTGGGGGGGGCGCCGTCCTCCCACTCTTCAGACAGACCGAAGAACAGACTAACTGGAAATGGTAGGCTGAGAAACTGGAAAAAGCTGACCAAGGAGGCTTGGGTAGCAGCCACGTCACGGGTGTCATGGAACTGGGGAGGAGGGTCTCCACCCCGCTCCCCCAGCCATCTGGAGGCTCAGCCAGCAAAGGGGAAGGGGTTGGCACAGGGGAGGCCCTTCCAGCCCCAGGCCGGGCTCTTAAAGGGCCGGCCTCCCGCCCACCTGCCTGTCCTGGGAGCCCCCTTGCAGGGCAGCTCTGGGCACGCAGGGTCCCGCCTTGCTGACTGGCTCCCTGGCTCACCTGGCGGGAAGTGGGAGGGCGGGCCTGGGAAGCCGGCCAGGCCAGGAGCCCGGGCTGTGTCCGCGGCCTCTGCGGCTGCCGAGCCCCCTCCTGGCCCTCCCGCCCTCCTCCTGCCTGGCGGGGCGGGTCCAGCTGTGTTCCATTAGCAGCCCTGGCTAGTCCCCAGCCCCCTGGAACCTCCCCCTTTTCCCCACCCCGGAGTGGCCCGCAGTCCCGGCAGGCTCAGGAGCCGGGCAGCATTCAGCCTCAAAAGCTAGGGACCTAGGCCAGCCAGAAGTGATCGAAGACCACCTCCTTCCCCGCCCCGCACCCAGCGGGCCTGAGGAACCCAGGCCCTGCTTCCTCTGGCTGGCTGCACTGGGTTGCCTGGATTACTCAGTGAAGTGGGGAATCTCCTGCCACGGTAAGTGGGGGTGGAGTAGACTGCCCCCTGGCTCTGGGCTGAAGAGCCCCTGACTTGCTGTGTGACCTGGGGCAAGTGGCTTTCCCTCTCTGGATCTCAATCGCTTTCTCAATAGCGAGATGAGCTCTAAACTCCACCCCAGCTCTGACTCTCCCTGCTCCCAACTCTGTGCCTTTGTATTGGTGTGGGATCATCTCCTTGGAAGCTTCTTTCTTTCTATCCCTGTAGTCCCCTCTGCTGGGGGATTGGAAGCCAGAGATCAGGAATGGGAAAGGGACACAAGCACATCAGTGTTCACGCCTCCACACGCAAACACATGCCTTGAACAGTTGGCGGGAGGAGGAGGTCAGGATAGGGTTTGAGAGGTGGGATGTGCATGCTATTAGGAGGGGGATGAAGAATAGGGTGAGGGAATAGTTCTGCCCCAGGAAGAAGGGAATTGAGGTCCTATCTCCAAATGTATTGAGGTGAGTGGGTCCTTCCTGTTCTCCTTCCTTATCCAGAACCTAGGGAGGAGAAATAGAATTCCATTACAGCTGAAAGGAATGAGGTCAGACTTGCATAAGAACTTCCCAACAGGAAGTCCATTCATAGGCTGGCTGCGTGCACGTGTTTATGTGCAAGCTGGTGTGTCTGGGTACATTGGTAAACACATGTCTCTGTGAGCAGAGCTATGTGCAGGTAGGTTTATATGCATATACTGGCATGTGTGTGTCTGTTTGTAAACATGTCTGTATATATACATGCCTGTGTGTGTCATGTATATATCTGTGTGTGTCATGCTGACACATGCCTGACTCTGTGTGTATGCACATGAACTGCCTGTCTCAGGGGAGGCTGAATGATGTATGGCTCTCCTGGCTGCTTGCTGAGCCTTTATTGATTTATCTGGGCACATCCATCAGGGTTTAATAAAACTAAAAGATGAGCATCCATCAGCACAGGAGGTTGGCAGCAAGGTCCTGAGCCCCGGTGACCTGCTCTCCTGCCCACTGTACCTAAGGGGGAAGCTACCTTGGCATACATACAACTCTGTGATGCCTGCCAGGAGACTCATCCCAGGTGTCAGGCCCTGACCTTGTGGGTGCCTGGCAGGGCCTCCTGACTGAGTTGGGTGTGGCTAGCCAGGTACCAGCCTACTATATACCAATAGAGCACACAGGTTGATAAAATATTGAAATACTTAAAAGTGTGTTGGTAAATAGCCTCTCCCTCAAGCTATCCCTGGCCTTCTAGGACCCTCTGGATTTCTCCTCAATCTAGCAACTGTCCACCGGCACCGCCAGATGCCGCTGGGACTCTCAGTGCTCCAGCCAGCATTCTGCCCTGGCTGCTCAGTGTCTGTGCCATAACCATGGTTAAAATTTTTTAACATCGCCCCAGCCCAAATCCTAGACCAAGGCCTGTGATTGGGCCTCTGTGAGAGGGAGTGATGTCTGACCAGACCTCCTGCTAGCCTGGTACTGGTGCCTGGGCCCCATGGGCTGGCTGCTACTTGCCCACATGTGCAATTGTGCTGTGCGGGCTCAGAAGCCACCCTTCCTGGTCTCTGTGATTTTCAGGTGCTGCAGCTGTGGCTGACCTCTCTGGACCAGGATGTGGGCATCTTGGGCTCCTGGCCTGTGGCTGCTTGGTCTCTGGGCTACCTGCAGCCATGGGGAAAATAAAGGTGAGATGACACTAGAGGATCAGGGTGCCATAGGCCTATGACTGGCTCCCTGAGGAACCACATATGTGACCGTGTACCTGGACCATGTGGGCATTTATAGGAGAGTCTGGGGGCTGGGCTCAGGGTGGCCTGAGATGTTTGCGCACACGAGCCTGTGCGAGGTGAGCTGGTGCGTGTGTGTGTTTCTGTCTGCATATTTGTGTCCTCTGGGCCTCTCCATGTTTGCCTCTCAGAGTCACTCTGTGTATCTGTACATATTCCTATGTCTCTGTATGTGAGAGAACAAACCTCCTCCCTAATACATGAACCCACCCTGTGCACAGAGTGCTGGTAGGGCCAGTGGGATGGGGAGGAGCAGGCGGTGAGCCCTCCCTACAGAAGGAAGCTGCATCCTGTAAGGCCAGGCTCCTCCGACCCTTTTCATTGTGGAGACTCCATCCTCCAGCCCACGTGTTCCTCCTCCTCCATGGCTGGCCCTGGATCTCAGATAAAGGGCCCTCCTTGAGGCCCAGACGCTGGATGAGACACAGGGTGCAGTTTCCAGGGCCCAAAGCCAGAGGAAGTTAACTGGGCAACTTGCCTTGCCCTGTTGGGTGCCCTTTGGGCTCAGTAGCTCAGCCTCCTCGCTGAGCAGAAATAAAACTTCTAGAACCCAAATCCAGCTGAAGGAGGCAGAAAAACCAAGGTACGGATGCAGGAAGGGTATGCACCTGGGGATGTGTGACTGCTTGCATGTTGTATGTGTTTCTGTATGTGTGCACATGTGCCTTGCTCTCCTCTCCCTCACCGGGTCCCCTGGGCGATCGAGCAGAGAATTTCAACATCTGTAAGGAATCTGGGCCCACTGCCAAGGGGTGACTCACCCATTGCTGCTGATGATGCTGAAGATAATCTCTCTGGCCAGACCTGGGGGAGGAGACTCCAATGGGGTCCCCAAGGCTAGAGATCCAGGATTTCTTCTTGCAGCCAGATGGCCAGGGAGTTCAATGCCCAGCTTCGGGGAGTTGTATTCACTGTCTCGTCCCAGCTACGAAGGCCTTTTTGATTCCAGCCTCCATCTCTTCGGTTGTAGCTCTTCTCCCAACACCTACACTCAATCAGGCCTAGGGAAGAGGCAGGCCCTTGGTGCCCACCTGTCTCTTCAGGGTCCTGGAGACCTGATTTAAGCTATCCCCATCTCCAGGAGTCTTTGCCTCCTTCATCATAGACCCTGTCTAGAATCCTAAGGCCCTAGGGTTCCCTTGAGCTTGTGGTTCTCTCAGGCCCTCAGTCTCTTCTCATTGTTTCACAAGGTGGTGGTCCAGGTGAAGTCAGTCTGTTGACTCAGACCTGTGTCTGGCCTACTTGTCTGCTTTGGATGTGGGAAGTAGACCACAACCCATTGTTGAGAACACATGTACCAGCTGCAATTCACCCCTGTGCAGATGCTCTTATACTTGTATATGACATGAGTGTGCATGACCTGACATTTTCTTATCCCTGAAGTGCTCCTCCACACCCTACTTGTGTGTGTGTCATGGAGGGAGCACATGTGTATGCACAGCTTCCCCACTCTGAGTTCTAAGGCTGTCTAGATTTTCTTTCATTCTCTCTTTTTGGCCTGGCCCTTGACTCGGGGTCTTAGGGGATTTGAGTTCTAGGGGTTCTGGTCCTGTTCTGCTGTGAACTTACTTCACAGCCCTGGGACAGGCCTAAGTCTCTGGGCCTCAGTCTTCCCATCTGTATACTGAGGGTCCTCCTGGCTCCTGGGGTAGCCAAGGTCAGAAGGCAAGGGATGAAAGCTGGCCCAAGGCATGGCCTAGCTAAAGGTCCAGAGTAGGGACTATAACTTGCTCCTTCCCAGGGTCCCCAAGACCCTGGCTGTGCAGCTACCTCAGCCTGAGCCCATGGGAATGCCCCACTGCCAATTTCTCCTCCAGGTGAGAAGTGCCCACCTTCACAGCAGGAAGGACTCAAGGTGGAACACAGAAGCGACTTATCCGCTAATGTGACTGGTGAGTGAGGGCCCATCTCGTCCTGCTGTCCCCCCTCCACATTTTCCCTAGAGTGGCCTGTATCCCTCCTCACCTGTGTAGCTGAGCTCTTTACCTAGTGTCTCCCATAAAGGCTTCAACCTCATCCGGCGACTCAGCCTCATGAAGACATCTGCCATCAAGAAGATCCGCAACCCCAAGGGGCCTCTCATCCTGCGACTAGGGGCGGCCCCACTCACCCAGCCCACACGGTAAAGGCCCCAGAGTGATCGCTGGGAGTCAGTACTGACCTCAGCCAACCTTCCCAGCAACTCTGGTTACGGGGGAAGCCCAGGGAACCTGTGGATCATGTTATCCCTCCTTCTGGGGCTTGCAGGGTGGGCAGAAGGAGGTGCCTGGCAGGCCCACCCTCTGTCCCTCCCCTATGTCTGGCTAGCATTAACGGGGACAGGTCTGCATTCTGTGGGCATCATGGGGACCCTAGGATCGGGATGGGAACCTGGTAAGAGTGTGGTGTGTGTGTGTGTGTGTATTTGTGTGTGCTCATGTGCACAGTGAACCCTCATGCATGAAGTCCAGATTCCCACAAGTCCTTGGGTGTTCTGGTCCTTGCTTACCTCTCCAGCTTCATCCCCCAAAATGTCCCCTCCTCTTCCTTGCTTCTCTAGTCCCACTGAACACTTTTCATCTTTTTTCAGTCTCTCTCCTCCTAGACCCAGTTATTCTCCCCAGGGCATCCTGAATTCCTTGGAAGTACTTACAGCAATTGTAATGAGATGGTGAAATAGTCATTCTGGGGATTCTTTGCTTGTGGTCTCCATCCACCCCACCTCCAGTCAGACTTGCAAGTTCCACTGAGGGGAAGCGCTTTCTCTGTGTTTCCACCACTGCCATCCCCAGCAGCCAGACCCATACAGAGTAGACTCTCAAAAAATGTCTGTAGCAGGAATGAATGTGTATCGGTGTGTGTTAGTGTGGAGGTGTGGGCCTGTGCGTATCTTGTGTAGACGCAACAGGCCTGAGGGCCCCGGGTGGGCAGCAGGTGGTCTCTCCCCTGAGCCTCAGGGCACTCTCCCTGCTCTATCCCTCAGCCGAGTATTTCCTCGGGGCCTCCCTGATGAGTTTGCCCTGGTGCTGACACTATTGCTGAAGAGACACACCCACCAGAACACATGGTATTTGTTTCAAGTGACTGATGGAGATGGGTACCCACAGGTGAGCCCCATTCCCACTCTGATTGCTCTTGGGGCCTTGAGCTCTGCTCAGGCTTGGGATTTCTGGACCTCCCTGCTCCATGCCAGTGCCCCTTCTCAAGGCCACCCCTACCCCAGCAACACTGATCTCATTCTGTCGGGATGTGCTGCTCTGTGACCCCAGGTGGCGTCCTTCCCTTTCTAGGCCTCAATTTCCTGTGAAAGGACTTTGAGGGCCCATGCTGTGGCTCCGGGGCTCTGATTCTCTGTCCTGTATCTTTCTCAATTCCATACAGATTTCCCTGGAAGTCAACAGCCAAGAGCAGAGCCTGGAACTTCGGGCCCAGGGCCAAGATGGCGACTTCGTGTCCTGCATTTTCTCGGTGCCCCAGCTCTTCGACCTGCGTTGGCACAAGCTGATGCTGAGTGTGGCAGAACGTGTGGCCTCTGTGCATGTGGATTGTACCTCAGCCTCCTCCCAGCCTCTGGGGCCTCGGCGACCCATGCGGCCTGTGGGCCATGTCTTTCTGGGCTTGGATGCTGAGCAGGGCAAGCCTGTCTCAGTGAGTGCTAGGTTGGACTCTGGCCTCTGCTTCCACTTTCTGGGACCCTGCGTGAGCTCCCCAGAAGCTGTATCTGATTAGGTCCTTCCCTTGCTCAGAACCCTCTCGTGGGTTCCTGTTGCCCTCCAGATACATCCTAAACTCATTAACCTGGCATTCAAGGCCCTTCACGATCTGATTCCTATAGAAGTCTGCAGCGTCTTTCATTACCTCTGTCCATATTCCTCTGCTCTGATCTAGTCTATTCTAGTCATCCACCTCGCTTACTACTTTCACACCTTTGTGCCTTTGCCTATGCTGTCACCTCCACCTGGAATGATTTCCGTCTGTTGAATACCTGCTGGTCCTTCAAGGCCCAGCTTGGATGGAACCTCTTGCCCTATTCCTCTGGGCCAAAGTGAACACTTCTCCCCCATCTCCCTCTGTCTTGCACACGCAGTTTTGTTTTCCTTTTGGTGACAGCTATATTCTTGATGGTCTCCCAGGCCAGACTGGAAACTCTCTGAGGTCGAATCTTGGGGTGGAGACTAGGCCTCACTGGGGACCAGGACACAGAGCTAATTGCTAAAATGAAGTGAACTTGACTTGTGTGTCCCCTACAGTTTGACCTTCAGCAGGCACACATCTACTGTGACCCGGAGCTTGTGCTAGAGGAGGGCTGCTGTGAGATTTTACCAGGAGGGGTGAGTGGCCTGGCCCCAGCATAGCCATGAGAGGGGGCAGTTGGGGCTCGGCCTAGGGGCACAGTGTGCTGGAGATGGGGGATGAGGAAGGGGATGCCTAGAAACCTTAGCATGAGTGGGTGGTTTGGGGGCTGTCTGTCTTCTATACTGACCCCAGCCCTTCCCCCACACTGGGCAGTGCCCTCCAGAGACCTCCAAGTCCCGTCGGGACACCCAGAGCAATGAGCTCATTGAGATCAATCCACAGACTGAGGGCAAGGTCTACACCCGCTGCTTCTGCCTGGAGGAGCCTCAAAACAGCAAGGTGGGTGAACAGGACAGGCAGACACGGGGGGCACAGACAGGCAAAGTGAGACTACCCTCCCCCAATGTGACTGAGGTCTACCACCAGGGTCAGCTGAGCCTGGAGTAGGGAGGGCACTAGAAGCCCTACCTATTTGTGTACCACCCCTATAGGATTCAGGGAGGCAGGGAGACAGCTCACAGGGTAACCCTGTGCCTGCCTGTCTGTTGGCATTGAGAGCTGTGCCCATCTAGCTCTGATAATACCCACTCCCTCACTGATACTACCCCAGACCCTTTTGGTGAGGGAGGTTGAGGCTTGTATCCAAAGGCAGTTTCTCTAGGATAGGGATACCTGGGGTCAGAGACCAGGCCACACTGCTTCCCTTGGGGCTTGCTCGCTCTCCTGGGCCTGGCTCCAGCCAGTGCCAGGCTGGTTTTCTGCCCAGCACCATGGCCAGCTGCCCTGCTCACTTGCAGGTTCTTTAGAGGTGGCAGGGAAGCCCAGCTCCTCCCTTAGCCCCACCCCCTGGATGGGCAACCTCCCTGCCCACTGGGCATTGTGCCCAGCCTTTGGCTGCAGGAACACAGGATCTCATTGATTCATGGTCTTATTTTCTCTGACATCACGTGGGTGGGGGGAAAAGGGGGGTGTCTGTGGGGTGCCAGGGGCCTGAGTTGGCTCTTGATGCCCTAGGAGGTGCCAGATATCAGGCTGAGCGGGTACCTGGGATCCTGAATGCCCCTTTACAGCATGGCCCCAAAAACTTCCCTTCCTCAAGAGTTCCCTTTCTCTGTCTACCCAGGTGGATGCCCAGCTGACGGGAAGAATTAACCAGAAGGCAGAAAGGGGAACAAAGGTAGAGGTGGTGGGTGGAGGGAGGAGCCCATGGTGCCCTCTATTTGCCCTCCATGCCCTATGTAAACCGCTTGCATAAGACACTCCACTCCCACGCTTTTTCCACCTACCCCCCACTCTTGGACAGAGCTTAGGATACATAGGTGCCAGCTCTGAGAAGAAAGGATGAATGGGGGAGAGACAGACACAGTACCTGGCACTACCGAGGCCACCTGCTTCTTGGGTAGAGGTGTTGGAAGCAGTGCCTCATCTCCTCCCTTCCTTGCCCACCCCCATGCCCTCCTTCTTCCCAGGTCCGTCAGGAGACAGCCCCCGCTGAGGTAAGCCTCCTATCTAGACTAGCAAAAAGAGGTCTGTTGAGGAGATGCCAACATAAACCCTTTGGACAAGGTTTTGGGGCATTGGAGCCTGGGCATGAGAGTTCGGGATGACTGCAGCTCCCAGAATTCCTTGGGGGCTCAATGCTAGGCCCTGTCTGCCCGCTGCCTCTCCTTGGGAGAGCAGGGTTTTGGCCCTGGACGCTCCTGCTGAATTGGCAGCAAATGGCCACGGGCATCATGTGGAGTGCCCAGGCCTTGGCCATGGGACCCCAGATTATGGGCTTCATTCTGCCCTGACATGCTGTATGGTCCAGAACCCATTCTTATTCCTCTCTGGGCTTCCTCATCTTAGGAATGGCTTGGTTCTGGATGGATGGGAGTTGAAGGGCAAGTCTTGTTTGATAGGATTCCTGTCTTTACGCTCCCTCAGACTCCACCCAGGACATATGTGATATTCTGCATGGTTATGTGTATCGGGAGGAGTGGGTGGACAGGGCTGCTCCCAGGCTCTTAGAACTGACCTCCTGTCCTGTTCTTCCCTTTCAGTGCCCACCCTGTGTCCATGGTGCCAGGGAAAGCAATGTGAGTGAATACAGAATGTGTAGGGTGTGGGTGGGCACCGACTGGGAGGGAGTGGGCGTTGCTTAGAGGTTGACTTGGCAGCTTCCTGGTTAAGGACAAGGGGGCCTTTGTTCACTTTCAAACTCTCTCCTTGCCCTTCCCCCAGAGCTGGGCTTGACCCCCACCCCCACCAAACTGTAGGACTTGTGACCTGGGCAATGTATTAGGATCCAGGGTGGAATGGGGATGGTGTGGTGGCTGACAGGATCAGGACCTTGGTTGCTAGTCCCAGCTTTGCGCTCCCCACAAGGACTCAGGTCCCTCTGTTTGAGGGTTTCCCACATTATGTTGGAGGATTAGAGAAGGGGAAGGGCTCAGGATGGCACAACCCAAAACTGGCCCCTGAAGCTTATGTCAGCTCAAGGCCTCCCCTCCTGTCCTTCTCTAGCTGGCCTTGGCCCAGCCTCCCTCTGGAGGTCCAGAAGACAAGGAAGAAAGGCTCAGTGCAAGCCCAGCTGGTACTTAACTGCCTCTTCCGTGGGCAGCACAAGTCACCACTTTTCCAAGTCTTGACATTCTGAGCTGATAAGCCACATTGATCCGCAAAGGGCACAACCCAGCTCCCCTCAGTTTTAAGCCCCTCAACCTTGGGGGACATCAGGAAGTACCTCCTCTGTTGCCTGTTCCTCTTTCCATCCAGTTCCCCTCCAAAATCTGGTAAGGCTGATAGTCCCCAGATGTGCAGGGGTTGCCATAGCAACCGAGCAGCCATGCTATCCTAGCAACTGGGGATTGGAGCTAGCCAAAGTCAGGCAAGTCAGAAAGGTAGGTTCAACCCTCTGCAAGTTTGACAGCCTTAGGACACCATCAGGCAGCTGGTTGCCTTAGGATACAAGGCAGAGCAGGCACAGGGTTCTGCCTGCTGGTCCTGCCACCATGCTTTGTAACCCTGGATGAACTGATAGTTCTCTCTGGGCCCCTGGTTTCCTCTCTCTTCCTCAGGTGTAATGCTCTCCTCTTTGCCTCTCAGATCACAGTTGGTCTCTCTAGCCTCAAGGTGAGTACCAGATGGACGACAGGACACCCTTGACCTCTTCGATGGTCCCAGCCCATCCCATAGCATGTGACCCTCTGGCTCTGTTTATATCAGGGCTACCTGAACCTGTATGTGTGCAGTAATTAGATGTGTGTGTGTGTGTGTGTGTATGTGTTGGAGATAGTGGAGGTTGGGTGTGTATAATGATGTTAAGAACTGCCCTTTTTGGAGGCCCTACTGCACATCAGGCCCTGGGGCACACATGTACACATCCATTACCTTCCTCCAGCATCCTGTAGGG
Source organism: Lyroderma lyra (assembly GCA_004026885.1). Lineage (NCBI taxonomy): Eukaryota > Metazoa > Chordata > Mammalia > Chiroptera > Megadermatidae > Lyroderma > Lyroderma lyra. The sequence goes on along the minus strand of PVJL010001363.1, from coordinate 255,616 downwards.
TGGGTACTATCATTTTACTTCAGGGAAAACTAAGGCCCAGCTGTGCCCATGTGATGACCAGGTATGTCAGAGTGATTGTATGTGGGTATGGCTACACACATCTCTGGACACGTTTTTACATGTACAGCCCACTGCAGTGGTGTTGAGGGCTGAACCCATACACTTGTGGTCCTGACAGGACCGCAGAGCTTGTGAGGGATGGGGTAGGGAGCATGTATTCAAATGTGAGGTTGTGCACTTGTGTGTGCCCATGAGTACATAATATAATTCTTGGGGCCACCTTCATGTGAGTCCTGACAGTCTACTTGTAGCATCACATCTTGAGGTAGGTGCTAATATGAACCTCATTTTATTGATGAAGAAACTGAGGCTCAGAGAGTTGCCCTGAGTTACGTACTTACCTGGTAGGAGCAGGATTTGAACTCAGGGGAGTTCCCTGGTGATGTAGCGGCTAAGGCTTCGGCGCTGTCAATGCTGCGGCCTGGGTTCGATTCCCAGCCAGGGAACTACCCACATAAAAAAATAAAATAAAATAAAAAAAGGATTTGAACTTAGGCAGCCTGACACTCATCTTCGTGGCTGTCACACATACCACTCTATATGTGTGTCCATGTGCCCCTGGGTATGCTGAGTGTGAGCTAGCGTGCTTGGGTAAGCATGTGGGGGAAGGGATACCCTCTGCGTGAGACTGTGGATGGCCAGATATAGCCTGTGGCCTGGGAGGGATGTGCGGCTGAAAGCATATGGAATCCATGTGCTGGATGCTTGATGGAGGTTGGAGCAGCGCTGTGCTCGTTTACATCACCACCATGTGTGGCGGGTGGGTGCAGAAGACCAGACTGGGGAGAGCTTCTTCGAGCTTCCCAAGTGCCTGCTCTGGTCCCAGCCCCGGTTTTGGTCTCATCCACAGGGAGGGAAAGGCGAGCAGGGCCTGCCTGGCCCATCAGGCCCCAAGGGAGAGAAGGGAGCCCGGGTAAGTGCACCAGCCATGCCCACTGCAGGACCCTTCCCAGCTGTGCCCTGGGGGCGGGATGGGTGTGAGCCATCATCCCATCATCTCAGAGAGGAACCTGTAGCCTGGCCCAAATAGGGGATGAGGGCCAGGATCTTTCTAGGGATTAGTGTATGGAGGCCTCTATTGTTAGGGGCACCTGGGTCTATCTTCCTTAAAACAAGGCCCTACCCCTCATCCCTTGTTTCCTACCCCTAGGGCAATGACTGTGTCCGAATCTCCCCAGATGCCCCACTTCAGGTAAGACCTAGAGGTGAGGACTACTTTAGGGTGAATATGGGGTCAGCCCTGGGGAAGGGGCTGTGCCCTTGGCAGCCCACAAAGGGACCCTGGGCCGACCCTGGGGCCCTCTCAACACTTTATCTCCATGTTCAGTGTGCAGAAGGCCTGAAGGGAGAGAAGGGGGAGTCAGGAAGCTTGGTGAGTGTGGGACCAGGGATAGGGCAGGGGTATGGGGTCCTGGCCCAGCCTCCACTTACTTTCTCACCCCTTCTGTTGTCCCCTCCTTGTCTCAGGGACCTTCAGGACTCCCAGGCTCCACAGGCGAGAAGGTAATGAGCCTGGATTTGGAGGAGTGGGTGCCAGGGAGGTCTGCGGACCCTGCAGACATGAGGAAGGAGGTGTCCAAAGTCTTCCTGGAGGATAGTGTCATTGGACACAGATCTGGTGGTACCCTCCAAACCTCCCAGTCATCCCACTGTATCCAAATTCCCACCAGACCTAGAAGGAAATGACGCAGACCCCAGAGTGAATGATCTGGCTGGTTTGGGAATTCTTCCTGCTGTCTACCCTCCTGTGGTGACTGAAGCCATTTAACCTCGGGGAGACCATGGGTCTAGAAGGAGGTTGTCCCTCACTGAGGTAGCGCTGCTATAGTTCTTACAGGCCCTGCTGTCAACCTTAGTCACTTTGTCTCTTCCTTCTCCAGGGCCAGAAAGGCGAGAAGGGAGACGGAGGCATCAAGGGCTCCACGGGAAAGCCAGGCCGAGATGTACGGTGCTCGGGGCCCCTCCCCACCCCAAACCACGCCCCCCTGCATCCCTCAGCATGGGGTTTTGGAATGCTGGAATTTAACCATCAGAATCCACCCCAAACCCTTGCTCAGACAGAACAGAGACCCGGGAGGAGAGGGCTGCGCTCTAGGAGGCACAGCAAGGAGGGGGCCTCCTGGTGCCCAGCCTGAGAACCCCTGACTTCTAATGCTCTGAGGTTGACATTTGATGCCCTTGGGGCACTGGATGGAGTGTGGCTTTGGGGGAGGGGCAGTGGGCCTGTACCTGTCCCAGGGAGGTGCCAGGCCTCTACTGGGTCTTACGTGTTCCCACAACCCCCACCAGGGCCGGCCAGGAGAGATCTGCGTTGTGGGGCCCAAAGGGCAGAAGGTGAGTTGTGAGTGTCTGCGGGGTGGAGAGTGGGTGCCGGGCTGAGGCGGCAGCTCTCTCACACCCATATCATGTCTGACCAGGGAGACCCTGGCTTTGTCGGGCCTGAGGGGTTGGCCGGAGAGCCTGGCCCCCCCGGCCGACCTGGGCCCCCTGGGATAGGACTTCCTGGGGCCCCGGTGAGTACCCCTTGCTCCTACATCCCTTTCCTTAGAAACCCTTCTCCTGCCTGGCCGAGGGCAGGGAGTTAAGGCCCAGTCCCGGGTCCTGGTTCGGGGAAGGGACTAGAATCGACCTCTCTGTCAAGTGAGGCCCCGGAGAAGCCTCTCCCTGACACCGTTTCTGCCCTCAGGGGGACCCAGGTGGCCCACCAGGCCCTAAAGGAAACAAGGTGAGCCCAGGCTGGAGCATAGGCTCATGGGGAAGCCCCTGTTTGGGGGGAGGAGAGAGAAGAATGGGGCCGGGAGGAGGGGGCAGCTGGGGCACAGACGTGTGTGGGGCGGGCGGGAGAGGCCAAGCATTTGTCTGAGGAGGCTGGGATCCCCTCAGCCAGGCCCCTCAGTGGGGAGTGTCCCCATCCTGGTGCTTGCTGACGTTGGAGCCTTGGCCTGGGTTCCAGGCATGGGGAGGGGCAAGCCTAAATTTAGTAATGACCAGTGGGGCCTTCACCGGAGGGCCCACGCTCATTTTAGGGCTTGTGCCTTGAGCAAAAAGCCCTGGAAATGTCTGTTTGCCGGTCTGCCTGTTGTGGTTCCTCTGGGGCCAGCCACATCACTTGGGAACCTGCCTAACAGGACAAGGGGTGCACAGAGACCTTATGTTCTCCATCCCTTTGCAACCAGAAGGACTTGGGTTAGACAAGAAGAAGGACAAGCAACAGGAAGGGAGTGTTTGCTGACCAAACACAGGAGATGGGAGATTTGGCAGAGATTGTCCTGCCCTCCAGAGAGGGGGCCGGACGGGGACGGGTGAATGGGCTGAGGTTTCAGCCAGGAGCCTCCTCCTTAACCCTTCTTCTGACCACAGGGCAGTTCTGGAGCACCCGGAAAGGAAGGTCCTGGCGGGAAACCTGTGAGTGACCCCAGTGTGGGAGGGGTGGGGGCCCGCTGCCCACCATGCCCAGGTCTGCTCTACCAAGGCCTCCAGAGAAGGGCCCTCTCTTGGCTCCCGGGTCCCTCTGCCCTGGCACTAACACCTATTGCTTCTCCTACAGGGAAAGCCAGGGGTGCCAGGGCTGAAGGGAGAGAAGGTGAGTTCCTGGTCAGGCCACCCTGGGTCGGGGTGGGAACAGGAGCCCCTCTCTGGAGGTGACACTGAGCGAAAAAGGTCCTGTGACAGGGGTGCTGGACCTTCCTCAGGGGACCCCCATGCCCCTCCTTTTTTCCTACAGTGTACATGTGTGATTACTAAATAAAGAGCCTGCTGGGCAATTAGGCAGCTGGGTTCAAATCCTGACTCAGTCACTCACCTGATTTATGGCTCTGCCAAGTTTCTAGGTCTGTAAATGGGATGCGGTACTTTCTGAGGGCCGTGGTCAGGGTGCAGTTTTGTAATGTCCTGGAATTGTAAGCTGAATGAACGAGCCAGTTGAACAGGAAGTCCCTCCAATGTTCCTGCTGTCCACTTTGATGTTGGGGCTAGGGTACTGGCCCACCCAATATCTCGAGCTCCCTGTCTTTCCCCGGGTCTCAGCCCCACCACTTCCACTCGTGGTCTCTCCTTTCTGCTAGGGTGACCCCTGCGAAGTGTGCCCAACGCTGCCTGAAGGGTTCCAGAACTTTGTGGGGCTCCCTGGAAAGCCTGGGCCCAAGGGAGAACCAGGTGATCCTGCATCAGCCACAGTGAGTGCTCATGGTGGCCACTGAAGGACCCCACAGAAAAACCTGGGGGCATGATCATGGAGAGGAGTTGGGCAGAGGCACTGGGTACTTCTCATGGCCATAGAGAGATTGCGGGCAGAGGGTCCATGGTAGAGGCTGAACCATAGAGTTTAGGGCTGGGCTAGAATGCCACCCCAGGTCTCCCTGGCAACCTCCCAGGGTTCCTGAGGAAACTGCTAAAATGCCTTTTGGACAAGCTGGGGTGGAGCCCACCCTGATAGTAAGAAAGGCTGTACCTTCCTTACCTGGAATTGGGTATTGGTTGGGGGGGGGGGTGGAAAGGAGTGGGCAGGGCTGGGCTGGGGTTCAGGCCTGAACTCCCTTCCCCATTCCCTCAAATACCTTTTCTTTCAGGAGGGCCTGGGAGCTGTTGGACAAAAAGGTGATCGGGTATGTACAGGAGCTTTCTGGTGGCCTGATTCCCGCCCCGTTATGCGGTGGATGAGCTCTGGCTCTGAGGTGCCACCTTGAATCCCCTAGAACCCTGGGTTTTTGAAGTTTGTGGTGTGTGACATTGTGGCCCATGCCCAGTCTCAGCTCATCAAACTTGTCTCTGCAGGGAGACCCCGGCATCCAAGGCCTAAAAGGAGAGAAGGTGAGGGAACCCTAGTACCCTGGCTGCACCCCTCTGACTTCTGGGAGAACTTCTGATCCCTTCTCTTCCTTCCCCAGGGGGAGGCCTGTTCGTCCTGCATCTCAGCTGTGGGGGCCCAGCATCTTGGGCCTTTTACAGGGGCCAAAGGAGATGTGGGTCCCCCTGGCTTCGGTCTGCCTGGCCTTCCTGTGAGTGACTGCTTCTTCCTAGCCAACCTAGTCCAGCCCAGTTTTGCTACACGGTGGCCTTCCTAGCTCCTTAGGCCCCTGTGTCTCAAGGCAAAGACCAGGAGGGAGGCTCTGAGCCAGGTGTCCCAAGCCTGCAGCCTCATCCCTCCTCTATTCCTGTCCTGCCCCAGATTTCTGACCCCCCAGAACTCCCTCTTAGAACCTCCGAGTGCTCAGCTATATAATAAAAATAACCGTCCAGCTACCTACAGGGCTGTGGCATTCAAAATTCCAAGCTGGCCTTTCTCTTTCTGGTGGACACTGGGACCCATGGAGTCTTGGAGGGGTGGGATAGGGGAGATGCAGTGACTGTGACTCAATTGTTTTTCAGGGGAAAGTTGGGGCTCCGGGGCCAACAGGGCTGAAAGGAGAGAAGGTGAGACTTGGGTTAGATGTTAGGCTCACCAGGACTTCTTGGTGGAGAAACAGGGGAGGAGCCCTGGGTGGAGAATAGGGACAATATCTACAAGAGATCAAAAGTGAAATAGATTGGTCGGTGTTTTGCAGGCTGGAGTCAAAGAATTTATTTCTGAGAGCCCTCATGTTCTCCTAGAGAATTCCTTAGTATTGTATTTTTAATTTATTGATAACTACATTCTAAGACAATTAAGTACATTCAAGATGCCCTTATAATAAAATAGTAACACTTCTTCACCGCTAATTACATGTGGGCACTGTTCTAAGCACTAGTACATACATTAACTTGTTTCCTCCTTCAAAAACTGTATGGGGTAGAGACTCCTTTATTCCCATTTTATAGGTGAGGAAACAGATGTGCAGAAAGGCCAAATAAATTGCCCAAAGTCACACAGGTGTTTGGGTGCAGAAGTGGGGTTTGAACCCAAGACGTCTGTCTCCAGGGCCTGCAATCTGCACCGCTCAGCTGGGCCCCTTGATTTCAGTGCCTGTGTTAACATTTGTATTTATGGTTACATTGGAGACAAATTGCGGCATTGAACTTAGGATGCAGTGTTACTCAGATGAGGGGTTCTGCAGGTGTACGAGTGTTCAAGTGTGAGAAACACTGAAATATACGTATGTTCAGACTCAGCTCTCCCAGGCAAACCACCTGTCATTCTCAAATGGAGCTCTGCATCCCCGCCCCACACCTGCTTCCTCTGCTGGTCTTCTCCAGCTCAGTGAGTGGCGGATACCCAGCTCCTAAAGCCCCCCATACCTGGTGGCACCCTTGATTCCTCCCTTCCCCGCACCACCTCCTCCATCTGCCAGTTCTGCCAACAGCATCTCTCTCAAGTCCCCCCACTTCTCTCCATCTCCACGACTGCCCCCTTCAAGGTCCCCATCGTGTCTCACCCGGACGGTGGCAGGAGCCCCCGGTTGGGCCTACCTGCAGCCTCTGCAACCCTTCAGCAGTTCAGTTGTCATCTAGTAGCTGACAGGGCTCTGGGAAAAGAACTCATGTTACATTATTTCCTGCTTAAGATCCTGCCATGACTCAACTCGGTACCAAAGTGCTGCTATGCCCAATGAGACCCTGGGTGGCCAGCCTCTGCCTGCCTTTTTGGGTCCATCTGCTTCTCCTCTCCATTTCCTGTGCTTTAGATATACTGTTTTCCTTCCATTCTGGAATATGCTAAGACTGTTCCCACCCCTTAGACTTCATACTTGTGGCCCTCGCTGTCCAGAACATTTTTCCTCTCTACCTCCCCCTACTCTTTCATTGGCTGGCCTTATTCTTATCTTTCTGATAATTGTGGTTAATATTAATATTTCTGTGACCACCTTGTCTAAATGGCTTTCCCACCTACTTTGTCTCATCACCTTATTCCTTTCTTTGGGAGCATGCATTGTTATTTGTGGTTGCTGTGATTTAAAAAGTTCTTGCTGGCCCCCACGAGTGTGTAGGCTCCACCGGTGTGTTCGTCTGTGCTGTTCACTACATTCCAGCACTTTGCCCGGTGCGCAGCGCGTATAGACACTCAGTGAATAACAGCAGGTGGATCAACGGATTCGTGATCATTGCGTGCTGGGCCAGGGCTGAGGGTGGGGCTGGGATGCCCGACATTGAGACAAGGAGCAGAAACAGGCTGGCCACAGACACCCCTGTGGACCTTGGGGAAATCCCTTTCTTTTTCTGGGCCTCAGTTTCCCCAGCCAGGAAATGAGGGGTAGTCTGGAGGTCCCAAGCAGCCTACTTTTATAGTTTGCGGTTTGGGATTGGCTAGCTCCTTTATGCCTTCCCACTTTGACCCTATTTGCTCTGCTTTTCCCTCAGGGTGATTTCGGGGAGGCAGGGCCAGCCGGGAGTTCGGTAAGTGTGCTCTGGATGGCAGCAGCCCTGGGAGAAGGACAAGGTGGGAGATGCTGCCCATGGTCAGGGAGATGACAGCCCAAAGGCAGTGCCCCAGCATGGACCAGGGCATCACACTTGGTTTTTTGTCACATAGGGGCCACCAGGGCCAGTGGGACCCGCAGGCATCAAAGGGGAAAAGGTGAGTCTGGGGACGCTCCCTACGCCACAGCCAAGGTGAACTTCCTAAACAGATGCTCATCTTGCTCTCCTTCAAACCTCCGAGGCTCCCACCACCTCACCGCAGAGCCCTTAGCATGCAGCTCAGGACCCCTGTCCTGCCTCCTTTTCTTACCTGTTCTCCTGCAGTCCCTCCTGAGTCATCCCTTGCCCAGCGTGACTACATTCCCCTGACTCCAAGCCTGGCTTGGGGTGCCCAAAACCTATGTCCTTGCTCTGCAGGGGGAGCCTTGTGAGCCATGTGCAGCCCCATCCAAACCTCAGGATGGGGGTGGCCACATGGTGGCCTTCCCTGGCCCTCCTGGAGAGAAGGGAGAGCCTGGGCCTCCAGGCTTCGGCCTGCCAGGAAAACAGGTGAGTGTCAGGGCCTCTGGAATGGCTGCAGACAGGGCTCAAAGAGAGGGGCGGGATTCTGCCTGGGTCTCTTGGCTTCCTGGGCAGTGGGGAGTAGGTGGGAGTGTGTGGAGGGATCAGTGCCTTTGTCCCCAGAGAGGACTGGCCTGACAGGTCTCTTCTGCCCTTAATCCTGGGACATAGCATGGCAAGATGTGCAGAAAGAGTGCCTACCTGGGACCGGAGAGACCTGGGTTCAAGGTCTAGCTCTGCTTTTTACCCCTTTGCCTTGAGCAAGTTCCTTTTCCTCTCTGCGCCTCTGTTTCCTGTGCAGGGTGTTGTAAAGCCTAGGAATGATGTGTGAAGCACTTAGCAGCACATAGTAGGGATTCAAGAAATGATAGCTACCACTGTAGTGTTTATTATTGTTACTGCTTTACTAATAACAGCGAACACTGACAGTGTACACAATGTGCCACACACTCTTCACACATATTAGCTTGTCTGATCTCACAAGAACCCTAGAGGGTAGAAGCCTATGCTATTTTATCATCCATCCCTGTTTGACAGATGAGGAAACTGGGGCACAGAGAGGTTAAGTAACTTGCCCAGGATCACCTAGGCAGGGGTCTGTCCCAGGTCCCCTCTCTTAATCTATATAGTATTGCCTCTTAGAGTGAGAGCAGAGAGTTTGGTCTGTTTTGCATACTGTTGTATTCCCTGGGGTCTAACATAGTGCCAGACATTGGTGGGGGGGGGTTGTCCAGTGTGGGTGAATGGGTGCTGGAAATGCTTTCTCCCCAGGGCAAGTCTGGAGAGCGTGGACTGAAGGGACAGAAGGTGAGAGAGGCTCGGTGGGTGGGTGTGGGCACTGCCTCTGCTCGGATGCCCTCTCCTCCTCCTTTTCCTGATTGCCCTGTGCCCACTCTCCACTCCCTCCCCAACCCCCGGCCCAACGAAGGGCTCTTGAGTGCCTGCAGGTCCCAGGAAGGCATTCTGCCCACAGGTGGGTCACTTCTGCCCTCCTTGACTCTCCTCCTTTCAGGGTGATGCAGGGAATCCTGGAGATCCTGGAATACCAGGCACCACGGGGCAGCCCGGACTGTCAGGAGAGCCCGGGGTTCGGGGCCCCACAGGGCCAAAAGGAGAAAAGGTCAGTCAGGCAGGGGGCGGTGTGTTGCATGAACAAAAAGAAATCAAGCTGAGAGCTAATGAGAAGGACTGGGTTCAGGCAGTGAGCCTCATGGATGCCAGAAACACTGGGTGGAGGCGCCTCAGCTCTTCTCTGAGGCAGGGAGAAGAAGGGAGTGTCAGGGGGCCTACTTTGATTTCCCAGGCTGAGGTGGGGGTGCGGAGGAGCAGGGGTCTCCAAGGGGACCCGTCTTCGATGGCTCCTCCTGGCCTGGCTGCCAGCCCTGGCTCATGGGCTCCTGGCTGTGCCCATCTCTGACTAGGGTGATGGCTGCACTCCCTGTCCTAGCCTGCAGGGGGCACTGACCGACACAGCGGGACGGCCTGGGCGGCCTGGCCCCAAAGGAGAGCCAGGCCCTGAAGGTGTGGGCCGGCCTGGTAAACCGGTGAGTGTGGGCTGCCTGCCCTCCCGTTCTTCCCTGCCTGGGCTTCCCTGTTCTCTCCCTTCCCCCTGGGACCTTTGGGCGTACAGGCAGGTGTGACTGTGGGGAACCTGTCTTTTAGGGCCAGCCTGGTTTACCCGGAGTGCAAGGGCCCCCGGGGCTGAAGGGCGTGCAGGTAGGTGTGACTATGGGGAACCTGGGCAGGTAGGTGTGGGTGAGAGTGGGGGTGGGGAGAAACATGGGGGCAGTGGGCCTGGAGTGGGAAATGGGGATCAGCTACAGAGCAGGAAGAGGGTGGAGGTGGAAGTTAGGGAGAGGGGCGTGGGAAAAGATCAAGGGTGAGTGGGGAGTCTCAAGAAAAGGATTGTCCTTCTGCCTCTTTAGGGAGAGCCTGGGCCTCCAGGAATGAGTGTCCAGGGACCCCAGGTGAGTCTCCAACCTTACCTTTGCCTGCCCCCACCCCACGACACTTCTATTAGACAGCTTTACCACTGCCCCCACCCCATGACACTTCTATTAGACAGCTACCCACTCCCATTCACCCTGAAAACCACAGAGCTCTGCCCTCCCCCAGACACTCAGGGTTATAGCTCTGGGATAGAGTGTGCAGCAGCCTTAGGCTTGCTTCTGTTGGGGACCTTGGCATTGATCCCCTCCTCTCTGACCCTTGGGGTGCTCTTCTGAGTTTGGAACTGTCAGGTACCCCACCCCAGGCCAGGTCTGCCAGTGGGGCAGGTTGGCTTGGGCAGGTGTAGACCAGTGTGCCTTTTCTCAATTCAGGGGGAGCCTGGAGCCCAGGGTCTTCCTGGCGTTCAGGTATGTCTGCCTCGGGCCTAGAGGAGGCTGGCAGGGGAAAGGCCGCTCTGGGATAAGGGCTAACCAGTGTGCTTCTATCTGCAGGGGCTTCCGGGACCTCGGGGACCACCTGGCCCTGTGGGAGAGAAGGGCACCAAGGTAAGCCTCTGCCTCCTTGGGCACTAGGCCTGCATGCTTCGGAGTGCCCTGTCAGCGGCTGCAGGGCCATAGGAGCTGGGCGATCCCCATGAAAAGGGCTGCCCAGGGCCTGATCTGATGCATCGCCCCTGCTGGTTTGCCCCTGCAACCTCTGTACCCTCCCTTCCGCAGGGACCTCCAGGGGTGAAAGGAGCCGTTGGACCTGCGGGGCCCCCCGGTGCCAGTGTCTCTGGACCTCTGGTAAGGGTTCCCTTTGCACTCCAGGCAGGGGTGTTGCTGGGACCAAGGGTGTTGATGCTGGGAAGAGGGCACAGGGCTGACCCTGCCCATCCCAGCAGCGTGGGGAATGGGAGGAGAGAGGCCTCAGCCTGGCCCTGGCTCGGAGAAGGAAGACGGCACTGTTTGTGGGGGGAACCTTAATAATGACAGTAACGATCACCACCATTTCTTACGCACTGACTGTTCTGAGGCCCCGTGCTAGGCCCCAAGCAAACAGCAGTTCACTTCATTCTCCCAACGGCCCCAGAAGGGAATAGCTGCTTTTGCCCTCATTTCACAGATAACAAAACCGAGGGCCAGGGAGTGAGGAGGCAGAAGCAGGACTTGAACCCAGGTCGGTGTGACTCAAGGCCCATATGCTGACTCGCTCATCCCCACTTCAAGCCTTGGAGTGATCAGGGATCAGCTAAACTGGTGCTCCCCAACGGAAGTGCCAACGATGATGGAAGTGTTCTAGCCTGCACCACCCAAGGTGGTACCCCCTAGGGTGTGCCACCTCAAAATGGAGCTAGAGCTAATGTGACTGAGGGACTCAGTTTAAATTTTGCTTCATTTTAATTAATTTAAATATAAATAGCCACATGTGACTATTGGCTACCATACTAGACAGCACAGGTCTGTCTAGACCAGCAATACCTCCACCTTCATTACCCTCGAAGACCTCCCTTTATCGCCCCACCAATAATTCCCGTGTTCTAAAAGATAGGTCTATTGAATGAATTGCATTTCCTCATTTTCTTTCATCAAAGGCCTGAATAATAGTCAGCTTCGACTCTGCATGAGCCCACTAAAATTTTGCAAGATAATGTAATTCTCGTTTAAATCAAGGAAATGGTACCTTTCACGCTGCCTGGACCATGCCAGGTTGTGGACAAATGTAGAATTTTTCTTGGGCTTTTGATAACATTGGAAATAGCCCATTGAATTGTATCTTTTTTCTCTGTATGGATCCCTGGAGAAATCCCATTTGCAGTTTGGGAACCCCTGATGGATTCCTCCCAAGGGACCTCTGAAGCCCAGAGGGGTGGGGGCTTGGCCAGGTCCACGCAGCCAGTCCGTATTGCCCCACAGAGCTGGACAGTCCTTGCCTGTCCCAGGGAGCCCAGGGCAGAGCAGAGGTAAAGGTGGAAGCAGTCCTGGTCCTTGGGAGCAGATGGCATGTCCCACAGGAAGGCAGCCATTGGAATGCCCCCTGTGTGGCCAGGTTGACCTTCCAGACCGTCTTCCCTCAAACTGAACCCCATCCAAGAGGCTCCCCAGTCCTGGTCCCACATTCACCAGTTGTGTGACCTGAGGCAAGTGACAGCTGCTCAGAGTTTCCAATTCCTTGTTAATAAAATAGGAGCTGAAATAAGTCAGCTGAGGTCATCTTTGTGGTCAAGCAAGTGTGTGTCCAACCCGAAGGCGTGAAAGGAGAAAGCAGGGACTCGGCCACACAGACCTGGGTACAGTCCTGCTATTGGGTCTCTTTACAAAGTCCTTTCAACTTTAGTTTCCTTCCCTGCAAAACAGTCCTGTGGAGATGGGGTGGGGGTTCCCTTCAGTGTTCTCTGACAGTGTTCTCTGCCTGGCCTGGCGTCTGACACCCGGAAGATGCTCAGGAAATGCCAGTCTGCCTCCTCCCTCCTCTTCTCCTTGTTTCTTGTGCCTCGGTGTCATCCTTGAGAATGTGAGCACTGCGACTCGGGCTCCAGGGGAGCCTGGTGCTGCCTCTGTTTGTCCCGTAGCCCTCCTTACGGGTACGGCTGTTGGGCCTCACCCACTAACCCTGGGCTCTTTCCCTTCAGGGCCCTGAAGGGCAGCAAGGACCGACGGGGCCTCCAGGAGCCAGAGGGATGCCAGTGAGTACAGTGTCTTGGGGCAGCAGGAAGCCACCGCTGGCCCTGCCTGTGCACCCTTATCTACTCACCTCCCTGTGTTTCTTCCCTGCAGGGTGAAAAGGGATCTCAGGGAGAGAAGGTAAGTCCCAATGCTCGGGGGAAATTAGCAGCCCCTATGACCCCGCCACCCAAGGGAACCTATGTACATGGTACTGGCCCTAGACTGGAAGACAGGCGCTAAGGAGTCATCCTGGTCTCCTTGCCTCCCACTGGCTCCCTGGTTCCTGGCAGTAGGGGCCTCAAACACTCCCCACTTCACCTGGTTGCTGGCCCAGAGCTCAACCAGAATCCCAGGAGATACAGAGCGCAGCAAGCACCCCAGTGGGGGACAATTGCATTTCAAATGGGCACTATGTCAGAGGACAGGGACAGGAACTGAGTCAGGAAGGACTAATGGTGAAAGGGCAGAGATGTGAGGAACTGGGAGAGAAGGGCCTAGAAGCCAGGCCGGGCTAACGGAAGGAGGGCTGCAGCTGGGTCGGGCTGCGATGTCCTAGAGACAAGGAGACCTGAGCAGCAGCAGGCGACGGTGAAACAAAAAACGCAGTAAGGGCAGCAGCTGCGCTTTGCTGAGCGCTGCCATGTGGCAGGAGTGCTGCGGGCACAAATCCGTGCCATCCTCACGGCAGTCTGTGCACTTGGTATATTATCCCCACCTTATAGATGAGGGGACTGAGGTTCAGAGAGGTCGGACAGATTGTCCAAGGGCACAATCCTAAGAGGCAGATCCTAGATTTCCACCCTGGCCTCTCCATCCCTGGGGCCCATGCTGCCTCCCAGACGTGTTTCTTTGCCTCCTTCTGCCAAATGCTCTTGTCTTTTCAGGGTGAGCCAGGGGAGTGCTCCTGCCCCTCCCGAGGAGACCCCGTCTTCTCTGGAATGCCGGTAAGTGGTGCTGAGAGCCTTCGCCCCCCAAGCCGGGGGGAGAGGCCTGACTTCCAGCCATGGCCCAACATGCAAGGGCCCCGCAGGGCTTTGCGCCCCAGCCAGCTGCCTCCCCATGCAGCCCTGCGCTTGGTGTGGACGTTGCCTGTAACCTCTCCCCTTCTTTTGCGACCCCCACTCCCACCCAGGGTGCTCCGGGACTTTGGATGGGCAGCTCCTGGCAGCCGGGTCCGCAGGTGTGTGTCGCTTGTCTCCTCTGTCTCTCCGCGTGTCCGCCAGCGCCCCGCGGCTTGCCCACCCTCACCCTGCTGCCCTCAGCAATGGGGCAGGGCTTTCTTCTGGGTCTGATTATCTCCCCTCTCCCTCAGGGTCCCCCTGGTGTTCCTGGACCTCCGGGCCCCCCTGGAATTCCTGGGCTGCAGGTAAAATGGGAGAAGAGAGTGAGAGTTTGGGAGGCAGGGTGCTGGGGCGCATGCTCCATGCTGGACCTCAAGTGTGCTGCTCCCCAACCCAGCACATACACTTGTCATTCCTCACTCCTCTGTGCTCCTGTCCCGCAGAGTGCCACAGAGGACACACTGACCCTTAGGGCAGGCTGTGTGCACTCCCAGCCCTCTTTTGAAGGATGTCATGTTGTGTGTTGTCCCAGGCACCCCACTGACATTTGTGCTGGGCTCAGGCCACCTGTCAGGAACCTAGAATCCAGGTCAGATAAAGTTTGTTTACACTGGTACAGAGCTCCACTGCTTTGGAGCCGTGTTCAACATTTATTCATGCAACTGATATTTTTGCACACCTGCTATTTTCTAGGCACTGTTTTAGATACTGGCAATACAAAAATGTTTTGTCCAGCAGTGGACAAATATACAAAACTCTGCCCTCTTGGAGCTTGCATTCATAGGACAGGCAGATGATAAGCAAGATCAAGAAATAAAATACAGTATGTTCAAAAGTGGTGTGTGCTAGGGAGAAAGGTAAAGCAGGGAACTGGGACAGAAAAGGGGAGGAGGGCAGGGAAAAGCTTTGAGAAAAATGACATTTGAATCTTTTCATAAACATTTGAAAAGAGAATTGTACACCTGGAACCTATGTAATTCTTGTGAAACAATGTCACCCCAATAAGTCTAACAATAAAAAAAAAAAAGATTTGAAAAGAAGGTGACATTTGAATGAGGATTTCAAGGAAATGAGGAGTGAGCCTGTGAGGGAGAGTGTTCCTGACAGAGAAAGCAGCAAGTGCAAAGGCCCCGGGGTGGACACGGGCCCGACACGTTTGGGAGAACAGCCAGGAGGCCAGAGACTGTGAGGGGACAGCCAGGAGGCCAGAGACTGTGAGGGGACAGCCAGGAGGCCAGAGACTGTGAGGGGACAGCCAGGAGGCCAGAGACTGTGAGGGGACAGCAGTAGGAGATGAGGTTGTAGTTGGAGAGTACATTCACAACAGGCAGCCTGACTCTGAATCCCCACGGCTATGTGCCAGCTGTGTGATGCTGGACAAGTCACTTACCCTCTCTGTGTCTCAATTCCTTCATGAATGAAGTAGAGATAATTCCAGCACATACCTCTTGGGGCTTGTGTGAGTTTTAAACAAGTTAATGCATGTGGAATGTATAGACCTGTGCCTGGCACATGGTAGATGCCATGAAAGGCATTTGCCGTCATTATGACAAACTCGACTATTACTATTTTACATCCATTCTCTTGCCCATTGGAGCCTCACATCCCCGTCAGTAGGGAGGTGGCGTATCTCTAAGTCCCAGCCAAGCAAACCGACGCTCTGAGAGGTGAAGGATGTTGGCTGAAGTCATCCTGCTAGAAGTTGGCGGTGCTGGACTGGGCTTCCCAGGGCGAAGCGCTTTTCCCTCCCTTGTGCTGCTTTTCAGGGGTTTCCCCATGGTGTGCACTCCCGGCCCCACTTTCCTGAGCTCCTGAAAAGGCATTTTTATACCCATTCTCTCTCTCTCTGCTGGTGGCAGCTTCCACTGGCATCGCAGTTCTCTCTGTCTTGTCCAGAGGCTGAACTAGAGCCAACTCCGGGTCCCCTATGGGCCAGCCACGCATTTCCAAGTGTCCCGGCTTCCTGTTGCACTGCCAGGAAACAGGAAATCTGTCTGCAGGGGGCTTGCAGTTTGCTTGGGAAAGCATGACAGTCATTTCAAAGTAATCCATTCACAAGCTCACGCTGATGGAGTGTGAGCCCTGCCAAGACATGCTGGCGGAGCGAGGCAGAGAAGAGTGGCTGCTGGGTCTGGTCCTAAGCACCAGAGTCCTCCTCCAATGCCAGTGCTGGAGGTGAAGTTGAGGTGCCACTAACGGGCTCCTGCCCCGTGCCAGGCAGGGTGCAGACCCTCCTTGCCAGGTCGTCTCCTGCAGTCCTTTGACGGTAGGCAGGGCCCAGGGGTTCCTCTCTTCAGATACGGAAGTGGGCTCAGAAATATACAGCACTTACTGGTCCCTGCTTGGTGATCTCATGTAATCCTCACCCATTTCCCAGAAGAGGAAACTGAGGCACAAGGTTAAGAAATGTGCCTGTAGATGCGCACAGATAGCGCTTCACGTTGGGGTGGGGTTGGGGCAGGAAAAGAAAATTGCAAAGAATCAGGCTTGAACTAACACGTGGGCAGTGGAGAGTGGAGCAGGGTTTAAATAATAATTTAGGGCATAATTGCAATTAACATGTTCAAGGTGCTTTCCTTTTCCCAAGGCCTTGTGCTAAGCACTTTACTTTGTAAACTCAATTAGGATCCAGAATGAACAGGGCTGGGTGACACACATGGCAGTGCAAGAGGGGACAGGGAGGCCGGCTTGGGTTCTGACTGAGGCCTGGTGGAGCCTGGCCTAAAATGGGGTGGGCTGATGGGGGACGGTGGCATGTCCTATTGCTGGGAACTGGGACTTGAGGGGAGGCCACCTCTCAGAGCAGACGAAGGAGATCCTGTGCAGAACAGGGCGAGCAGCGGGCGTGCACTTAACACATATTTAATGCATACCTCCTCCGTGTCGGACACTGGGGATATAAAAGGGAGCTGCTCCCTGCCTCCAGGAGTATTTGATGTGCAAATGTGCACAGTGAATCTGCAAGGGCGACAGAGTCTGGGTGGCATTCACTTCAGGTGAGCACCCTGTGTGCCAGACTCTGTACTAAGCTCCTTACAGCCGTGGTCTCCTTTCAGCTCACCATAAACTATCCCTGTTTTACAGATAAGAAAACTGAGGCACAGAGATTTTCTTTACCCCAAGAAACCTGGGGTAAATCCTAGTTGGGATTCGCACCTAGCTAGGTCTGACTCTGAAGCCTCCACCTGGATGTGTGCATGAATGCTCTGGGAGAGTTTTGAGAAATGGTGCTGAAATCGTGGTTAAGAGAGGCACTGCGGCTGGTGAATCTCACCTCCTCTGTGCTTTGCTTGTCCTGCGACCTTGGGCAGTTACTCACCCTCTCTGAATTGCTTGTTCTGTTTTTAAGATGGAGATAACACCTGGCTCACCAATAGAACTGTGATGATTCAATGAGAAAATATAGAAAAAAAAATTACTTAGCACAGAAAGAAGCAATAGCCACTTACTTGACGGGAGCCCCGCTGCCTAATTTCTGACCTTCCTGTAACAGGTGGCGAAACAGACTCCCTGTTAGACTGGTTTTGAGGGGCCACCCCTCTGGGCCTCCTTAGCTTTCCTTACAAATGGTCTGGACTTTTTGAGCTAAGACTATGGGCTCTCAGCTCTGCAAGATTAGGTGGAAGAGGCACTGGGGTGGTGGGGATAAAGCAGGGTGCTCTGCGGGCTACAGGAGCCACTTACCCGTGCTCTTCTTGCAGGGAGTGCCCGGAAACAACGGTTTGCCAGGACAGCCCGGACTAACTGCAGAACTGGTAGGTACCGGCCAGGACTCACTGTCCAGCCCCCTCCCTGCCCTTCCTAGGCCTGAGGTTGCCAGGCCAACTCCCTGAGCTGCAGTGGGGTTCCTTCTGCCCCTCTTCCAAGGCTGGGAGAAGCCTGGATGGCATGTGGCTTCCCAAGCCTCCACCTGATGCCATAAGTCTCTTTCCCCTCCCTCCCCGCCCCCGCCCCCCTGCCTGAGCCCTCCTGTCTGTCTCTCGCAGGGATCCTTACCCATTGAACAGCACCTCCTTCAGGTAAGACGATAGGAGGGAGGAAGGAGGAGCTGGTGGGGGTGGCACTGCACCAAGAAAGCTGCAATGGAGCTGTTTGTGGGCAGTGTGCCCTCCAAGCATGTCTAAGAGGGCCTAGCGCAGTGCCCAGCTCGTAACAGACCCTCGTCGATACCTTCTGAATGTGTGAAGGAATGCTGAGAAGGTACCCCTGCAGTGGTTGTCGTTGGCAGTTCCAATCCCAAAGCCTGCTGCTAGTGAGGCCCTCGCCACCCTGGTCACAGCGGGGCTGGGCCCAGCAGCTTCCAGAGCGGGCAGAGTGGGGGAGTGTAAGGGCAGGTGTGCGACGGTCGGGCCCGCCTGCCAGGATTATGGCCTGTGACGCAGCTGGGGGCAGGGTGCTGGAAGAAGTCTTCAGCTATCCTCCAGTCAATCCAGAAAGAATCCAGGGAGGAGGTGGGATTCGAGAAGCAATTCTAGTGGTGCACGGGGACTTGGGGCCTGGTGGGAGAGTTGGTCTGTGCTG
Organism: Lyroderma lyra; assembly: GCA_004026885.1. NCBI lineage: Eukaryota > Metazoa > Chordata > Mammalia > Chiroptera > Megadermatidae > Lyroderma > Lyroderma lyra. Next base: position 237,486 of record PVJL010001363.1, on the reverse strand, counting down.
GGGCCTGCAGTGTCAAGATCACACTCAAGGGCTATAGCTTAGTCTGGCCTCCCAAGCTGGGGAGAGATTCCCCTTGCAACCAAGGGTGACACAGCTCTTTCTTGCTTCATCACCTCGGAAGAGAGACCTGAACTCCCTATCTTGGACACCAGAGCCTCCTGCCCCCACCCCCGTTCTGACCACCCGCTTCTAGAACTGGCTGGTCAGTGCCCTGGACTTCCCCAGTGGGTCCTGATCAGGCCAGGGCATGACGGGTGCCTGCCCCACTCCCACTCTAGCCAGCAGGCGTCTCCAGAAGCAGCCCGAGGTCAGGTTAACCTCCTGACAGCAGTTACATGTTGGATCGCAGTGGGGTTGTAACAGTGAAACCCCACCTCTTCTCCTCTAGGCCTATTGCCACCTGGGGTTCCCCCAGGTCCTGCCCCTGGGCAAGTGATTGAGCAACTCCACCTGGAGGATTTGACATTTCTCTGTGTAACATTTCATCTGATGGCTTCTTAATCAAGTGCTCCGCAGAGGGCCCTAAGCGAGAACTGAGTGTTTTTTGGAGAAGGGGTCAGATGGTGCCCAAGCGGGTGCTGACCAGGAGCCCCAGGCCAGAGGAAGTCTGGGCCTGCGGACAGAGTGCCAGCTCTGGCCTCAGACAGACCAGGGTTTAGTGCGGGCTCCCCCTTACCTTAGACAAGCCATGCTGCCTCACTGCGCTGTCAGGACTGAGTGTGACAATGTGCAAAGGCCTGTTCTGGTGGCTGGCACGTGGGTGCCGAGTAAATGACAACCATTATCGTTGGGCTTTGCAGTGAATAGTGAAGATGGAGCAGAGGCTCCTGCCTGCCTAGGGGTCCATGGACACCACCCCGTCGTGCCACACATAGACTCCAGACTCCCCAGGCCTCTGAAATCATAGCCCAGTTTTCACTAGTGGGTTTTATTTTTCTGGGAAGAGGACTCCTAGCTTCCACCAAACTCTGAGTGGGCTCTGTGATCCAAAGAGGTTCAAACGGCCCAGGTAAGAGGAGGACCTTCTTGTGGGGACGACTGTCAGGCCCAGCGAGCTGGGAGTCTGTGCCTGTCGGAATCTGCTGGAGAACAGCTCCATCCCAAGGGGTGTCTGCAAAAGGCCGGGCTGCTCCTGCAGCTGCTTCCTTTGCTCCCTTGGGCGGAAAAGCTGGTGTTTGGAGCCGGCCTTTTCAGCCGAAATCCTCATGGCGTGTCCTCACAGTGGGTGCAGGTTGCAGCAACAGCCGGGACAGATGGTCCCTCTGCGGGCCCCTCCACCTCCTCCCACACGCCTGTCTGGAAGGTTGCTTTGGCTTGGCTGTGCCAGAGCTTCTTCCTGGAGGAAACTCAAAGCCAGAGCTGGGATTGGGTCCCCTGAGCACAGAGCAGAGCTGCCGCAGGGATGTGGCAGGAGGGTGGGGAACTGCCAGGCAGGGTGCCGAATTCACAGGGGGGCCATCCTGGCCGTGTCAGACCTATACCCTACTGCCCTCCCCTCTCCCTCCTCAGAGCATCTGTGGGGACTGTGTCCAGGGGCAGAGGCCCCACCCAGCCGCCTTCCTGCAGAAAGGAGAGAAGGGGGACCAGGGTGTTCCTGGCGTGCCAGGCCTTGACAACTGTGCCCGGGTAGGAGGCTAGTTTCAGGGGCGGTTTTGGTGCAGGGGGAGCTCTGGTGGCCTCACCTGACAGCCTCTCCTTGTCCTCCACAGTGCTTCACGGAGCGGGAGCGCCCCAGAGCTGAGGAGGCCCGGGTGAGTGGGCCCTCATTCACCCCCTGCCCTGAGCCCACAGGAAGGGGCGCTGACTGCTCACTCGCACTATCTCCATCCACTCCAGGGAGACAACAATGAGGGCGACCCGGGCTGTGCTGGGAACCCCGGCCTGCCCGGCCCTCCAGGACTACCGGGCCAAAGAGGAGAGGAGGTAAGACCAGGGCCTGGGCCCTCCTGCTGGCAGGGCCCTGAGGGGGCTGGTGTCTCCTTGAAGTGGCCCGTGGTTCCTGAGGGCAGTTGCATACCAAGTGCCTCTGGAGTCCTCCAGTGGTTCCCTGTCTCTTGGGAGTCCTTCAGGAGCTCCTGCTTTGACCCCACCTGCTTTCCTTGCACTCTGGTGTCCTCGCTGCCCTGGGAAAGCCACTGAGACCCCAGCCCTGTGGGGCTGAGCCTCTTCATCATTTCCCTTGGCTTCCTTTGCAGGGTCCACCTGGCATGAGGGGCTCCCCAGGTCCTCCTGGCCCTATTGTAAGTACCTGGTTTCCTGGCCCTCTTGAGAAGCTCTCAGAGGGGTCCTAGTGCTCAGACACCTTGTTGCCAGGAATCTGGGCAGGGCAGCAAGAGGAAGCTTCCGCTGTCTGCTCCTTCCCCTCATCTGGGCATCTGTGGGGACTGTGGACTCCCCACCACCAAGCCCCCCTGGAGCGGGACTGCTCTGCCTGTTCTGCCTGTGGTCCTGCTTCTAGGAGGCCCTCGGGGGCACGTCTGTGTTTCCCCATCCCCGTCCCTGCTGTGTTTTTGCACAGGGGAGCCAGGCTGCCCTGGGCAGGGGGTGCCTAGGCTCTGGGTCATGGTCCCCGCAGCCAGGAAAGTATTTGGCAACCTGGCCAGATCTCTCCATGCCCCTGTGACACCAGTCCCTATAGGGGCCAGGGATTGAGATGGAGATGTCTTCCACTGCTTTCTAGGGCCATCTCTAAAACAAGTCTACAAAGGCCAGACCAGGGGTGTCCACCGGGAGTCCTCTCTGGTGTTGGTATGGCAGGAAAATAGAAGTGACTGGAAAAGATGGGAAGAACTGAAACATGCTCTCTTTGGAGAAAAAAAAAAAAATGGCTACTGGGAGCTATCTTAGAAGCAGGGACCCAGCCAGCTGGGGGCCTGCGGAGGTCAGGTAGCAGGTGTGAGGGGCTGGCTTCCAGTCCAGCAAGGGGGCTCGCAGTTAGATTGGGGCAGACTTGGGAAGGGCTGTTTGACTCTGGGTGCTGCTCGGCATCTCTGCTGATGGCAGGGCCTGTCTTCCTTGGAGCCAAGGGGAGGAGCAGATGTCTCCGGGCCAACACTTCCAACGAGTTTCTTTTCCAGCCGCCTTAAAGTATTCCCGTGACCTCTCCCATGACCCCTCAGCCCCAGACTGTGCCCCAGGGAGACTGTGCTTGTGAGATGTGACCTGCCTGTTTCTCCCACCAGGGCCCCCCAGGTTTTCCTGGTGCTGTTGGCTCCCCCGGATTGCCTGTAAGAACCTAGTGCTGCTCGACCTCCCCTCCCCCTGCCAGCCAGGTCTCTGTGGCTTTTGCTTGTCTCCCTTCCTGTGGTGTCCTCATCTCCATCCTCCGTGTTTGTCGTTGTCCCCCTGGAGGCATGGTAGCTAACGACACAGGTTCCCCTTCTCTCAGTCGCCGCCTTCTTTCCCACTTGCCCTTCTCCCACTTCCGCTTTCCTTCTCTCATCTTCTCTCTTCGCCCCACTCCCGTTTCCCTTTTCTCTGTCACATCACTCCCCATAAGTCCTCTGGAGTTATTTTACCTTCTTATTTTAAGCTGGTGCCTCTAGGGGCCTCCGTGGTCCTCCCTTCTCATTTCTGCCTCCTGCCTCTCCCACCTTTGGTGTTGACTGAAGATTTGCTGAAAGTCGTTCTTGGGACCCTGCCAGGCACCTTGGCACAGAGCCTGGCAGAGATGCCAAAGCTTTAGGGCTTCACATTGCAGGCTGGCACAGGTTTGCTGCCCTGCTGCTTGGCAGGACTGTCCAGAGGCTCCCCGGGGACCAAAAGGTGGCCATGGCTGCACCTTTCCCATCATCCTAGAAGAGTCTAGCTTCCTCCTCTCGCTTTCCTCCTCCTTAGCTCTAACCCCAGTCTGCTCCAAGGCTGGACATGTGATGCCAGCCAGTTGGGTTTCTGGGTGCCATGGGGCCCTGCCCCTCTTGGGCCCAGCATCTTAGCCTGCTCCCTCTGCCAGGTGTCGTTAATTGCTCTGCCTTTGTCACCGTCACTAGTGTGTTCACATCATCGCCATCCTCACTGTCGCTCCCTCCTGGCTCATGGAAACTAACCTGTTTGTCAGATGTCGTGTTCGCGGAGCCCGGCCCCCCTTCTCCCAGGCGTGGTGATGAAGGCCCAGGGAGCGGGGCCCCTCCTTGTCTCAGGTCCATCTGTCCCCATGTCCTCACCCTGGCCGGACCTTGTTTGTTTCTGCTTGCTTGGGTGAAGGGGCCATCTGTCCGTCTAGCCACCTGTCTTGTGTTGTGGAAAGGTTTGGGCCCCGTCTCTCGCGGGCATGAGGCAGAAGGGGCAGGCACGGCCCCGCAGAGCTGTGGTGGATCTGCAAGGCCAGGGCGAGGAGTGGGGGTGGGGGCTCTGGCTTGGTCTGGAATCGACATCCCTTTTCACCCTGAAAAATGACAGGGACTGCTCTGGAGGGAGCCTTCCTGTGTCCCTCCCCTGCATCCCTGAAAGAAGGGGACTTGGGTTGGGTTGGCGGGGGGGACATGGGCAGGTAAGTGTTGGGTATCTGGGGGTACATTTTGGTGGGAACTTCACTCTAGGGAACACCTATCCTGACAGTTGCCCCTCAGGGGGTACACACATGTGTCACCCTCCTAAAGATGCACCCCAGACAGTTATTACAGTAGGACACACCAGTGACAGTTACCTGCCTGGGAGGTACCTTCTGGGAGTCACCCACCTTGGGGGCTTATCTCTGTAGGTACCTGTCTTGGGAGGTGTACTTCTGAGAGGCACCGGATATGGGAGTTTCTGCCTCTGACAGTTACCCTTCTGGGGTACACCCTCTATGGACACCTTGCTGGGGACCCTAGGGGGGACCGCCAGCAACCCCCACCTTTACTTGGAATGGGAACAGAGGGCCATGGGGCAGGGGCAGGAGTCAGGGGCTGGAGGAGAATGGCCTCCCCTGCAGTTTCTCATGGTTTTTCTCTCCAAGGGTCTTCAAGGAGAGCGAGGCCTCAGAGGCCCAGCTGGAGAGAAGGGGGAGCTGGTAAGAGGAGGCTGGCAGGGGTGCAGACAGCTGAAGAGCCCTGGGGCGGGGCGGCTGCTGTGTGGAAGGTGGGAGGAGGGCTCCTTTAGAAACTCTCTTCCCTCAGCATTCCCAGGCCCTCAGGATCAAAGGCCTATCTCTGGGTGCCCCAAATCCCTGTCAAGGCAAACACCTCTGTCCCCTGCTTCCACCAGCGTCCCTGGGGGCTTTTCTCCCTCCTCCCTTTGACACCCCTCTCCCCCGCTCTGGTCCTCGTCAGCCCCACTCTATGCCTCCTCCAGCTCAGCTCCCAGGGTCCTGGTCAGGCCGGTGCTTGTCACCAGCCCCAGGCCCGAGGTGGCCATCAAGGCGGAGGGACCCTGGGACTCGGGGAAATGGCCCGTGGTGGTGGCTGCACTGGGGTGGGTGGGTGCCTGCTGAATGGCAGCTCCAGGCTTTCTCGCTTTCACCACCCTTTTGCCTAGGGAATGGGGAACAGAAATGTCAGGGGCCTGATTTATCATGTCTACCTTTCTTTGCAGGGTCCTCCAGGGCAACCCGGCTACCCAGGGGCCATGGGCCCCCAGGGACTGCCAGTGAGTGAGGGGACCCTGGCTCTGGGATGCCGGGGCCTTGGGGTGGTGGTCAGGACAGGACCAGGCTGGGGCATCCCTCGGCAAGCTCCTTCCATCCCAAGCATTCCAGCCTATGCATCTGCCAGGCCATTCCTGCCCAGCCCCCACTGTCAGCCTCCCTGGTCGTGTGGGTCTGCCCCACCACTCTGCCTTGGGGGTCCACTGCAGCCACTGCACATCGAGGGCCAGATTCTCAGAGTACCCTAAAAGACTGACCTGGCAAGACCAAGATCTGCTTCCTGCAGGGGCAGGGGGCAGTTGAGAGAGTTGAAGGGACAGTACGGAAGTGCCGTCCCACACAGGAGCCTGCTGGGTAGGCATGTCCCCACTTTCCGCTGAAGGCCACTGTGGCGGGAGAGAAGCAGCCCCTAACCTTCTGTGTGCCAGCTGCAGTCTCCACCCCTCACATTAGCACGGTGACAAGCAGGCCACTGGGCTAATTCCACACTGTCTCTTTGCTCGCTTGTCAGGGCATCAAGGGGGAGCGTGGTTACACTGGGCCTTCCGGAGAGAAGGGAGAATCGGTGAGTCTGAGTCGCAGCTCAGCGTGGGAAGCAGGGGTGGGAGGTGAGGGGTGGTGGAGGGGGTGGGCAGTGCTTCAAACGGAGCAGGTCCCCGCCTGCCACTCCTGCCACCACTAGAGATTTTCCCAGAAGCCCGGGGCGGGGGGGGGGGGGCATCGGCATGACCCCTGCTTCCCTGCCCCCTGAGTCACTCCAGCTACATCACAAGCAGTCAGCTTAGCCTGGTAGCTGCGGGGGCGGGAGCTGTGAGGAGAATCCCAGCAGGATTCATAGAGCCCTAAGGCCTGGGCTGCCAAGGGGAGGGGGCCAGGAGTCAGCTGGTGGAAGACACCCCCACACACGCTCCAGCAAAGGTGGGCTGGAATCTAGACCCAGCTCAGCCACCTGGCCTGTCTGTCCTCTGCAAACCCAGAGGCCCCCCTTTGCAGAGCCAGCCCAGCACTGAGTGTGGATGCTGGGCTGTTGTCAGATGAGGACCTTGAGGCTCATGAGATAATGTGGTTCACCCCGGGTCCCACAGCGAGTTGGGGTGGAGCCTGCACTCGAACCAGAGTCTGTGATAAACCTCCCTCCCAAACCTTCGTCTTCCCTTCCCCATCACATATGTCAGTGAGGCACCGGTGGGTACAGCAAACCCTGATGTGCATTTATTCAATAACAAATGCTTCTCACGGGCCTGCTGGGCACCAGGCTCTGAGGGCAATATGGTGAATAAAACCGGCAATTGTGTCCCTTGCCCTCATGAAGCTCACATCCCAGTGGGGGAGGCAGATAACAGATGAATGACAAACACACCTAAATCTGAGAGATAAACCCGATGGAGAAAGTAGGGAAGGGGCTGGAGCCGTGTGCAGGATGCCATTGGACGGAGGGTCGGGGAGGCCTCTCGAGGGGGCAGTGTTTAGGCTGAGCCCTGAATGGCGTGGGGGTGGGAGGCACATGCTTGTCTGTACTGGGGCACCCCAGAGGGAGAAGCCACGGGGAGGGGGGCACCGAAGGAACAGCTTAGAGCCATCGAACGATTTTGGAAGGGTTTGAGAGACCTAGAAGGGGTTGGGGAATGGTGGGCATTCTGGGTGCGGGGGGCAGCCGTGCAAAGCCCCCGGGTATGGGTGTGTAGAGTGTGTTTGGGGAACAGTGGCTGACCCAGCAAGGAGGGGAGAGAGAGAGTGGGAAGGGTGATTGGTACCAGGTCAGAGAACGCCTCAGACCCCAGCACTGGTGCAAAGTATGGCACCTCATTCAGTTGGCAGAGGGGAACTATGAAGTTTGGGGAGCAAGAGAGTTACAGTCTGAGCCGTGTTGGAGAAGAGAAGATGGCAGCCAGTGGCTGGCTGGCTTGGAGTAAGCCGGGAGGTGGCAGGACTTCTGAGAGGCTGGTGCAGTAGCTCAGGCAAGAGAAGGGAAGCTCAGAGGGGCCTCCCACCACAGCCCCTGCCTCTGTTCTGTGCCCCACCCCGATTGCCCACCTCCTCTAGTCAGTGACGATTTTGCCCTTTTGTGTCCTCAGGGCGCACCAGGATCTGAAGGCCTCCCAGGTCCCCCAGGCCCAGCGGTAAGTGAGGGAGGGGCAGGGGGAGGTGGACGTGGAGACCCCTGGTGCTGGTCCTGCCCTGGGAGGTGAGGACAGGAAGATTGAGTTCCAGCTGCACTGTTCTCTGTGGTGACAGGGTCCCCGAGGAGAGCGAGGACCCCAAGGAAGCTCGGGTGAGAAGGGTGACCAGGTGAGTGGCCACTGGGGCCTGGCTGGCTGGCTGTCCTGACCACAGGGGATGGCTGGGGGGAGGCAGGGAAGGGGCTGGGTCCTCCCCCTGGTGGTCAGCCTCTCCTGTGAAAGGCTGGCCAGCTCCAGCCTTCTGGCCCCCATCCATCTTGAGTAACCTACCACCTCGTGCCCAGAGCCTCAGTGGCTGGCCATCTTGGGCAGAGTGGAAGGCAAGGCCCCATGGCTAGAAGCAACATCACCCTGTCACTCTCCACCTGGGCAGCCAGGCAGGAGAGAGGGGGTGGCATAGCAAACTGTCCCTTGCTTCTTCCCCTAGGGATTTCAAGGCCAGCCAGGCTTTCCAGGCCCACCGGTGAGTGAAGACACAAAGCCAGCTCTGTCTGCTGTGATCTCATCTGGGGCCCGGCTGGGCGAGGATGGGCCTGGGGAGGGGAGGGAAGGGGCAGGAGAGAACAACCTGGGTGGTCAGGCCTAATGCCAGGAGCCAGGACCTGCAGAGCAAGGCCTCCTGGGTGGGCCCCATCCCAGCAGCCTTGCCAGACTCAACGTTCCTGGCAGGTGTTTCTAGAAAGCATCAACAACAGTGCAGCATGCACAGCAGGAAGGAAGGCGGGCGCTCCTCCCTCAGCCCCACGTTCATTCCTGCCTGCTCCTTGGTTGATACAGGGTCCCCCTGGATTCCCAGGCAAAGCGGGAGCACCTGGACCACCTGGCCCCCAAGCGGAGAAGGTGAGCAGGACCCCGTGTTGGCCACAGTCACAGATCTGAACCATACAGCTCTCACACCCCTGCCTCGCCCCCAGCAGCAGGCCTTTGGAAATCCAAGGACCGCCTCAATTATATCAAGGGTGGGGAAAGGGAGACCTCCAAGATGGCCCCAGTAACTCCCACATTGGCAGCAGGGCCCTGGGGCACACCAGTAGGCTCCTAGGAGTGGCAGCTGGGCCCAGGACACCCACCAATCTCTGTGTAGTCAAGGTCCCCAACCGATGGGGGAGGGTGGGTGGGAAGGAGGGGGAGGGGTGTAGTGAGCTGTGGGTGGCTGGGTTGTGACAAGCCAGCTCAGGCCAGCTTCATCTCCTGGGTGGAAGGGTGGGGGGCAGGGAGTTGAGGGATGGAGGAAGCACCACAGCAGGAGGAGCTCTGGGCATCTGCCTTCAGGGTCTGACAATAGCAGGAAGAAACCAACCTGGAGAGGTTGTCCCCAAGGGCCCAGAGAGGGCAAGACATGGCCTGTGACCTGGTGACAAAGGTCTGGGGGCTGACATCCCTGTCTGAGCCCAACCTCTGGGCTCCCTAGATGGGGTAGAAGGGTGGTATAGAGTGGCCTCAAGGTTGACTGTGAGTTTGGACAGAGCCAGGGGATCGTGGCCCAGAGAGAGGGGTAGGAGGCTTGCACTCTCGTAGGGAGCCTCTTTCCTCTGGAAGCACACACAGCACAGCCTTTCAGAGCTGGAGGGGACTTGTAGAAGGGCTGTCTTGGTCTAACTGCTCACTGTTTGGGTGAGGAGCGTCCCACACACAACAAGTTAGGGGCAATGCTGAGACTTTCCTCCCAACCCAGGAGAGCCCTCAGGCCCCTTGCTGCTTCCCAGAGCCAGTGCCTACCAGCCATGGTGGTGGCAGTGGTGGGGGCCACCTCCCTTCCCTTCTCTGTGAGGGACCTGGGTAACAGCCCCTGCCAGAACCCTCTGTGCTGACTCTATATCCCTGGGCTGCCTACTCTCCTTAGGCTGGTCATTGCAGAGAACCCCAAACCTCTGGCCAGTGGTTCTCATTCCCAACTCCCAATGGGGCTGACATTTTCTGGGGCTGTGCTGACCCCTCCTGGTGGCTGGTGGCATTGCAGTGCCATTCAGAACTCTTTCCGCACCCGCCTTTGTGGGGTCTCTAGTTGGATCCTGTCCCCTTGGCCACCCTCATGGCCACTGCTCCCGGGCAGCCCCCTTCTCCCCACTGGGGAATGCAGCAGCCCTCCACACTGAGCTGCCTGTCTCCCCTTCCCTTTCCTGGTGAACATTCTAATCTGCACGGCTGTTCTCATCATGCCCCTACTTAACCTTCAGTGGCTCCCCAGTGCCTGTAGCTGTGGTTTTCAGACTTTATTTTGTAGTCCCCAAGACTTTTCACATCCCCAAGACTTTTCACATCCAATCTCATGTGCACCCTCCATCTAGAAAAGAGATGCAAGTGGAGCTGCTCTGGCTAAGGTGAGGGTAGGCAGGCCTGGAGTCCCACCCTCTGGGCCCCTACTTTGTGCCCCCAGTTCTGAGGCTCTCCGGTAGACCCCAGGGCTCTGATAAGTACAGTTTGAAAATCACTGGTCTGTTTGATAAAATTGAACATGGCTTTCAGGGCCCACACCCAACCAGGCTCTTAACTCCTCCAGCCTTCTCTCCCCACACACCCCGGCTGGGCCAGCCATGCGACCACTTCCAAATCCTTGTCCTTCTCTCAAGTTCTGTGTGGCGTAGCCTTTTCTCTTCCACCTGCCCAAACCCCAGACATCCTGCAGAGTCTAGCATCTGGTGACACTTCTGTGACACTTTCCCTGAGGCCAGCCAGGGTGAGCCACTCCCTTTTCTGAACTACAGCTCCTTATGCACACAGCACATGGACTGTGTCATTGTCCCTGATTGTGGGGCCTGTGGCCCTCTCTGGACTGTGAGCTCCTTGGGGACAGAGGACACCCTTTTGTCATCTGGGGGAATCAGAGGCTATACAGGGCTTACTTAGCACCGGATTGGGACCCATGTGAGTTGAATGCCTTCAGTTAGCACGCCTACTGAGCACACCATGCCAGCCCATGGGCAACCCTGAGGAAGTTGCTGGAGTGAATAAGCTCATCTCTTCCTTGTGGAACAGTGAGGAAAGGGGGTGCTTCGTAGAGGACGACAGAACCTCGGGGGAGTGGCGTGTCAAATACTGGGTCCAGCACAAGTAACGCCCCTTTTTATTGAGCTGACAATCTATACCAAATCTTTTATTACAAATTCACAGGCATGTAATTCTGTAACACGATAATTTCACACTCAAGCACACCATATGACATTTTAGGGTGTTTCTTCTGCCGGACCCGGTATATCCAGTTAGTCCAGAACAAAGCCAGCCATCCTGACTTCCAGTAGTCACCAAACCTGTGGTCCAGGGCCTGTCTCCAGCATGGGGGGAGGTTCTACTGACTTTGTGGGGCTCATTTCCAGGGCAATGAAGGGATTCGAGGCCCATCGGGCACGCCTGGTCCCCCTGGGCCACCAGGACCTCCTGGGATTCAGGTGAGGATGTGTCTTCCTAGGCTGACAAGTGTGGTATGTCTGTGTTTGTACATGTGCACGTGTGTGTGTGTGGGGGGGTGCATGTGCGTTTGGTAGGGCTGGGAGTAGGGTGAGGGGTGGCGAGGGTGGAAGGGCCAGGCCAGGCCTCCCCACTCCGAGGGCTCTGGAGTACAGAAATGTCCTCTTCCCATTTTAGGGCCCCGCTGGCCTGGATGGTCTAGATGGGAAGGATGGCAAGCCTGGCCTAAGGGTGAGACGATGGGCCAGGGAGGCTCCCCCTTCCTTCTCCGGGAACCAAAGTCAAGAGAACCCTGATAAATGGAACAGAAGTCTCCCTAACATCTGCCAGGGGGTGCCCATGCTGTCCCTCTGCTTCTTACCTCACCCCACAGCCCTGATGGCACCAGAGCCCCTTGGTTTCTTAGTTCTCCTGGTAGCCTTAACCAGCTTGGATGAGCTAGGCCTCACCAAAGGCAGGACAGAGAAGTGAGCACATTTCTATCCAGAAACTCAGGCAACTAAAGAAACTAGCGTCCCTCGGGACCCCACTTGTGCCGGTTCTCAGCGCCTGAGTGGACAGATCAGCCTGAGTGACCCCACTAGGCTGGTGTCAGAAAGAACCAGGCTGCAGACATAGAAGGACACGGCAGGCCTGGCTCCTTGGGTCTGGATTTACTGAGGAATGTGAAATGGACAAGGCCATGGCAAAGAGCAGGGCATGCAGGTCAACCCCGTTCTGTACCCAAAAGAAGGAAAACTGAGGTTGAGAGAGGGGCTGGGATTCAAGCAGGGGCCATGGCCAGTCAGAGGCTGCACCTAGCTGGGAGTCTTCCCCACCGCCACCCCAGACCCCAGGACATTCTCCATCCCCGGACAGCTGGGGGAGGGGCTGAAGAAAACAGTGGTGAATGGATGGGGTACCAGCTGGACAAAGCTCCTGTCTCAATGCCCCTGGTTTCTTTCCCTAGGGGGACCCCGGTCCCGCTGGCCCGCCTGGGCTCATGGGACCCCCGGTAAGTTGAGCTGCAGGGAGGAGCTGGGAGCTGGGAGTTGCCGAAGGTGAGCAGGTGCAGCTCCATCTTGGTGGGTCGGGCAGCGCGGATCCTCTGTGGATCGGCCTGTTTGTTTAACCTGAGGAAGGAGGAGCAGGGAGAGGCCACTGGTTGAGGGGAGGGATGTGGCAGCTAGCTCCCTGCTTCATTTCCAGGGCTTCAAAGGGAAAACAGGACATCCTGGCCTCCCAGGACCAAAGGTAAGGCCCTGGTGACCTCTCCCAACCAGGTTTTCTCAGCTCTCCTCGAAGCCTGACCCCAGGCAGATATGGCAGCCCAGCTCTAGTGGACATGCCACCTGACCCTTGGCTGAGATGCGATCCCAGCACCCAAGCCTCCTGAGGCCACTGGTGCCTGGCAGGCTGCGGCAGGGCTTTGCCCATCTATCAGCCTGAGAGCAAGCATCAGAGGGCCTCTGCGGTTCGCTTGGGGTGGGGGGAGCCAAGTAGAGGTCTGGTGAGCTCCAGTTGCCTTTCTCTCTTCCAGGGTGACTGTGGACAGCCAGGTCCCCCAGGTAGCAGTGGCCGGCCCGGAGCAGAGGTAAGGGCTGGGGGTCTGTGCACGCTGTCTTTAGGCAGCTTCGGTCTGGGCCGAGTCCGGGACGCAGGCACTTCTCGCTCACCGGCAAGGTGGCCAGCCGCCTTCTCTCCTTGACTCTCCAGGGGAGGTCTTGACCAACACTGCCCATCTCGACCTTCTCCATCCTCTTACAGGTTATACCTGGTTGCCCTCTAGGCTGTTGGGTGACTAGTCTCAAAAAGGCAGGGCCTGGTGGCCTCGGGCTGAGGGCTCTGCTTTCTCTCTCCAACAACATTCACAGGCAGGGCTGGTGCCTCGGGCCCTGGAAGGCTTCGGCCTGGGGGCCAGGGCTCAGCTCGGCTCCTTGGACCACTGGTATTCCCCCGCTCAGCCCTCCCACCCAGAAGCCCCACGTAAGGTTGTTTCTGTGTCATTTCTTCCTTTCTCTGTCTCCTACAGGGTGAACCTGGTGCCATGGGACCCCAGGGAAGACCCGGCACCCCTGGCCACGTTGTGAGTTAACTGTTTTTGTCTCTGCCTCTGTGAGAATTAGGATTCCGTTGGGGCTGGGTGGCAGTGGGCAAGCTGGTGATGACCTAAAAACAACTGTCTGCAGGAGCAGTCCCAGGGGCTTTGGGATCACCTATTCCAGTGGTTTCCAGGCCTTTTGCCATTTTCTTATTTTCTGGGTACATTCTAATGTACTGATCAAAGAAAGATCATTAGTTATTCAATAAATAATTATTGAGCAACTGCTCCATGCCCAGGCATGGTTCCAAGCATTGGACTAAGGTAGTGAGCAAGACAGGCGAGGTTCCCCTGATCCCAGAGCTCCCATGCGGGTGCAGTAAACAAACAAATGAATGTGGAAGCAGCAGAAGTGATGTGACATCACGGGGAGGGACTGGGAGGTGACTTTAGAGGAAACTTTGACAGGAAGGAGCCAGTTGTCCAGCATTCCGGGGCAAGAGCCATCCATGCAGGTCAGGGGTGGGAGGCAGGTGACGCAAATAGCCTGAGGCGGGGAGGGGCTTGGTCTGTTTGGGGAGCCCCAAGGTCAGCGTGGCTGGAGTGGAGTTGAAGGAGGGTGTGAGTGGGGACAGGAACGCTGAGCTTGGAGAGGACATGATGCAGATGGCGGAGGACCTTGGAGGCATGGAGGGGGCAGTGTGCAAATGGAAGCAGAGAGGTCACTGGCGGCTCTCTGGCGGGGGAGGGAAGGCGGTGGTGGAGCCCTGGACGGTATGGCTGGCGTGTGCGTGGAGGTGGAGGATTTACGAATGACCTGGATCGGGGAGGGGTGCAGCAGGGAGCGGTAGAAAGACAGGAATAGGGTGACTCCTGCTTTTGGCTTGGGCTGCTGGGTAAGTAGGTGGTATATTTACCGAGACAGGGCAACTTGGAGAAGATATTTATTAGGCAATAATGGATTTTCCATCTATGTTCCTCATCAGTAACATAGATGACTGCCAATGAGCGCCTTTGATCAATGCGGCGGCGCCAAGCTGGTGGGGTCCAGAGGAAAGCAACTGCTCGGGCATTTTCGTGCCGCCCCACTGTGGCTGGCTGTGCAGTTTCCAGGAAAGAGGCTTTTGGAAATGTGACCAAAAACCTTATCACTATTTTTCTGACCTCGGGGGTTCAGAGGCCCCTGGTTGGGGAACCCAGGTGTAGCTTGGTCCCCTCATGTTACAGATGAAAGAAGGAGTTGCATACTCTGAATTGTGTCCCCACTGGAGAGTCACTGGGCACTGGGGACCAGAGGGGTGCAGGGTTCCTCTTCTCCCCTCTGTCCGTTCAGCCAGCCCCCTGCTGTGTGCCAGTCCCAGGGCCGGACATTCCTCTCGGGAGACTTGCGATGAGTAGAACAGAGACCATGCCTCTGGAACTTTCCATCTGGGAGTATGGAGGGAAGTGCTATGTGACCTGGGAGCCCTGGGTGCCCTGGGTAGCCCTGTGTAGCTCTGTCCAGGGAGGTGACATTGGAGCCGTGCCTCAGTGAGGATGTGGAGAGATGGGGAGGGCACTAGGACTGGGCCTGGCTCAGGCAGGGCAGGAGCACTCCCGAGGGTTTGAGTCTCATTGCCCTCCCGTGATAAGGGGGCAGCAGGAGACCAGGGAGGCCAGGGTGCTGAGCCCCTGCCCTCCACCCACTGCTGCACAGACCCCCCAGCTCCTGCTCTCTGTTCCTCCCACAGAACAAAAGGGACGGGGCTCAGAAGATACCCAGGCCCGCACGGCTCAATGCCTCAGGCCTTTGCCCTCTGCGTTTGGTTCTGGCTCCCGTATCATGCCCTCTGCACAGCCCCAGGTGTCCCACTAGGTGTTCAGCTCAGGGACTCCCAGGCCTCGGCTCTGGCACAAATATGGCAGAAGCTCAAGTACAACCCCAGAGGAAGGCGGGTTCAGGGATGACGTTTAGGGCTTGTTCCTGCCGTTGGTTCCTCGCGGCCCCCAGGGGCCTTATTGCTGAAGCCTCTTTCCATCCTGCTGACTTTGTCTCTCTTTAGGGGCCACCGGGGCCTCCAGGCCAGCCAGGCCCAGCTGGGATCTCTGCAATGGTGAGTGACAGGCTGTCTTCATCCCTCCCTCCCAGGAGTTTGGCTCTGCTGTGGGCTCCTTTCAGAGGGAACTGGGGAATGGAGAATAGTTTGTCTCCATCCTTCTCCTTCCCTGCTCAGCCTCTCCTGCCTCCAGAGATCTCCCCAAGTGGCATGTGGTGAAGGCCTTCAGAGAGGGTTGGAGGCCATTCCAGGGCCCTGCCCCCAGTTCAGGCAGCACCAGCTCCCCCTGGGAAGGTGAAGGGCATGGTCCCTGGCTCACGTCTGCCTCTGGCTATGTGGCATTCACTTTCTCTCTGCCCTCCCCTCTCACCATCCCCCTGCCTTTTCTCTAGGGCCTGAAAGGAGACCGGGGAGCCACTGGAGAAAGAGGCCTTTCAGGCCTTCCAGGCCAGCCCGGGCCACCTGGTCACCCTGGCCCCCCGGTAAGACCCCACCTCTTACAACACAGCCCTGGGGAAGACAGCCCATTGTCTTGGTCAGCTGAGCACAGCACTGCACATCTGGGGACTCCAGAGAAGGGGAGAGGCTGTTAGTATGGAAGATGGCAGTGTGAAGCTTGTGCCTGAGGACCACATCATATTTGGAGGAAGGGACAAGCTCTGCAAGCCAGCGTTGTGCCCAGTGACACCAGGCCACTGCCTCTGACCCCTTGTGCAGATCCCTGTCAGGCAGGGGGACCTGGGCCCTGATCCGACCCTGCCCCCTCCCCCGAGGAGCTTGTTGGTAACCACAGAACATTATAGATGTCAGGAACTCTAAACACAGTGCTGTTGCTGAGGCTTCTTCAGCAACTCAGAAGCCAGCCCTAGGTCTCGGCTAGTGTTTAATACTAAGAGTTACGATGCGTATCAGTCACTGATGATACGCTGATGGTAAACGAAGAGCTTGACATTTTGTCATTGAAGCTGTGCTGCGGCCCGATTCAGCAGGTCTGATTGTCCCCATTTTACAGGTGAGGAAACGGGAGCTCGTCAGGGTTGTTATAGGTTGTCCAGAATCACACAGCTAGTGAGTGGAGGAGCCTGCCTGATTCCAGAACTCGTGTCCTTAGCCACGCCACAATACTCCCTCTTTCAAAGGTCCCAGGCAGGTGACCCACTTCAGGTGGAGCTCATTCTCAGTCTCAGGGATGAGAAGTCTGCTGTTATAGCTGAGGCAGGAGCCCAGGTCTCCCAGCCCCCGAGTCAGGGTGGGTCTCCACCAGAGCATACCTTCTTCTGGGGAGCAGTATCAATGACCCTGGGGCTGGTGGCCTGGAATGGGGTAAATGACTTCAGCAGGGGTGATCGGTCAGCTTATCTGCCAAGAGACCGATCTCACCTCCCCCCATCTCTGATTCCTGCCTCGGACCCTGGGCAGGCAGGTTCTCCCAACCCTCCGCCCTCCCTGCAGGCCCACCAGCCTCCAGGATCCCTGGAGAATCGGGCAGGTTGTCTTGCAATCCCAGATTCAGAAGCAGGCAGGTGGGGCCCAGGAGGCAGCCCCCGAGGTCCTGGGGAGAGTGCAGGCCCAAGCTCCCCTGACCCGAATTCTGGTTCACACCTTCATTCGGCAAACATTTAGCACATACTCAGAGCCAGAGAGTGTGTGAGATGCCGGGACCTCAAGCAAAGAGCTGGGAGGCACAGTCAGGGGGCAGCCTGAAGCTGTCAGGGTGGGGCTTGGGGACAGGGCGAGAGTAGGGGGTGGGGGCGTGGGGGTCTGAGTTTCTATGCCCGTGTCCAGCGTGTCCAAGGGGGAGGGAGAGAATCATGGACCTGGGTGGAAGGCAGACTGGGCATGCCCAGTGGACAAGGTGAGGCATGCAACATCAAGTTGGGCTGGCACGCGTCACATCTTCCTTGCTCTTACTCCCCAGGGTGAGCCCGGTGCGGATGGTGCAGCTGGCAAAGAGGTACCGTCGTGCTGGGCTTGTGGGGGTGCTGCTGCTTGCCCCTCGCCCTGCCCTGACCCCTCTTTGTTCATTCACGAGCAGTTCCCTGTATGCACAGACTGTCTCTGGGCAGACAGTACAGGATACTGGTGCCCTTGTTGCTGTGGGGAGAGGAACTGGGGGGTAGAGGGTGAGGATGAGAGTGAGACTTGCTTTTCACTATTTTTTTAACCTGGTCAGCAGGAGACAATCATAGCAATAAATGCCAAACAAGCATTTCCGGGGCACCGGTTCCTCTCAGGCCCTCCAGCATGTCACAGACAGGCCCTTTCCTTCAGACTTCTCAGCCCTTTTTGTCTGCAAGAGGGACCCAACTAACGCAATCATATAAGGCCATGCCCTGGGGGACACTGGTCTCTTTTCCAGCTGTCAACCCTTGTGTTGGCAGGGAGGCCGTCATCTTTTCTCATGCAGAGCCCTGCCAGACACAGTCCAGGGGCCTGGGGCTGTGCAAGGTGGTCCTCTCACAGCTCCTGCCTCCCCTGTGGAGATGCTGCACAGACTCGAACCCTGACTTTTGATTTCCCTTAGGGCCCCCCTGGAAAACAGGGACTCTATGGACCCCCTGGTGCAAAGGTGAGTAGGCACTGGCTGGGTTTGAGAGGAGAAGCTCAAGAGTTGGTTAAGCCCAGCACCAAGCCATGATGGTAGCCGTGGAGGGCAGACACAGGAAGGCCAGTGGGCAGGACTTGGAGCGACCTCATCTCTGAGAACTTCTCACATGGGGCTGTGCCAGGGTTCTTAGCTATGGTTGGGAAAGTGGAAATCTCAAGTTCATTCACTCATTGATTGGTTGATTGATGCACTCATGCATTCATTCACTCTGCAAACATCTGCTTGATTTGGCTTCCATTCTGGGCCCTCTGTCCTTACCTTGGGTAAACAGATGTCCCTGAACCATAGGTGCTCACTTAGTCCAGTCACACTTACACTGGAGCATGTCAGGTTTCATAGGAGATTAGACACAGCACCATGGGATCAGGAGGGAGCACCCAACTCAGCGTGAGACTCAGGGAGGCTGCACAAAAGAACGGGAACATTTCAGCCGAGCAGGAGGGGTGCACTGGGGGCACAGGAGACCATATGGCCAAATCAGAGAATTGTAACCAGTGAGGTCTGGAGGGAGGTGTAAGGGCAGGCAGGTGAGACTGGAGAAGGTGTGATCAGAACCACATCATGAATGGTCTCGAAGGTCTGGCCAAAGAATTAGGCCTTTATTCAGAGGGCAGCTGGGGGCTGTTAGAATTTCTAAGCAGTGAGTAACACCACGAGAACTGCCTCCTGGAAAGACTGCTGAGGTCAGGATGCTGTGGTCACAGTCCAGAGGGAGACGCTGGGGCCTGGCTGGGGGGCGGAGGAGGGGCAGATGCTGAGATATCGTGAGGTAGACTTGATAGTACTTCGCAATGCTGCACTGTGACTTCCTGTCCTTGTAGGGTGATCCAGGACCTTCAGGACCGAAGGGCCAGGCAGGAGAAAAGGGAAGAGCTGGCATGCCTGGTGGGCCTGGCAAGAGTGGCTCCATGGGGCCTGTTGGGCCACCGGGTCCTGCAGGAGAGAGAGGCCACCCTGGATCTCCAGGGCCTGTGGGGAGCCCTGGATTGCCCGGGGTACCTGGCTCCATGGTAAGGGGAGGCTGGCAGCCACAAACACTGTCTAGGCATGCAGGGCGGAGCACGGATCATGTTAGAAGCTCCAGCTGACGTTCTGCAGGAAAGAGAATAACTCCCATATGAGCGGCTCTCAACTGTGTGTGGGAGGGTGGGTGGGGGTTGGGGACCCTCTCTCCAGAAAAATGCACTTATGCACAAATGTTTTGTACCATTTTGGGGGTTAGGATTAAGTATCCGTGGGCGGCTCCTGGGACCTATGATTCCCTCCCCATCCTTTATTTCCATAAAACCTTTCCCCAGCAGGAGAACAGCAGGCTTGGGAGTACAACTGAGGCAGGTTCTCTTCTCTTTCCTCAGGGAGACATGGTGAATTATGATGAAATCAAGAGATTCATCAGACAAGAAATCATTAAACTGTTTGACGGTAATCGGCAGCCACTGAGTGACAGCGGGTGCTGCTTGCCCTCCCCAGCTGCTTCTCCGTCCTGCCCTGGCCTCCTTTTCCTATCCCTCACTCAGCCCCCACACCCCACTCACAGGCACATGTTCAAGTAGACTTCAGACCTTCCTTGTCACCTGATCTGTTCAGAGATAAAATGATTCCCTGCTGCCCTCCCCAAGCCCCCACTGGAGCAAAGGAGACAGACAAGAAAACTGACATCAAATGAGTCTGCATGAAGTGAGCTCTAAATAGAAGGGCGAGCAGCGACTCTAAGATGGCTGGTGTGGTTTCAGGCTAAGCATTTTTTTCCTGTTCATTTGCTCGTCCAGCATTGATATGCTAGGGACTGGGGGAAACAAGGACCCTGTCCTCAAGGGACTGGACATTGTGACTGGGGAGCAGACCTTGAATGCCAAGCAAGGAGGCTGGACTGTAATCTGAAGCCAGCAGTGAACTAATGAAGGGTGTCCGAGAAAAGAGGTGCCAGAATCAGATCTGTACTTGAGGAGGGTCCCTATGGGAAGCAACGTGGAGGCCAGGGCACGGGCGACCACAGAGATTAATCCCCACGTTCCTTGCTCTGACATCCTCCGAAGAAAGGCAGCTTTGGTCCCCGTGTTGGCAACCTGTCTGCAGCATCTGCAGTCATGCTGAGTCCCCAGGGTGCCCCGTGACCTGTCTCTGTCTTTTCTTACAGAGAGGATGGCTTACTACACCTCCAGGATTCAGTTCCCCATGGAGGTGGCGGCAGCTCCGGGACGACCAGGGCCCCCAGGGAAGGATGGTGCTCCCGGCCGACCGGGCGCGCCAGGATCGCCCGGGCTCCCCGGTCAGATTGGCAGAGAAGGGCGGCAGGGCCTGCCAGGAATGAGAGGTAGCTCTGCCCTCCAGTTCCTGAGGTGCACACGTGGCTCTTTGGGGCACACGTGAACACTGTATAAGTTCTGTTGTGAATGTATTTGCATGTATGTGTGTGTGTTTCAAATAATCTGACTGGGTGTGTCATTTTTCTGCTCGGGGATAGGCCTTCTTATTTTCTTTTTTTTGTCCCAGGATTGCCCGGTACTAAAGGTGAAAAGGGGGACATTGGTGTTGGCATGGCAGGAGAAAATGGTCTCCCCGGCCCTCCAGGTAGGAAAAGCTAACATTTGAGACCATGGATCTAAAGCAGCTGAGACCTGCTTTCTTTGTGCTCCTTCTATAACACAGTCATATCGAACCTCAGATAACTACAGGCCTGTCAATCAACATTTACAGTAATGCGACTGTGTGCAAGACACCCTACTAGGGCGTGTGTGGGAAGACCCAGTACCTGTCTTCAAGTCCTAAACTGGGCTAGCATGACGCAGAGGAAGTTAGGCCAGGGAATGCGAGTTCAAGTCCTACTCAGTATTTTACTGGCTGAAGTCACCTAAGGTCATTTAAGCCAGGCTGCACAGTGAAAGACCTAAAAGTGAATGACCCAAACCTCACCACCTGGCTCTGAGTCCCAGCTCCACTTACCCTGTGCAACCGCCCTGAGCCTGTGTCCTCATCCACAAGATGAGCTAATAGTTCCTTTCTTGTGGAATTGTCAAGATTCAATGAATAATGCACAAAAAGCACTCAGTTTTGTGCCTGACCCATAAAACTAGCCAGTGGTACTGTTGTTATTGTAAATTAATATAAGGATCAGGTCAGGTCTTCATGAGAACATGTAACCCGAGGAGTATTCATCAAATGTATTATTTAGTGTGACCATTATTTCTTCTTTTCTTGTGATCTGGGGTCTCCTGATTTTCCCTTTCTGACTCTTCGCTCCCTAGGTCCTCAAGGTCCTCCAGGGTATGGCAAGATGGGCGCAACTGGACCAATGGGCCAACAAGGCATTCCTGGCATCCCTGGCCCCCCGGGCCCCATGGGCCAGCCAGGCAAAGCTGGCCAGTGTAATCCCTCGGACTGCTTTGGGGCCATGCCGATGGAACAGCAATACCCACCCATGAAAAACATGAAGGGGCCTTTTGGCTGAAATCCCCACCTCCGTTAGATGAAGGACTCCATTGGGAACAAAAGGCTAAAACTTATGAGACTCTGATGGGTTGTGAATGTTTTTTTTTAATTGCTATTAATATTTTTTTATCAATAAATAAAAATACACAAAGCTATCTGCAATCCCACTCCCAGTGGGGTTTCTATGGTGCTGCAGCTGATCTTCCTGCCATCCTCCTTTGTCATTTGGTCCCAGGGTCAAAAAGGGCATTTCCGTCATTGTCTCTGGTCAACCAATGGAGTTGTGGGATGCTGCTGTACAGGGTGCTCCCAGCTCAGCTCACCTCTGCCATGCTTCTGAATCACCCCCTGGTCCTCTGGACCTGGTGTCCTGTCCTTCATGGCACTTCTCAGAGTCAGAGAAGGGGCATCGCTCAGCCTCTCCCTATGAGTGAGCCAAAAGCAGTTTTGAAGACCCACTTCCAGCTCATAAAAGCCCCTCTCTAAAGAAAGCAGTGTCGGGTCCCCCCCCCCCCGCACCCTTTTCATTTCTTGAGTGTGACCCAAAGCCAATCCGAGCTGCACCTTTGGAAATCCCAACCAGTGCTGAAGTGCACCGATCTGCCTGGCAGCACCTCCAAGCGTGCAGTCTTCTTGCTGCTCCAGTAATTCTGTGATTAGAAAGCCTGTGAAATAGGAAAGATAGGCTCCAGCCCCTGGCCTAGGCAACCAGGGAATGCTTCTCCAGGAAATGAGCTGGAACCTCCCGCCTAGACTGATGCATGGCCCTGCCACCCACTCTCCTGGACTGCAGATGGCATCTTTTGTTATTCTTTGTTAATCCAATGTGTAGTGCTTTTCCTGTACATGTAAGCCTAGGCCTTTAGAAACAGTTGACCTCAGGGCAAAGGGGTCACGGGTGAGCCACAGTCAGATCTAAGTTTGTGGTCTTCAAAGTCTACGGGGAGTCCGGGGATCTGTCTCCTGTCTCCTCCACATGTAAAAAGGCTGGGCACTAAAAAAGAGAGCAAATTGATTATAGAAACATTCTGTTTCAAGCTACTTCTTTCTCTACTTTTCAGATTTCTTTTCAGGCCTGATGGGCTGGAAGCCCTGTGAGAAAGCCATAGGCCACATCCAGCAGGACTTCCAAAGAGAACCTCTTTACTGGCCCCAGCTTTCTGGAAGTTTTATCCAAGTTGGATAAACTTCAAAGGGAACCCACAGCAGGCACAGAAATGTACCCAGGCTCTAGCTGCTCATTCAAATTGCCTGAAGCCTTCCAACTGGCTGTCCAATCTCTCCAGAGCTGGCATTTCCACATAGTTCTCAAAACCCCCTCCTCCAGTTGGGCCCCAAATACCAGGGGCCCAGTATGTGGGTGGCTTTTCAGAACATATGCCCTATTTTTTTCCTGCCAGGAGCAGAGGTGTGCCATGGCCAGGGGAATGACATCAGGCTGACACCCTAGCAAGCCTGAGTGTCTCGCATGATGTTGTCAGATAAAGGAGGAGTCAATCTTACTTTATCTCTCAGCAGAAAGTCTCAGTTAACTCTGGTGCTAACATAAAATATTAAAAAGCAAACGCATCACCTTTGCATTGAAGTGACAGCCCGTCTGGACAGCGGCTGAGCACAGATGCTAAAGCGCTCCCATCGGAAAGCCAGCTTGCTCTTTCAGCCCATTTTCTGTGAAGTGCTAACTGATGATGAACCTCCTGACAAGGAGCACATTGGCACGAGGAGAAAGACAAGCAAGGACCAGCTGTTGAACTGAGCAGGTTGGCTTTGAAGGCCAGAGGGGAAATCGCTATGAGGAAACATCAAACTCTTTCCCCTTTGCGGGCCACCCAGGCGTCGGTCCTTACGGAGTAAGTGATGCTTTCTTCACTTTTGTTCCTGAGTCGAATCCATCCTGCTCTTAGGGGCTTCTACGGCAGGCTAGGCTTACGCTTTCATGATTTGAGTGCTAGCTCCCCCGAGTTTGAAATTGCTGTATTTTCTTGGACCATGAAGAATGAGATGGAAAGCTGAATTTTATAGTCTTTCTATTCCTATGGTCAGCAAAAAAAATCCATTGATTTTTGCTCATAAGTTCAGGAACTGAGTAAGCTAAAGAGAAAGGAAAGGGGGGGGTGTGTGTGTGCACACATTCCACTTCTTTTAGGCATTCAAATTGCCTCACATTCCCGCCCTGTTAGCCTTCTGTCTTCATTTCTTAGTGTATTCTAGGCTTTTGAGGCAACTCCCAGGCCATGCAGATTGGCAAAGTCGAACTTGATGAGTCCATTTCCTCTTTCCGCTCTGTGCCAGGAACTGGACTGGGCTCTGGGGATTCAGAGGCAAACTAGACAGATACGGTTCCTGCCCCCGCAGTGTCTGTGGGGAGAGCAGACAGTTAAACGAGCAATTACAATAAAGTGGGAGGATGGGGCCAGGCCAGGCACCAGGGAATCACAGCACCGAGGGACCTAACTCTGTCTCGACAGAGATGGATGTAGGCAGAGGGAAGAACCCGTGCCAAGGTCCAGAGATGATGGAGAGCTGCATGCTGAATGAGAGCGTGGTGTGGCTGGAATGCCAAGTGTGAGCAGAGCAGACAGTGGGGAGCAAGGGTTTCCTTCATGGGCGAGTCGAGTCAGGTTTGCCTAATGAGGAGTTCGCTGATGACAGTGTGAAGAGTGGGTTGGGGGGTCTTTAATTTGAGAAACCCTCTTCTCTATGAGATGGAGAAAAAGCTGCTGCATATTTATTCTGCAGAGCAAAATCCCAAAATGCGATGCCTTCTGGAATTTAAATTTTCCTTTTTGGTCATAAGATTTTCCTGTCACCAGAATTCAACAGACTCTATTTAGACTCTTCACGCGTGGTCTGTTAACCCCCTTACCAGACTAGACCTTTTTGTTGTCCTGAATCATGTATTGGAATGGAACACATCAATGCATTCTCCATGAGATTCCACAGTGGAAGGGGAGTGTGGCCAAACTGCCACGTCTGCTCTTCTCATTTTTTCTGTTGGTTCTGTAGAAAGCTGCAAATCACACTCTGATGCACAGCATCCCACTGGAACTTGCATTTTGAACTGGCTCTAGTTGGAATCAGAATTAATACTGTAATAATTCTGAGTGTTGGTCTTCCTTCTCAGGAAGCAATACTGGAGCTCGGCGCTGAGCCAGGATGCCTGTGGGGAATGATGTGTCTCTAGGGGAGGTGGTATTTCCCAGTGGGCGAGCCTTCCCAGGCTTTGCCTCACTGCTGCTGGGTCAACCGCAGGGCTTCCATGAACTCAGGAAAGTGCGCTGTGCTCTCAAAGGGCTGGAATCCAAGTTTTCTTCTTTGGCTGAAGCTGAAACAATAACAGGAACCTCCCCACCCACCTCTGTCTGCTTCAGGTAGTTGAGGTTTTGGAAATGAGTTGATTGTTTTTCAATCTTTGCAAGATCCTCACCTCCCTTTTATCCAGCCCCCTCCAAAATAAAACACCTGGGCCTGCTGCAGTTCCTCAGAGGCGCAGTCCAGGGCTTGGCTTTGACTGGTCTCTGAAAGATGCCCTGAAAGATGATTTGGATGCCCTTGACATCCACCAAACCGTTCTCCTAAGAGCCCTTTGCTGGGCAGAGGAAGTTGGGCCATGAAATTCTCATAGGAGTTTTATTCTCAGCACCTAGACAGAACCTAGCAAGTGGTGGGAACTCAACAGGTTAATATGTTTGTGGAATAAAATGAGCGTGCATCCCATAAATCCCAGTTTGCAGGCCAGGTGCCACTATTCTCTCTGCCAGCACATTTTTTTGACCTTCAGCTCAGACTACAGGACTTCCCCCTTTCTGAGATTTTGCAAGTCAAATCCACCAATTTTTTTTTTTGTATTGGGGGGTGGGGGATGATTTACAAAAGTGAAAAAGACAACACCTACTAAATACGAAGAACTGAATAGTAAAAGATTGTGGACATGGGTTCAAACCCTGGCTTTTCCATTTATGTCTTTGATAGTAGGGAAGTTACTTACCCTCTCTCAGCCTCAGCTCCTCATTATAAATAGGTAACAGTATCTTCTCAAAGGATTGTGGTGAAAATGAAACAACGCATTGTACTTAGCACAATGTCTGGCACCTAGTAAGCATTCAAGACGAAATAACAACAACAGATACAATTACTAACATTTACTGAATTCATGCCACATACTGGTCTGGGCACTGGGGATAGAGGAGTAAGAAAAGGGCAATCCTAACATATACATACAATACATGTAAACTTTAAAGAGGACAATTCAAGTAGTGACATGTACTATGAGAAAAATGAGATATAGTGCTATGATAGATGACAAGAATGGGGGGCAGGCAATGTTACTTTAGATGTGGTGTCAAGGAATGTCCCCAACAAGGTGATATCTCAACTGAGACCTGGATGGCAAGGAGGAACCAGCCAGTGAAGAACCAAGGGAAGTGCATTCCAGACAGAGGGAAGAGCTAATCCAAAAGTCTGGAGGTGGGAATGAGCTGCTATGTTCTAGGGGTGGAGACCAGGGCAGCATGGTGGGAGTGAGCTGAGGACAGCAGTGGTGGGAACTAAGGCTGGAGATGCAGGCAGAGTCTTGGCCATATAGTGTATGCAGGTCATAGAATGCATTTCATTTTTATTGTAAGAGTTATGGGAAGCCTCTAGAGGACTTTAGTCCCAGGAATGACATTATCTAATTACATTTAAGACAATCATTCTGGCTGCTTTATGAAGAATCAGTGTGGGGGAAAGAGTGACAACAGGGACATTAAAAGCATGGAGAGAGGCTATTATAATGATCCAGGCCACAGATGGTAACTTGCACTAGGGTAATAGTGCAAACAGAGAGAAAAGAGTGGATGTGGCTCTATTTTTTAACTTGAGCAAATGGAGGGGTGTGTGTGTGTGTGTGTGTGTGTGTGTGTGTAGAAACAGAAGACACACAAAAATGCTCCTATGTTTTTTTTGGCCCAAGAGAATGGGGAGATTTTCTGAGATGAAAAAGCAGAATGGATTCTGGGGAAAATATCTAAAAGCACTCTTATCCAAGATAGGCTGGACTATAGCACAGTAACAGTACCAAGTGCAAAGGGAGGCAGGCAAGAGAGTGACTAACTCTAGAGCTAGGGGCAGGGGGCTATGGGAGGGTTAGGTGGATGGGATTGAAACTGAGCTTGGAAGGACTGGAGATGGGAAGGCTGCTGGTCTGGTGAAAGGAGTGGTTTGAGCATGTCTGGCCATGAGCAGACACAATAAACTCATTTTTCAAATCTCTCTGTATTTGTTTCTGACAGCGGAGGAAACTGAGACTCCAGAGAGGTTAAGTAACTTGCCTAAGGTCATACAGTTAGAAAGTGGTAAAATCAAGATCCTCACTCCAAAGCAAGAGTGCTAAATGGTGGAACTGAACCTAGGAGTACAGAGGTGAAGACAGACAGGGGCCGTAAGACATTAAATTGAAAATGTGAGGTTGGCCAAATTGTGAAGGGCCTGGAATGTCACAATGAAGAGGCTGGGGCTTATTTTGTAGGTGTAGATGAAGAGGAGCCATTGTAGGTTGTCCAGTGGGCAAGTAGCATCATCAGCACTGAGATTTTGGAAAGCATCTAGCTAGATGGTTAGACAGATGGGCTGGAATGGATTAACACCTGATAATACTATTCATTTGTTTATTTTTTAAAAATACAGTGTCAGGCACTGTACTAGATACTGAGGATGTAACAAGCAAAAACCAAACACAATCTGTGTCCACATGGAAGAACTTAACAAATTAAATAAGCATGCAAACAAGTGCCCAGCCTGAACCACCAAGTGGCAACTAAGTACACTACAACCAGGTCACTTAGTAACCAGGATTTGACCTACTTTGGGGATTAATCAAGGCTTTCCTGCTGAGAACTGGGCATCCACTGACCCCAGTTCTAGGACACACTCTGCCCCAAACTCATCGTGAACTAGGTAGGGCAAGTCACTACCTCCTTGGGCCTCAGTTGCCTCATTTATGAAAGAAGAGGCCCTAGATTATCTAATTTTCCTCTCCCACTCTGATAGTTAGGGACTTTTTTCTCCAAAGACCACAGATCCAAAGCTACTAACTGGCACGTGGATGTCCTGACATTAGAGTGAAGTACTTCAGCCACTGCCTTAATCCTTTCCAGAAGGGTCTGGTCTGTTCCCCGTTGTCACGGCAACCGCCTGGGCCCTCTCCCGGAGGAAACTTGGAGCTACGACAGCAACTATGCCACTACCATGCGTCCCATTTGCCAGGTTAAAACATGGCCACCGCTGTAACACCCCACCCAAGCTTCTCACTAAATAACCGGGCCTGACTCTACCGCAGGAAAGGGAGGAACAGCCGCGCCTGAACGACGAACGAGAACTCCGGAAACCGCCACAGCCTTAGCTCCGCCCGTCTCTCCAAGAGGCGCCGACCACCGCCCTAAACGTCACTTCCGTCGACTCATGCGCCCAGGATTGACAGTTACAGCCATCTAATCAAAAGGGGGCCTGACCCCTGCCGTCCAGGCTGGGGCGGGTTTGAGACCGGGAGGCCCCGCCCTCACTAACGTGTGACGTCAGAGTCGCCATGGCCAGCTATCCGTATGGGCAGGTGAGTGTGTGAGGGGGTGGACGAATCCAGGCAGGGACCTTTGAAAGTCCAAGCCCGGAACCCCGGCGTTGCTTTCTCCCCGCTTTCTCCGTTGCCTTCCTACTGAGGTCTTGCGCGGGAGAGAGGGGAAAAGGGATGGTCGGTCGCTCCCGTCTCACGTCACGCAGGACTGCGGTCTAGGAGGTCGCGTCGCGCCCCCTTTGACGTCGAGCACGTGAAGCTTTGGGGATCTTGGACCCCACAGACTCAGGTTGGCTCAGCCTGGGCCCCACGCTTTCTTAGGCGGGTCATCAGCACCAGATGACCAGCATCAGCGGGTCATCAGAACGTTCAGAGCACTTGTCAGTCGGTATCATTTGGAGCGTTGGATAAAAATACACCGCTGACGTACTGCATCGGAATAATCAGGAGAATCTGTGGCTTTAGCAGGCTCCACAAGTGAGCTTGTTTGTCTCCTGACTTAGTCCAACACCTGCATTTCACACATAGGAAAAGTGAAACCCAGAGAAGACAGAACATACCTAAAGTCATCAGGCAGTGAGGCAGGCAGCATACCCTGGAGTTGTAAGCAAATGGCTCTTCTCCACTTGCCATTCCGTCTTGATCCATCTAAGAACGCCACAGCAAGGTGATTCTGTGGCCAGAATCCTTTCTTGGATGACAATGATAGAGTGGTTAAGTGCAGTTGGGAATCAGAGGAAAGTTCACACCTTGGCTCCATCACTTAAGCAGTTTTGAAGCCCCGTGCAAGCCAGGTAGTTTGGCTTTCTGAACTGAAGTTTCCTCCTCTGTAAAATAGAGCCAAATAATAGGGTCTGTCTTGTAGAACTGTTGCGTAGAGTAATGGAATGATGCTTGTAAGCCATTTGGGACTGTTAAGAGTACAACAGGTGTTACCTTTTAGTATTTTGATTTTTACTAGACTCCTAGAAGATCAGTGTGGGAGTGCCCTCAAAATAATCCCTTTATTTTAAAAGGAGGCGACTGAGCCCAGAGAAGGCTCTTGAGTTACCCAGGATCACACTGATTTAGGAGTTTTTGTACATAGTATTTGGACCTCCATTATCTCGATCATGAAGGCCCTGTAGGTATGATAGCAGGGAGTATTACCCCTAATGTGTGGCTGAGGAGGTAGCCCAAAGAGGTTAAGTGTCTTTCCCAAGGACATACATAGCAACTGAGGGAATGAGGTCAGGGCTAGCACTTAGAACTCCTTTCACTGCATACTTAGTAGAGGTAGGAAAGAGCGAGGCTAGCACTGTCTGGAGTTAGGAAGCAGTATAACCTAGCAAGTGTTTCCCAAGGTCCATTCCATTTGCTGAGTCTTGTGAGATTTTAATAGGGGAGGATTCTGTGGGAATACCCTGTTAAATACAGCTGAATAAATTTATTCACAGGGCATCTCAGAATTCTTCATTTGTTAATACATTATAAATATGCCAGAAAGGGATAGAATATGCAGTATTTCTTAAACTTACTTAACCATGGAACCACTCCTATATACACACACACACACACACACATACACACACTTTTTTTTTTAAATGTCTGATCCTCTTTTGGTAACACTAGTATTCCAGGGAACACAGTTTGGGAAAAATTGCCATAGTGCATTGTTTCTCAGTGGATAGTCTGCATCAGAATCACCTAAGAGCTGTTTAAAAAGCACATTTTTATTTCTACCATAGACCCGTTCTGCATCAAGAAAGGGCTCAGATATCTACATTT
The DNA here is from genome assembly GCA_004026885.1 of Lyroderma lyra. Lineage (NCBI taxonomy): Eukaryota > Metazoa > Chordata > Mammalia > Chiroptera > Megadermatidae > Lyroderma > Lyroderma lyra. The sequence continues at coordinate 207,928 of PVJL010001363.1, read as the reverse complement.
TAATAAGCTTTTGGAGGTCATTTATGTGCATCCTAGAAGCAGTGACATAGAAATTCAGAGTCCCAACTTCCAGGTTAGACAAAACAGGACTAGAATCCCAATTCTACTACTTAATAGTTGTATGCCCTTGGACAAATCATCTAAGGGCTCTGAGCCTCAGTTTCCTACTGTAAAAAGAGAGGACTAATAAATTTTGACACTTCATAGGGCTGAAGTGAGGATGAAATTTGATAAAGCCTATAGGGAGTTTGGCACATTGCTAATACATAGTGTGTGCCAGTGCATGGTGGCCTAGTTCTTCCTGCTCTGATTGCTGTTACCATGCCATGCTGCCTGGGCTTATTATGCTCAGTGAAATATTGAAAAGGAGCACAGAGAGAAACATGTCTGGAATAGAAGAAGAAATGCTTTTGTTCTTCTATCATATCTTTGTCTACTAGTCCAGTTCCTGGTCCACGGTGTCCCAGGAAAACAAATGAGGTTGTTTTAAAGCATCCAAAGGCTTAGTGCCATCTCCCCTTCACCTGGTATGTAGCCTGGAGGATTCCATCCAATTACTAGGAGCCAAAATTGTAATTTTCCACTGCCTCCAGCCCCAGGGTCCTCAAGCATGAATTGGGTGTTGGGATAGTAAAACTCAAGTACCCTTTGATCCTATCAGGGAGCCAGCCTGATGGGGTTTCAGTGCTTAAGAGTTAGGTGTCTGAGGCCAGAGAGATTTGGCTTCAATCCCTGCTCTGCCATTTCCTTGCAAAAATTTCTTGGGAAAGTTTGAGGCTCAGTTTCCCCTTCTTTAAAATGGGGTCATAATAGTACCTACCTCAAGAGTTACTGTGAACATGAAATGTGATAATCCATGTAAAGTGCTTGCTCTGGTGTTTTGACATATAGTAAGTAAGTACTCCAAGTGGGAGAGAGATACAGGTACATAAATTGTTGAGTCAGTGTGGTAAGTGTTAAATGGGAGTAAGTGCAAGGTACTAGGACAGTGTAGGAGCGATACCTAACTCAGTCTCAGGGGGAGGAAGGCTTCTCAAAGGACATAACAGTTAAGTCCAAAATTGAATCTCCAGTAGGAGTTGGCTGCATGAAGAAAGGAGTGGTATTCCAGCAGAGGGAATAGTATGCACAAAGGCCAGGAAGCAAGCGAGAGAGACAGTGTTTTGGAAGAATTTAAGGAGATCAGTCCATTTGCTACAAAGAAGGGGAAAGGGATAAGAAATGAGACCATGGGAGTTCCCTGGTGTAATGGCTTAAGGTTTTGGCGCTGGCACTGTCAGCGCTGCGGCCTGGGTTCGAGTCCTAGCCAGGGAACTACCCACCAATAAATAAAAAAATAAAATAAATAAAATAAAAAACAAAATGAGACCAGGCAGGTAAGCAAGGTTCAGATGTCTTTTTGAGGAGTGTGCACTTCATCCTAAGAGTAGTGAGGGAACTGCTGGAGAGTTTTCTTCCATTTGTGCTTTGGAGCTATTGCCATGGGGCACTGTGAGAATGGGTTGAAGCAGGAGAGATGCAGCGGGGGGGGACCAGTTTCAAAGCTGTTGCGCTAATGTAGGGTGGAGAGAACAGTGACCTGGTTTGTGAAGCCTGTGGGAGGTAGCGCTGGGAAAGCTTGGTGCCTAATTAAGTCATTGGAGGGGAAGAAAGAGGAAGTGCCCAGGAGGGCACTAGGGTATCCCATTCACTGAGGGATGGGAACACAGAAGGAGGAGTAGATTTGGAGGGAAGGTCTAGGAGCTTCTTAGATGTTTGGGTCTGCAGCTCAGGAGAGATGGAGCTGGAGGGAAAGATGGCACATTCGGAGTGTCAGTCAGCACAGATGTGGTCATTAAAATCCTGGGACAGTTATTGGCTCACTGTTTATTGGCTGCAGGTTTCTGGCTTTTAAATATTTTAGGAGACTGCTGGTAAATGTGCGAAGCACTCCTCTGTCTTGTGATTGTTTAACCCCTTCGAATGGGCTCAAGCCTCCTCCAGCGGGCTCTTGAGGAGTAGCTTCGGAGCACAGGCTTGTCTTGTCTTGGCAGTGCAGCCTAGTCTCTTCCCCATCAACTTTTGACCCCACCAAGCTTCACAGGGGATTTGAGAGTAGAAGAATGAACGTTGAGAGCCAAAAGAAAATATAGGACTTTCTGTGCGGATTATTTGGGGTGGGGTGAGCTCCCCACCACTTGCAGGGATACAAACAAAGATTCCCGCCATTCCAATATTGACTGAGAAGTTGGACTGTAGGGTCTTCAGGATCTCTTAAAATCCTGTGGCTCTCAAATTGGGTCTAGGTGCTGGAGTGAAAAAAAAGAATAAGATTCTTCTGAGTCTCCCTGATTTCTGAGCCTGAAGCCTCTGAAAGAGCACCTCATCTAGCCCTTCCCCCTTTAGCCCCTCCCACTGTAGAAACATTTAGGACAGTCCCTGGCACTGGCACATGGTAGACACCCACTCATTTATTTAGTGAACACACAGAAGAGGGTATTGTAGTGGAGTCCGACAGACCTGATTTGAATCCCACCTCCCCCGTTCCAGCTGCATCATCACAGCCACAGAATTAAACTTTCTGCATCTTAGTTTTCTCATCTGTAAAATTGAGATAATAGCACTTACTTCACAGGACTGAGGATCAGTGAGAACCAGTAGAACTGGAAGCATCTAGCAAAACCTCAATAAAAGGATAATTGCCCCCTCCCCCACTCAATATTTCTGTGCCACTTTGGAAACCATGGTTACTGAACCCTTCTTGTAATTTTTTTTCCTTTCACGATCTTGTGTTTATGAGCATGAAATGCTCTTGGAAAAAGTCTGGAAGGGGTTGGCAGCATGGAGTAGTATAAAAGAACTTGGAGTCAGGGGCTCTGGTTTTTATTTCTGTTTCAGACCTTTACTAACAGCTCAGGGACCCTGGAAACCATCTTTCCTAGCCTAGATTCTGCTTCAGGCGTGGCTCCACTTCCTTCATCTTCTTGTGCAAGCTAGAAACCTGAGTCATTCTAAACACTTGCCTTTCCTCACTCCCCCCTCCATCTCTTCCCTAACCTAATTAGTTGCCAAGTCATGTCTAGTCTGTCTCTGAAATAGCTTCAGAATCCATCCCGTTCTCTTCATTTCCAAGTCTGCTATCTGGTGCAAGCCCTGCCTGTCCAGTGCCTGGTCTTCTGCCTCCCCCGCTAGCTCATTCTCCCCACTGCCGCTGGTTAATTCTCTAAGCAAGGCTCTGATCACGTTCCTCCCCTATTGGAAACCCTTCTATGGTACTCTGTTTCCTCCAGCATAAAGCCCAAACTCTTTAGAGTGGTATTTGTTTGTTCAAATGTTTGTGGAGGGTTGCAGGTGCCAGGCACTGTGCTGGACCCTGGGGAACCGTGATGAATGAGGCCCAGTGTCTGGTCCTGGAGAGCTCCCTGTTGCGTGGAGGAGACCATGGACAGACAGAAACTGCCCCAAGACACCAGTACCTCACCAGCTAATTGAATTACAGCAGGAGGGGTGCTTTGGACAAGGAGTGTATAAAGACCCTGCCTTTCTGAGTTCACACCTCATTCTTGCCCCTGACCCCGCTTTTTAGCCCATTCCTGACACTCCATGCTCGCTCAGATCTGTGCCTTTCTGTCGCTCTTCTCCCTTCTGTTGGAATGTCCTCTGCCTTCCTTTTGGAGAAGATTTGTGTACCCTTCAATGCCAGCTTCAATGTTATTCCTGCCTTTTCCAGGAAGTTCCTCAACGCACTTCATGAATTTATTCATTTTATTGCTCACTTATTCAACAAACAGAACAAATTCCTCTGCTCATGCCTCCTTGATAACATTTAAGTCGATTTTTCTGATAACACTGATTAGAATTATCATAATTATCTGTGGGCTCCCTAAGGCCCTATTTAGTTGTGCCCCTACACCTAGCAGAGAGCCTAGCACAATATCCTTGCTTGGTAAATGCTTGCCGAATGGTCTTTTAACAGTTATGCACCTCAGTTTCTTCATCTGAAAATAGGCCTACCAATATCTTCCTTAGAGGATTGTTGGCAGGATTCTGCCAGTCTTGTTTGTGTATAACGTGAAAGTGCTTTGTGAACTGTAGACGTGACAGTTATAATACAGGACAGAAAGGAAAGGGTTTAATTGCTTTCAGGCTGCACCTGCCCCCCTAGAATGTGATAGCTCAAAGGTCAGAAAGCACCTGCTTTGTTGGCCTGGGGGCATTTCCCAGCACCATGGGCTTTGCCTTTGGTGCCCTAGGTCAGATACAGTTTATGGCTTAGTTCACAGAACTTACTGTGGAGCAGCTACTTCCTGGCTTGGTGTCCAGCCTGTTCTTTGGGTGTGCCCTGACTTTGCAGAGTCCCACCCCCGTTTCTGTCTTACACTGGAATCCTGTGCCCTATTGTTTAAGGAAAGAAGGCTGTGGCAGGAGGCAGTGAGAGTCCTTGGGCTTGTGGGTGAGTGAGGCGTGATCTAACTCCCCCTCTGCCTCCCACTCGTTTTGGGACAAGAGCAAGTCCCTTCCCCTCTTCCACCTTAGTTTCCCCATCTGTAAATTAAAGGGGTTAAGTTAGGTGACTGGCCTCCTGGGCACCTTTCTCATCGCAGCTCCTTAACTCCCTTGAGACCCTTGCATTCTTTAACTCTCAGCTCAAATGCTGCTTCCTCATGGACCCCCCCCCCGCCCCCCCGATTTCACCCTCTCTCCTTTCTGATCCCATGGCGCAGGGCTTATGCCATTTTTAACACCTCTTTCCTTACACCGTTTTGTTAGATGTTGCGGAGAGCACCCCCATGCCGCTCCTGTTAATTGTGAGCTCCTTCAGAATGTTTCACCCGCCTTGTCCTCCCCCGCCCCCCGCTTCCCCAAGTTTACCTGGCCTAGGACTTTGCTGATAATAATAATTAATATAATAATAACAGCAGCTGTGATTTACTGATCACTTGCTTTATGCCAGGCACTGTTGTTATATAAATGGTTTGCAAACTGTCTGTTGAGTCAGCGAGGGTTCTGTAGAGCTGCCTCACAATCTAGCAAGGGAGGGGTCCCCGTGGTTGGGGTTCTGGAATCCCCCACCTCGCTTCAGCCAGGCAGCTTTCTTTTATCATTTAAAAAATTTTTATTTTATCAAGAGATTCTTTAGCTAAAAATTAAACTAAATTCTGCTGCATTTATTTCTTATAATCTGCAGAACGATTCAATGAGGAAGAATTTATTATATTTTACTTGTGAGGAAATGGGCTGAGAGAGAGTAAGCTACCAGCCTACAGTCAGGAGCTCAGCTGGTGAGAGCAGAGTTTTGAATTGAGCTTTGCCTGTGGCTTCATTGTCTGTGAAGGAGTGTTGCTACTAGCTGTGGTAGTTTCCAGAGCAGAAGAGCTGCCACGACACTCAGTGGGAAAGGTGGAATGGCCTGCTTCCTGTCCTCCCTCAAGGAGCCTCCCTTCCCTAAGCAGACCCGCATTAGATGAAGTGTGAATTTGACCTTAACCTTGAGAGTAACTGTCCCTAAAGCTACTGAACACAATAAAAAGAGCAAGTCCAGACTCTCAGTGGCTAGGCTATTCGGGTGCCTTGCACATTGACCTAGAACATTTCTAGATGGTACCATCCTCATAATCCTCCAAACTGGACCCAGCTGCTCTCTCTCTGTGCCTTTCAACTCAGCCTGTCTGCAGATGTGATGGGGGATGTGCTCTGCCAGGCCTTTTGCTGGCCATTTAAGGAGATAGAGTTGAACACTCTGACCTTCAAGGATCCCTGGCTGGAAGTATAGGGACATGGGCAAGAGAGGGGGGCTCCCTTGTGTGCTCTAATATACAATTGGCCTGGGATCAGTAGTCAAGAGACTTGGATTCTGGCTTCAGCCCCTCCACATAGTCTATGTATGATTTTTCTGGACTTGGGTTTCCTGTTCTATAGAAAGATGCTATTATTAATAGCTAATATGTATTGAGTACTTACTCTGTGCCAGGGTCTGTGTCAGACTGCTTCATGTGACTGGTCTCATTTCATTCACATACTAACCTGGGAGGTAAGCAGGCACTATTATTCCCATTTTAGAACATAGGATATTGAGACTTAGAGAGGATAAGTCATTAGACCAATTAGTAAATGGCAGAACCTGAACTTGAACTGATCCTTTTTTTTTTTTTTTTTTTTTTTTTTTTTTTTTTTTTTTTTTTTTTTTTTTTTTTTTTTTTTTTTTTTTTTTTTTTTTTTTTTTTTTTTTTTGTAGTCTGTGGGTAGTTCCCTGGCTGGGAATCAAACCCAGGCCGCACCGCTGACAGCGCCAGCGCTGAAGCCTTAAGCCACTACACCACCAGGGAACTCCCAAACTGATCCTTTTGACTCTTAACCATTGTACTATATTGCCTTAAAAATAGTATCTTGCCTGCCTGTCTCTCAGAGCCATGAGTGAGATTGGGGAAATGGTTTTGCATCATGAGGGTAAGGAAGACATGCTAAGGGTGAATGCATACGATAGATACATTGTTTGTGACCGAAGTGTGTCAGGGGCATGTAGTGGAGATCATTTTTGCACAGGGAATTCTGCTGATGGAGATGAGGGTACCACAGGGTGAGGATTTGGAATTCTCTTTGATTCATTTGCCTACTCATTCAGGTAATAAATATTTACTGAGCATCTCTTCTATACTGGGGGCTGGGGATAAAGTAGCAAACCAGACATGATCCCAGCCCTTGTGGAGTCCCCGTGGTATGCAGGAAAGGAGCCAGGAGGTAGGATTCCAGCCCTGACTGCAGGTCATTGCTGGTGTAACCTGGAATAGGTTGTATCTCCTCTAGAAGCCTCAGGTTCCCCATCTGAGTAATAGGGTCATGATTCTAGCCCTGCCTATAGGATCAGTTGAAAGAATGGCAGTGGCAGGGCTTTGTAACTGTCAGGTGCCATACTATGACTACTTTCTGGCCCTATCATTCTGACTGATTCCTTGCTTTCCTTGCAGGGCTGCCCAGGAGCTGGAGGACAAGCGCCTGGAGCCCCTCCGGGAAGCTACTACCCTGGTGGAGGGCAGTATGGCAGCGGGGTACCCCCTGGTGGCAGTTATGGAGGAGGTCCTGCCCCTGGAGGGCCTTATGGACCACCAGCTGGTGGAGGGCCATATGGACACCTCAACTCTGGGGGGCTCCCCTCTGGAGCTCCAGGAGGACCATATGGTGGTGCAGCCCCAGGGGGCCCCTATGGTCAACCACCTCCAAATTCCTATGGTGCCCAGCATCCTGGGCCTTATGGACAGGGACCTCCTCCAGGTAAGTAGGTTGTCTTGAACTCTAGGTACCTCTGACCTTGTTCTGAGTTATCCAGGACCCATCCTTGCCTTCCCTGTGGACACTCAGGCAACCTGGTCTCTGGCACCTTATCTTGCTTCCAGCTTCAGCTTGCGTCATAGGAATGAGAATTCTGTTAGTTAGCTTTGCTGTAGTAACAACTCCAAAATCTCTCTGGCTTACAACAACAAACATTTATTTCTATTGCTGTTCACACTTCCTCTTGCTTACGTGTCGGCAGCTGTGGTTTCAGCTGCTGAGGTTCTGCTCCATGTGTCTTTTCTTTCCAGGATCCCAGCTGGAGGAGCAGCCCCTGTGTGGGATATGCTGTTCTTGTGGCAGACAAAAAAGAGCAGGAGAGCTAGTGGGAATGTGTGGTGCCTCTTAAAGCTCCTGCTTTCAAGTACTTTATATCTCTTCCACTCACGTTCTGTCGGCCAGACCACATCCCCTGGTCAAGCCTGACATCAATAGGATGGGACTGGATTCTCCTGTCATGGAGGGGCTCTGCCAAGCAGTGGAGAGGATGCACAGTGCTCTTATAGGGAAGTGGAGATTAGCAAATAATTAGAGACAGTAATACAGTCTGTCATAGGGAGAAGCCCCATTTCTGTGTAAGGGAGCCTGACCAATATATATAGAAAGGCAAAAGAGTGTAGTCATTGAAAGCTTGGGCTTTTGGTACCAGACTACACACTGATCTGACCATATTACTGCGCCTCATTAGGCCTCCGTGTCCACATCGGTAAAATGGGTGAATACCTCTGCCTCCCAGGACTGTTAATAAGGATTAAAAGAGAAGGTACATGTACACATGGGCACATGGGAAGGGCTTATCAATATTCTGTGAGAGAACTCGTACTGGGGTATTCTTAGCAAAGAGGTATTCAGTGTTCAATGTGCTGACAGATGTGGCAAGGGCCTTCCCACTGAGAGATGCTGAGGCAGACAGAGGAGTGAATGATGATGTGGCTGGGGGGAGGATAAAGAGCAGACAAGATGGGGAGGGGGCTCGGTGATTCAGTGGAGGCAGAGAACTCAGGTGGGGGTTTGGGGTTCCATGAAGATGTCTGAATGGTATCAGATGGGATCAGGGAGTGTGAGTGCTCAGTCCCCTGCTTCCTCCCAAGCTCCTTCAATCAGCCTTTTCACAATATGCTGTTCCCAAGGGGACCAAGCCAGCAGCAAGGCAGCCTGGAACCACTCTGGCACAGCTGAAGGCCTCCGAGGAATGGCCCTGCTGGAAAGCTGCAGCGCCTTAGCACAGGAGGCCCTGAGGGGGGGATATTCAAACCTCGGGGTTCTAAGCACTGAGAGCCGGTGGCATTTATGTATGTGAGTCTGGAGCTTCTGGCTGTATACTTTCAGCTCCACAGCATCTAGGTGAATTTCCTCATCTGTTTAAAATCTTGTCTCTGAGCCTACATGAGGTCATTGCAGGGAAAGGAGCCCCTACCTGTGAGGATTATCCCTCCAGGGCCTGAGATCAGAGATAATCTCTGGGGCTGCAGAGAAGGGATGTGCATCAGGCTCTTAGCTGCTCACCCTCTGCAGCCTGCCCACTGTTGCCTCCTCTCCAGTGCAGCTAGGGGCCCCCTGGAGCAGTGCTTCTTAGAGCAAGACCCATATATCACCTGCATGGGTCACCTGGGAGGCTCCACCTCAGCCCCACTAAATCCAGGATCTAAGGTTTGAGCACCACTGCTGTGCAAGACAGGTTTGAACAATAAAGGTGTCCACTGCCCACAGGAAAGATGCTAATGGCACTCAAGACCCAAAGGGCCTTTCTAGCCTCCTCACCTGCATTGCCCCTCCCCCATCAACCGAAGACCCCCCTGGCGTACTCTGAACACACTCTGCCTCTGCCACATGCATTTTCTTTTCCCAATCACAACTCTTTTTCATCTTTTCAGACCCAGTTTAAATATCCCTTCTTCTGTGGAAATGGGACTGCACAAATTCCATGCCCTTTGCTAAAACTTTCTTTTGCTGTTATTTCATTTAATCATCACAGCCGCTCTGTGAATTAGGTGCATTTCAGAAATGGGGAATCAGAATGCAGAAAATTACACTATTTGTTAAGGTCACACAGCCTAATAAGGATTAGAGCTTTTTGCTTCCAGAGCCTGAGCCCTTCCATGCAACCTGCAGGGCCTACATGTTACAGAGACTGTCCTTTTGGGGACTGTGGCCCTCGCTCCCCCATGGCAGAACTCTGTTTTAGGAAGGGATTTCCCATCCTCGGAGGTCACAGTGGTCCTTCAGTCAGGCAGACCTTCTGGCCTCACCTTTGGGACTGTGCTGTCCAACTGCCCTTAGCTGTCTCTGGCACTGCCTGTGTGAAGGAGCCCTTTTTTGTGGGCATTTACGTCAGTAGGTTGAGCAATATTAGCTTTTTCCTAAGATAGACAGTCTTCTGTGTGTCTCCACTTCCATCACCACCCCTCCCCCTATTCCCCAGCTCACCCTGCGTGTCTTTCCAAGTGAATGAACCTTTCCTCCATCTACTGACATACACACAAAGGTACTTACATATTCCTGACAGACACACAAAGCTATTTGAACCATGACAACACTAATAATTAGCAGTTATATAGTGCTTAGAATGTCCCCATCACTGATTTAAGGATTTTAATAGATTAATTATATCTTCATGATAACCTTATGAGGTAGATGCTCTTGTAGATCCTCATTTTACAGATAAGAAAACCAATACACAGGGAACTTAACTAATTTAACCAGGGCTGCAAAATGGGGGTGCTGAAGCTTGAACTGAGGCCAATACTAGTGTGAATTGAGCACCTTCCCGTTCTGTGTCCAGCTCTGTGCTAGCCTCTAGGGGTTCAGAGATGAGTTTAGACTGGGATCCTGCCCACAAGTTGCTCTAAATCTAACCTGGAAGGTGCTAGGAAAAAACATGAACACCATGAAGTAAGCAGGGCCATAAAAGAGAAGTAGAAAGGAGAGGGGAAGGAGGCCTGTCTTGGGACAGAAGAATGGGAAGGCTTTATGGAAGGAGCAGCATTCCATTTGGGTCTTGGAGGGTGGACAGGAAATGGGTACAGAGAGATGAGGAGAAGGGGTGCACGGTAGAGAGAACAGGGTGAGGAAGGGCCCTGCGGTGCGAATGCACAGGTGTGGGTACCAGTGCGTGCAGTGCCTCATCTGCGCTGGACCAGAGGAGTGAGGGGCACAGTGGGGATAAAGTGGGAGAGGTGGACAGGAATGCACCCCATGGGGGGACCCAGAGGTAGTGTTTTAAGGATGCTGGCCTTTATTTTATAGGCAGTGGGATCCTTTGGAGAGTTCTGAGTTCAAGTGGGGGGGAAATTGGTGAGAACAGAGTTCAGTTTTACCAAGATTACTCGGTAGCAGGTGAAGGGTGGCAGAGAGTAGCGGCATCATCTTTACAGTTGCAAGGATGATGTGGCAAGGCTTTCGATTTGTTACAGCAGTCCAGGTGAGAAGTGTCTGAACCAGGACAGGTGCAGGAAGAACACGGAAAAGGAAGAGATACCCATGTATGGAACTGACAGCACTGGGCAGCTCTCTGGGTGCAGGATGAGGAAGTATCAAAGATAACTGTAGGGAGGTTTGGTGACAGGGATGTACCCCACACACCAGAGGTGATGGGGAAGGAAGAGAGGTAGAGATCCATGGCCACCCACACTCTGGCAGCTCCTGGTAGAGCATGTCAGCAATGCTCCACCCCAGAGAGCTGCCTGCTGCTGGGACTCTCAAATACTTGTCTCTGGACTATGTGTGTCAGGTGCTCAGCAGACATTTTTGGGTCCCCATTCTGTGGGTAAGAAATAATCTCTTTTCAGAGAATTCTTCATCAGCTGGACAAGTAAGTTCTTTAGAAACCGAAAATCAAATATAGGCACGACTGGAGCACTATAAGGAGCGCTGACAGATTCACCGAGTAGATATGAACCGCAAACACTCATGCTCCATCAGAATGAGGATGTTGGCTTGATGGATGGTGGGGGTTGGGGGGAAGTGGATTTGTGGGGTTTTGTGGGTAGGGAGAACCAATAGTCAGCAAGGTACTGAGACTGGCCCTTCCCAGCACTTCTGCGGATTGGCCTTGAGACCAGCCTCTGACTTTTCCCTGGTTTGCATCCCTCCTGCAGCTGGCATCCCTCCTAACGTGGACCCTGAGGCTTACTCCTGGTTCCAGTCAGTGGACTCCGATCACAGTGGCTACATCTCCATCAAGGAGCTGAAGCAGGCTCTAGTCAATTCCAACTGGTCCTCGTTCAATGATGAGACGTGCCTCATGATGATAAGTGAGTCCTGGCCCTTCCCCATGGGCTCAGGCTAGGGCAGAACCACCTGATGTGACAGTAGGCAGATGGGTGACCATTCTAAGGAGAAATCTTGTGGCAAGGGAGGGTTTCAAGCAGGAAACTGGGTTCAAGGTAAGATCCCCCTGGGCTGAAAGCTTTTTCCCTTAGATCTTTTCTCAGGTTCTAGGCTAGGCTGAGTCACAGGCTAACTCAGTTTCCCATTCTGCAGAATGGGACTCCATGCTCTGGTAGGAGATGGCAAGGAGGGTGTCAGCTGCCAAGCCTGCAGAGAAATTGTAGTTCTGGCAGGGGTGGGGGGCCGGTGCGGTGCTTGAGGAGGGTATGTCTTGGGTGTGGCATCTGGGCCTCAGGCCTGTGGTTCTGTGGAGTCTCCTACTCTAGCCTGGGGAGAAGGGCTGCCTCAGTGGTACCTGAGGACCCTTGACCCTCAATCTTGAAGCTTTCCCTCCTCTCCCTCCTGCAAGACATGTTTGACAAGACCAAGTCAGGCCGCATCGATGTCTACGGTTTCTCAGCCCTTTGGAAGTTCATCCAGCAGTGGAAGAACCTCTTCCAGCAGTATGACCGGGACCACTCGGGCTCTATTAGCTACACAGAGCTGCAGCAAGGTGAGGGCCATGGCAGGGACACAGGGCACAGGCAAAGCTAGACCTTTCTCTTTACTCCCTAAGACAGAGCAAGGTCTTTTCTCAATTAATACCAAATGCCCAACTGCCTGCAAAATGCTGCCCTCAACACAGGCCCATTCCCCGCCCCTTCTGTGACCTGCCTGGGCATTGAGCCAAGATCCAAGGTGGGGAAACACTTGCATCCAGGGTCAGGGCTGGACACCTGATGGTAGCACTCCTGTGAGACAGGCTCAGCTGGCAGGGGCCTTGGGGATGGAAACTCAGCAGCCCAGGGCACTTCGAGACCAGTATGTGTAACTTGTGCGGCACTTTCTCTCTGGTGTCTAGTCTGCAGCCCCTGCAGAGGGCTCAGAAAAATGGCTTCTATTGCCAGCTCTACTAAAAGGCAGTTTCCTTTCCAACTCTGGGACCCAGACCACTCTAAAAGTGGCAGTTGGGTTCCAGTGTTGACTCCAGAGGATGGGTGGTTAGTAGCGTGATGAGAACCTGATAGGGTGGGAGAAAGGACTCCTCAGAGAACTCAGATCCTTGCCCTGGCTGTGGATTTCAATCAGACTCTAGAGAGTTCTGTGGATGGAGGTAAGCTCCCTGTATCCGCACCCTGGTAGAAGGGAAAGGAGATGACCTGTACTGATCACCTACTCTTCTGTGGGCTCCTGTCATGGATATCGGTAACGGTAATATTATCACAACAAAACTGATATTTATTGAATGAACGCTTGCTGTGTACTTTTAATATGATACATTATTCATTTTTCCCATCATAGGTACTGTTTATTATTCCCCGCCCTTAGGTGAAGGGTCCCTTATGATTGCCCTTTTACTGATGAGAAAACTGTGACTTAGCATAGGTAAGCCGAGGGTCACCTATGCTAAGATTCCAGCCTGAGCTGGTAGATTATGCAAAGATGGAGGAAGGAAGCCTCCCAGGGAAGGACAGGGGCAGTGGCATGCAGGCTGTGACCTTGGAACTGCCCAGTAATTTCCCAACTACTTGCATAGGGAGATGATGATTTCATTATTTTTAACAAGTAATACCGAATGTTTATTCTGTGCCAGACACTGTACCAAGTGCTTTTACATGGTCTCCTTTTCATTCTTACTAGAACCTACTAGATAAAATTCATCCCCATTTAGAGGTGATAAGACAGTGGATTAGCAAGGTTACACAACTTGCTAAGGAGCTGTCTTGACTCCAGAGCAGACCCTGTAACTCCTACTGGGCGCCTTTGATGGCCACGCTGAGCAGGGTGTTTCTAGGGGGCTCAGGCTTCCTTCTGTAATGCAGATGAGTTGGAGATGAGCACAGATAGCCTGGTGTCTGTGCTGACTGAACAGACAGTGATGGAAGTTTGGAGAAAGAGGAAGGGGGCCTTCCAGCTAAGGGGAGCATCCAGACAGAGCCCCTGGTGTGCTCTTGCCATCTTGGACAGACCCTAGGGACTTCTGTCCTCTTTCTGCTCCTGTGTTGATCCCCTCAAAGTCCCTTGGAATGCTGTGCTCTGTGGATCTCGTTGATGGCAGTGCTCATGATGATTTTTGTGTCTGCTCTGTGTGTCCCTCCTCTCCAGCTCTGTCTCAAATGGGCTACAACCTGAGCCCCCAGTTTACCCAGCTCCTGGTCTCCCGCTACTGCCCACGCTCTGCCAATCCTGCCATGCAGCTAGACCGCTTCATCCAGGTGTGCACCCAGCTGCAGGTGCTGACTGAGGCCTTCCGGGAGAAGGACACAGCTGTGCAGGGCAGCATCCGGCTCAGCTTCGAAGACTTCGTCACCATGACTGCTTCTCGGATGCTATGACCCAGCCCATCTGTAGAGAGTGGCGTGCACCAGCGGACCGTTCCTGGCTCCGTATAGTGGGAGAAGCATGTGGGCCTCTCTTTTTTTCCTGCCCCTCCTAGAAAAAGATTCTCCTTTGCCTGGTGCAGCACTGTTCCCTAAGAGGGCTAGGAGTCCTGTGTCATAGCCACCGAATAGTGGGGTCCTGGGTTGAGGCCACACAGGGAGGGGCCTGACCTGGGAGAGGACTGGAAGTTGAATGTCCTTACGGCCCTGTGCATTTAGGTGGAACAGCCTTGCAGCAGGAGCAGGAGATGCCAGCTATTGCAATGGAGTTAGTGTCCAGTTAGCTGGGCTCCAGGCTCCAGTTTTCCCTTCTGTGTCCCGACACCATGGTCAGTGTTCATCGGCCTGTCACCATTAGCTCATGTGTTCCCTCCCCGATGCTGTCCCGTCAGATGAACCCAGTTTCTCCAAAGTGGAATCTGACTGAACATGAGAGATTTGCCTAGGGGACCAGTGGCTTGAATTCCACACCCCCCTATCTGTGTGTGGTAACTTCTAGCTGCCTGGGGGCTGGGCTGTCTCTGCTCATGGAGCTTGGGCAATCTGCTGTCTGAGCATCTTGGGCCAGGCCACTGCCCTCTGTAGCTCAGACCCCTCACTTGCCCACTGTTCTCTGCTTGACTTCAGTCCCCAGAGGACAAGTTCTCACCTCCCACTGCCAATGCTTTTTTTTTTTTTTTTTCATTCAGGGCCAAAAGTTCAGTGAAACTGTAAGCTTCAATAAAAGGATGACTCTTGCACGTTTTCTATTGTACCTTCCCAGCTGTGGGTTTATATGCTCATCTATTCGGCCACTTGTTTATTCCATGCATCGGATGAGTAAGCACTACCGTACATGACGCAGCGCAGAAAGCAGCAGCTCGGGGACACGGTCTCCGTGAGGCCACTCTCATTTACTAGGGTGAAGCTGAAGGGTTAGGGACCTGGGGTCAGCTCAAGAACCTGGCTGTGTGTCTTGTAAGTGTTAGGGCTGACATTCCGGACTAGAAGCAGCCACCTCAAACTTTGTATAGCATGGCTTTCTATTATCTCAAGCCTTAGTTTTATCTCCCAAACTGCATTTATTGTCATAACTTTCCCCCCATTTTTATTAAGCACAGACATCTGTACTTGCCTGCTGGATCTTCAGATCAGCAT
This sequence comes from Lyroderma lyra, assembly GCA_004026885.1. Classification (NCBI taxonomy): domain Eukaryota; kingdom Metazoa; phylum Chordata; class Mammalia; order Chiroptera; family Megadermatidae; genus Lyroderma; species Lyroderma lyra. The sequence goes on along the minus strand of PVJL010001363.1, from coordinate 192,737 downwards.
GATAACCCATCTATACTGACTGAGTGTGGTGAGCTGACAGAATTCCAACTGAAAGCCAAGACAACAGACATTCTGGTTTGCCAGGGGGGCCTTATCATGGGTAACGGTGTGATAATCCTTTTGCATTTTGGGGGTGAAGGTAAGAACTCCAAGCCCTCAGCAGGGCCCCCCTCCCTGCAGGGGGTGGTTGGGAAAGGGAGCTGTGGCTGTTTGGCAGCTCACTGAGGCCCAGCAGGGAAGCCGGGCCCAGCTGGTTCAGCCCCATTCTCTGTGGTACCAGAGTCCTAGAATTAGATGGAATCCAGTTTCCACAGGCCAGCTCCGTCTAGAGCTTGAATCCCCTCCAGGGCCCACTGTGACAAATTGCCAGTCTCCAATGACAGAGAACTCGGGGGCCTTCCAGGCAGCCCATTTCCTCTTTGACTCCTAGAAATTTCTTCCTGATATGGATTCCAAATCCTGCCACCATGAAACCATCACCCATTGGCTATAGCTTTCTCTCTTTGCCACCAAGAATATACACCACCCCTTTCTGTGTGCCAGCCCTCTAGATACCTGGGATCTGCCACCACATTTCCCTCAAGTACCCCCCGGGCTCTCCAGCAACTCTTCACTGAGCATGACTCCCCTTGGCATCCTGGTCACCTCCCCTGAGTTTTCTTCAGTACATCTGAGTCCCCCACATGGACGCCTAAGGCACACCATGGCACTGGGTTCAGCTAGCAGAGAGTAGAACTCCTCCCACTCAGGAAAGCTGTTCTTTTGTTCCCCCTGAACCTGGTGTCTGCAGAAGCCCATCTTCAGAACGGTGCCCGTTGCAATCTCTCAGCCTTGTGCTCCCCTGGGGCCGAGGAGCCCAGGACCTAGGTTGGTCCTTGTGGGCATGGTTGGCTCAGGTTCGGGGTCAGCCCTCACACATCATTCTGCATACTGTACCTCCAAGCCTGGCTATAAACTTGACGAACAGCTTTGGATCCTAAGGCCAGCAGGAGTGTGGAAAAGGCAGAACAGCCCAGCTGGCCTGGCCACAACTGCCCATCCGTGGACATGTCCACGAGAGTAGGACTGGTGAGTCATCTGTGGAGTGGGGGACGGACCACACCTTCCACCTGCCCTGGTGATGCCTAAGGGGAGGGCTGCTTAAGCATCCTTGAGCTGGGCCCCTGGCAGGGCCGTGGTTTCACCCTACTCCTTGACAGGTGAGGTCAGAAAGAACCCACAGCTCCATTAATCAGGTTAAGCAGACGTGGTGGTGCGCACGGCTGGGCTGGCCTCTGCCAGATGTTTCCCACTGCTCTCAGCGGGGCAGCACTGCAGACTGTTCCACTTCCTGCTCTGGCAACAAGGATCAGGGCCTCTGGCAGCCCTCTAATCATCCCTGTGGCAGACACAGCACATTTAGTCAGGTCTGTGGCTTTCACTTTTTACCCTGTGAGTTCAGAGAATAAATGCAAGCCCTGATTTCCAAGAAGGTTAAGAGAATTGCAAGTCAGTCTGTTAACCCTGCTGGGCCTGTGAGCAGACAGATATGCCAAGGATCGAGGTCCTGGGCATCCAAGTATTGGCACCACGAGAGGAGGCAGACTACGTGGGCTCTGAGGTCTGGTTGGAAGCCCATCTAGGATCCAGTGTATGGGGGGGGGGGGGAGTATTCAGCAGATAATAGCATTCCAGTGCTGCCTTGTCCTTCCCCACACCCCGCCCCCGCCCCCGCCCCGTCTTTCCCACCTTCCTCACGCCTAACCTAAGCAGTGCAGATCTTGTGCAGTGACAAGGAAAGGGAACATTCAGTGCCAGGCTTTTAATTACAATTGCTTCGGGCTGCTGGCCTCCATGCCAAATGGCCACATGGAAAGTGTTTAATCACACCCAAAGCCAGACGGATCCAGGTCCAGTCTGTGGTGCGTGCACACGGCACCTGGTGAGCGTGGGGCTGTGTCACTACAGGGGAAGGGCTGGGCCCAGATTAGTTCACACGTGCATCAGAGCAGCTGGCTGAGTGCAGCCTGGGCTTTTGGGAACCACTGGGCCAGATGGAAATGCCTGCTGGGGCAGACTCTAGGGAAGGGCTGCAATTGAGTAGGAGAGGGGTCTTTGGGAGAAAGGCCAAGCTCTGGAAGAATGATGAGGATGGATGGTACTGGAGTCTGGCCAAGTGAGAGGAATACAGTGATAATCTTGTCCACACCACATTACAGTTTATCAATAGCTTCCACTTTCTTGAGCATGTTTAATCCTCACATCAATCCTATTTAGGGGACACACAGCTCAGAGAAGGGAAGTGGCTTGCCCAGAGTCAAACAGGTAGAAAACCAGGAATGGAGCCCTGGCCTCACACTGCATCCAGCAGTCTTTCCACAAGGCGTGGGCTCTGGTCCCCCAGGAGCCAGAGGAGCAGCCCAGGTAGCAAACACGTTGCACCCTCTGGAGCCACCAGGGCAGCCTTCTCTCAGGGCAGCACCGTGGTGACACTGGTGAGCACCACGTGCTCAGATACTTTGGAGACGGAGCACCGGCTCTGCAAGGACAACGACTTGTGGCTGGCAGAGGAGTGGGGGCTGGGGACCTTCAGAGAGCCGCAGGGACTGAAGCCAGGCAGGCAGCAGGAGAAGGCGGCCTTAAACTGCTCCCGGAACTTGCCTGGGTTGGGAGACAGAAGACACAGCCATGAGGAGGGATGTGGCAGGAAGGGGTCTTGAGCCTGGGGACACTCATGCAGCTCCAGCCGAGCTGCCTGTGATGGGGTGGGAGGAATGCATAGAGCTGGGACTGAGAGAGCCCAGGGTGAGTGAGAACAGAGGTCCCGGAAGCAGGGTCCCAAGGAGAAACACGATTTTTATGATTCCTTGACTGCACTCTGACTGTGAACCCAGGGGCCCCAGGTCACCTCCCCCTTGGCGTGGAGGTGGAGGGGCTTGGGGGTCACCATCTATGGCCGGGCTTCTCCATCTCTGTCCCATGGTGATGAAAATGACACCAGCAGACCTCATACCAGTCACTGTGTGGCGTGTGTCAGCCTTGACTCCCGGTTGCCCTGGCACCCTGGGTGGCTGGGGTCCTTTAAACTCATTTCACAGATGAGATACACAGAAGTGCTGTGGCTTGTCCACAGTCACCCACCCAGAACTTGGACCCGGTTCTAATGCCAAAGCCCTTTGCTTAAAGAGGAGGAGAGAATGGGGAAGGAGGGTCTACCACAGCCACCCTGTTCAGCCAAAGCACACGAGGGAAACAGACTTTTTGCCCAGAACTGAAACCTTGGTCATGTTTCACCATCCCTTCAGCCTCTCTGGTGCCCGGCAGAGGGCCAGGCACATAGTAGGTGTTCAGTAAGTGTAGCTCAAGCAGGGATGCACGTCAGTCAGGAAGTCTGCCTCCGCGTCCGCTGCAGCATTCGTCTCTTCTCTGAGCTGGAAACCACCCAGCCAGCCTTGGTTAATTCTTGAGTCTCAATGAGGGTGATAACTGACCCCTTTTAACCTTTTCTTGAAGATTTTTTTGTGCTCAGGCTTGAATAGTCATCTGGACTAGTTCTTTAGACCTCATCCCAGAGTCACAGGTCTGGAGAGTTATGCTTCTGCTGAGCTGGGGTGGGGTGCAGGATGGTACCTGCCCACCCAGAGACTGGGAGGTAGGGGGAGGACATGGGAACTGTGGGACAGTGGAGAGGAGGCCTGGGTAGGGGTGAGAAAACTGGGAGCCTGAACTTCCAGAGGAGGGAGTGGGAAGGCTACTGCTAGAGGAGGGTAGATCCAAGGATGGTACCCCATTTTGGCCCCTCAGTGTGTGTCTAGCTGGGCATGGGGAAGCCCTCTTCCTGCCCTGGGCTGCCTCTGCTGGTGACCCTCCCATACCCCTGACATTCCCTCAGACCCTCTTCCCACAGGTTTGGCTCCCTCTGGAGCCTGGGTTAACCAGATGGGCTGATCGGAGGTCTTGCTGCGCATGCACTGGGCCGGGTGGAGGTGAGCTGGCCTAGCCCCGGCCCTTCTACCTGCTTACTGGTCTGCATAATCTGCAAAACTGGATCCTGGGTGCTGGTCAGCTTTCTTTGGCCACAGTTGAGAGTGTGGCCAGCCTCCCACAGCTCCGGGACGGGGCCAGGTCGTCCCCCTGAGGGGGCGTTCCCAGAGCAGGGTCACAGACCCCAGGACGGAGTAGGTATCTCCTCCCCCATCATCCCTTATCCGGCGTGACTTGGGGTGGGGAGACGGCTGTCCTGGGGACTGTCGCGGCCCTCAGTCAGTCTGCCTCCCCAGCCCGCTCACCGCTGAGGAAGTTGTAGATGATGGGGTTGGCGGCGCTGTTGGCATACACCAGCCAGTGCGAGACGGTAAAGCAGGCGTAGACGGCCTCTCGGTCGTTGGCTTGGCGGAACATCCCGAACACCCTAGGACCGGGGGCGGACTGTCAGAGATGGGGGGACGTGTGTGTACGTGTTTGTGTGGGGTTGCTCATAGAACTCAAGCTACAGGGCTGTAAAGAACAGGGGTCCCCCTGCCCCTTCATCCACATGGCTGCCTTTCCTGGGTCTGGGGTCTCAACCACAGGTTTGGATTCTTGAGCACAGAGAATACGACTGGAGTGGGCCTAGGGCCAGGGGCCAGGGGCCATCTGCTTCGTCACTGGCTATCTGATCGCTCCCCATCCACTTTCTCATCTGTCCTCACAGCCACACAATGAGTCATAGACACCATCCTTTGCTCAAATAGGGAAACTGAGGCTCAGAGAAGTCAAGTGACAGGCCCAAGATCACATGGCCAGGAAGTGGCCAAGCCCAAACTCACACTGAGATTGTCCCACGTCAAACAGCCTGTGTTCTTTCCCTGCACCGCACGGCGCTCACATGCAGTGCCCACGTCTCCCTCTGCTTAGCCCATCAGTGCTGTGCGCCCGTGGAGCTAGGCCCCTCCCTTCCTTCAAGGCTCTGCCAAATGTCACTCCCTCAGTGAGGACTTTTCTTTTAACTATTATATCTAAAAAAATATATATATAGTAAAAAGAAAAGCCACCAACCCGTCACTGTCACTTTCTATCCACTTTCCCTATTTTTCTTCATAGCAGTTATCACAGCCTGACATTAGAATATGTATTCGTTTCACTGTCCCACTGGATGTAGCCTCCGTGAAAGCTGGGACTCTGTCTCATGCTCTGTTCAGTGTTCCCAGCCCCGGCACCTGACAAGCGACTGAATGGATGAAACAACGTTCACAGTAGCCCTAGGAGGCCAGGACTGTTGTTATTCACTTGTTACAGATGAGGAGAGTGAGGCTCAGAGGAGAGAAATGATCCGCCCCGGGGTGAAGCCAGGTCTTCTCCAAAGCAGGGCGAGCTCCTCCCTCTGACCCCACAAGCCCCACCCCCTGCCCCACGTTCTTACCTTTTAAGGACATTGAGGACACTGATGGGCAGGTAGCAGAGGGCAAAGACCAGCAGCACCACCATCAGCATCTTGGCTGTCTTCCTCCGAGCACGCATCTGCTTCACCTCAGCCAGGAAGGCCCGGGCCCGAGGTGGGGGCTCTGGGCCCCGGCCCTGCCCCGGCGCCCCCGGCTGGTCTGAGGGCCGCTTCCAGTTCCTCACCAGGGCCGACGCGGTGCCTGGGATCTGTGCAGCACACACAGGGACCGCGGCGGTCGGGGGGCTCCCGGGGGGCCGGGCCCCTTTGCTGGGCCCTGCGTTGGGCTGGACCCGGGGCAGGTGTTGGTGGGTGAAGGGAACAGACCTTTGCAATAGGAAGGAACCTAATATTCATGGTAAAGACCAACACTCTGGACTGAGGGTGAACAACTTACCTTCAGTTTCCGTTAGCTCGTTGTGAGACCACCCCGCAACATGCCTTTTGGGGAGGTGTTACTGACCCTCGGTTACAGATGAGGCAAATGAAACGCAAAGAGGCAGGGGACCCTTGACAACATGCAGCTGCCCATCCATCCGCCTATTGCGGTGGGGAGGCCTGGCTGTGCGGAGGCCCGGGCAGAGGGTGAGCAGGTGGGTACATGGAACGGCCTGGGCCTCAGAGCTCAGGCCCCAGCCTTAGGACGGTGCCCACAAACCTACGATGGTTCCAGGCTCCTACAGCAGCCACAGATTTCCTCGAAGCCTCTGCCATCACTGGACACCTGAATCACCCCATGACAGCGGGCACAAGGCCAGAGTCCAGGAAACTTGGGGTCTGGGGCCAGCTCATCTGTCCATGAGCTATGTGACCTTGGTCAACTCACTTTCCTGTTCTGAGCCTTGGTTTTCCTGCCTGTTAGACGAGGAGAGTGACTGCTGCCGCCTGGCCTGGGAGCTGTGAGGAGCAGGTGGCACATGTCAGTGGACGGCAAAGCTGCGCGTGTCTTGGCCTGCATCTTCTCACAGCCCAGAACTGACCCAGGATTCACTCTTGATGGTGCCAGGGGCCTCTGAGCACCCCGTCACCGCCCCCTGATCCCGCCACAAACCCCACAAAACCTGCTGTGGGTCAGTTTGTAATAGAGGAAAGAAGGCAGGCCCTGGGACCAGAAAGGCTCTGCACTCAGCATCTGCAGTGGGTAACATTGCTGCTGGGGTGAAGACATTGTAAGCAACACGGAGGTGCCGTTGTTACTGTGGCACCAAACTGAGCACTGGACTCCCACAGATCTGGGTTCAAGTCCCTGACCGCTACTCACTGGCTGAGGGATTTGGGAGAGGTTGCTTTGCCTCCCGGGGTCTGTTTTGTCATATATTAAGTTGGGATAGCATATGGGAGTTAAGGGGATGCAAGGCTACCTGGAGATGCATGGTGTAATCAGTGGCAGTTTACTGAGACTAGAACAGTCAGTATTCTTCGGTTCTACGGTTGGCACTAGTACTTTTGTCCTTGAGTTTGACACGTCCTTGGGCCTTGCCTCTCTCTGGTCGCAGCCTGGATGGCATGTTCTGAAGGCGGAGGACCATCCACTTCCTCAGACCAGCACCCCGTCCCCTCCCAGCCCAGACAGTGATACCCGAGTGGGCCTCACCTGGCGGCCCCAGAGCTTGCGGAAGATCTGGAAATAGGCCATGGCCATGAGGCCCAGCGGGGCCAGGTAGGTGACAATGAAGAAGCAACTGTGGTAGATCTTGGGATAGAGATCATCTGTAGGAGCCAAGAGATGCAAAGCTTGGGCCCAATCTGGGGTTCCCCCAGCCTTCCCTGCTTAAGTAATGCCACACCACCCCAACTAGGGCCAAAACAGGCAGCTGGATTCCAGACAGGCACCGTGGCAGAGACCTTGGCATTGCCCTCCATCCTGAAGGAACTCCTCGCAGATGTCTGCAATAGAGGAGCTACCCACTCTAGGGGGTACTCCTGGTAGATGCCCATCTAGGGCATCCTCTGGGAGACACCCACCCTGGGTGCCCTGACAGATTTCCTGCCCTAGGGGTGTGGGACCCAGAGGTACCCATCTCAGGGATGCCTACCCAAGGGGCCCACCGTTACCTGCCCAGCGTTCGTCACAGACTGAGAAGAGCCGGGTGCGATTGGCCAGCTCAGGCAGCACACTGCTGCATTCCATGACAGCAGCCTGGGGCACCATGACAGCCAGTGACACAGCCCAGATGCCCAGGATGGAGCCACGGGCACGCCGGGCGGTGCTCTTGAACAGCAATGGGTGGCAGATGGCATACCAGCGGTCCAGGGCGATGAAGCTGAGAGTTAGCACTGCCACTGACACAGACACAGCCTGCCCCATAGGGACACATTGTCAGGCCTCTTGGGTGCCACCCAGAGACAGAGGGTGAGTGATGGCACTGACAGCCCAGAAACATCAGGCAGCCGGGTGCAGTGCACATTCTGACTTCACCACTTTCTGGCTATGTAGATTTGGGCAAAGCACTCACCCTCTCTGAGCCTCACCTGTGGAGTGGGACTACACCATTCACCTGGCAGGACTCTCATGAGAATAAATGAAATTATGGATGGAAAATGTCCAGCTTGAGACCTGGCACAGAGTAGGTGCTCCCCTGCTATGAATAACTTACACTTCTGGAACTTACTATGTGCCAGACACTGTCCTCATTGTCTTCACCATAACCCCTCTCACCCTGTTACAGATGAGAAACAATCAGGAAAGGTGAACTATCTCACCTAGGGTGATACTCCTCACCTGCCTGTCTTTATTCACAGGGTTGCTAGAGTTTGTTGGTTGAGTGGAAAAACTCAAAACAGTGGGAAATCCAAGCGCCATTCCTCTTTGCCCTGGGATGGATCCCTTCCCCAGGCTGTTCAGAAAGGGGCCTTATTCTGGGAAGCAGAGACGCACCTAGGCCCGAGTGTAGGTGGGCATTGCCTCCAGGAGTGCCCCCACCCTCTGGGGTACAAGGGTCAAGGGATGCAACTGAGGGGCCATTCCGGCCCCTGGCTAGTCAGACTTCCACCCGCTTCTAGCCCATCTGGACATCCTGATTCCTAGTGCGGGGAGAGAAGGACCTGGCCAGGAGGTGTGGGGTGAGGAAACTGTCTAGCAGGCCCCCTCAGATCTGCATCCCTTGGGATGAGGAAGCAGGCCCATTGTGCGTTTCTGTCTGCCACTGTGAGCTTGTGCCTCTCTCCTCCACAGTGTGCCATGTACTTGGAGGTGACCATGCGTGGTCCGCCCATGGCTATGTTTACGTCTGTGTGTGACCAGGCATGGAGAATCTGTGTGTGGGTATATGGGGCTATGTCAGTGTCCTCCAGTGCCAGGCTTGCCCTTGGGGACAGTAGAGGATGACACTGCAGAGGTACTGAGCCACCGTGTCCTGTCTGAGAGGCAAGACTGAGGGTCCCTGAGACCTATGCAAGGCTGTGGTTTCGTACATGGTGTGACAGGAGGGTGATGAGGGGCACTGGGCAGAGCTCACCTGCAGATAGGGGATGACCTTGCAGAGGGCATGGCCAAAGAGCCAGGACTCGGTGATGTCCACTAGCAGGCTGGCTGGTAGGCAGATGGCTGTCACCAGCACGTCAGCCAGGGACAGGTTGACAATAAAGTAGTTGGTGACTGTTCTCATGTGGTGGTTCCGCCACACGGCCAGGCAGACTGCGGAATGGGGGAGGGGGAGGTGAAGCCAAGGGCAGAGCTACATCTTCACGCAGCCCCATCAGCGAGCCCCTCCCCACCACGAGCCCGTGCCTGGAGGTGGGGGCTGGGGAGACCGGGAGAGAAACAAGGCCCAGCACCCCTTTCAGTCCCCAAGGGAATCCTGCAGCATCGCAGGGACATAGGGTCCTACCCAGTGTGTTGCCCACCAGGGCCACGAGGAACACAGCCACGTAGGCTGCGATGAGGACCCACTCGTACTGCTTGGGGTACAGATAGTCACGCCACAGATAGCGGAGAAACTCCTCTTCGTAGTCGGGAGGCACCTGGGGCGGTGCCCGGCTGCCAGTCGGGAGCCCTGTCTGGGCCCCTGGGATGGCCGAGGGCTCCATGAGCTCAGGAACCACTGTGACCAAGGGGCATCCCGGGCTCTGCAGAGGGAGGGGAGCCCAGGCCGGGCCTCAGCCCAGTTCCCTCAGGGGCCCCGGAGTCTTGCACTCAGATCTTTTGGGGTCTCAGCCCCAAACCTCCTGAAGGAAGGGAGGGAGAACAAAAGGAAACTTTAGGGAGTGTGACAGGCAATTTGCATACAAACTCACTCTTAGTTCTCACAGTCCTATGGGTGATGGTGGAGAAGGGCTGATCTCGCCCCTTTCAGCCTCAGTTTCCCCATCTATTCAAAGGCGTAATGACCGCACCTACCTCGCAGGACCGCGGAGGGAAGTTAAGGAGCTCTAAAGCTGCCTAGTGCTTCATCCAGAAACTGGTGCCGGAAGCCGGCTTCCCCATTACAGAGAAACTTGCTTTGCAGAGGAGGAGATGGAAGCTCAGAGAGGTTGAGCCCCTTGTGCAAGGCCACAAAGCAGGTCTGTGTGCATCTACCACACGACAGATTTGGGAGGGGAAGACATGTGATTGCAAATAATCTTTCTTGAGTCAGTTCACAGGTCCAAATTTTTAGTTAAAAAGAGTCAAGGAAGGCGTTAGAGACCCAGGCTCTGCCAACCAGACCTGCCAGACCTTCCCCGAAGGACACACACACACACACGCACACGGTGGGGAAAGGGGTGCAGGGAGGAAGTGACGACCCCTCTGGAGTGAGGCGAGAGCCCCAGGTCCAGCGGCCAGGTAGCTCATTCCGCCGGCTAAGCCCGTCTTGAGACCCCGAGGCCGCAATGCTCCCGGCGACCGCCAGGAGTCGCTAGGCCGGCGCGCAGGCTGCTCCCTCCATTCATAAATCCGGCCTCGCTCCCCGCCCCAGCTCGCTGGTTCAGACCCCTCCTTCCCCTGCTGGGCAGGGACGACCCCGGACATGTGTAGGAGGGCTGCCCATCCCTGGAGACCCCTGGGAGAGAGGGAGGGGACTCCTGTATACCCCCACTGAGCGTCAGCAGACCCACTCCCTGAGCGAGACCTCTCTGCACGTCAGCGGCTGTGAGGGGCTGTGGGGGGCGGGGGGCGGGGGGTAAGTTTTGGGGGGTAGGAGCGAGGGCGGTAGGGGTTCTGCAGGAGCCTGCCGGAAGGAAAGCCTGCTGAGGACTCAGCCTTCCAGCGCCCAGGTTATTCCCCGAGACTCTTGGCTGCCTCCGAGGGTCCTTTAGAACCCACCCCCGGCCTGGAGTTCCCCAAGGCCCCGCACCTGTTGGCTCCAGGACCCCGGCGTCCTCAGCTGCTGTTTCCCGGGTGACTTCGCCTCCCTGCCCCGAAGGCCGGGCACCTGGGGGGGCTCCAAAGCGGGCTGTGGCTGGCGCGGTCTCCGCCGGGCTGCGCGCCGCCGGGAGGGGCGGGAGGGGCAGGGCGGGGAGGGGTGTCCCCAGCAGGTCTCGGCTTCATGTCACCCAGTCCCGAGACCCGCAGGGCGGAGGGAGATGCTCATTCCTCCTCGCCTCCTACTTCACGCTTCCTTCCCACTTCCATTCAGGCTCCCATCCGCTCATACCGTTCGCATTCATTCAGCATTACCGCGTCCCGCCACTCCGCATTCAGAGCGCACCTACTATGTGCCGTGGGGCCCTGGGCAGCTTCGGAGAGCCACAGTGCAGAGGGGATCCCAGCTCCAGCTCTCCTGCTGCCTCACCTAACTGACGACAATGATGGCATAGGTGGGTCTCAGGAGTGAGAGAGGAGGCCTGCACCGCCTTCAGCCAAGCGCTGGCTGCTATCGGAGCAGCTGGCTCCCAGCGAACCCAGAGGCCCAGCTCACCCATCTCCCAACCCCCATTCTATCTCACCCCAAATCTTTTTTGTTTATATCTACTTTCCCCCTCCTAAGACAGAGATGGTAGTTGAGGTCAGAAAGTGGAGAGTCAGAGGAGTTGATTGATTCAATAAACATTTATTAAGCAGTGAGCCAGGCAATGAGCTACGTAAAAATACAGCTGTCATTTGTATAGTCCCTGCCATGCATGGTCTCATTTAATCCAGCCAGTGAAATAGTTGTTACTGTCCCCATTTTACAAACGAGAATACTGCACTCATATGGTTCAATGACTTGCCCAAGGTCACACAGCAAAGGCAGAGCTGGGATTCAAACCTGTGCTTCTCTCCACATCTACCAGCCTCCTCACCAGAGAGAGGCGCCAGGCTGGGCTTATGGCCTGGCAAGTCCTCATGGTGCCAGGAGAGCTATGAGGGAGCCAAGGGGAGCTGTGGGGCACCGAAGGATAGACTGATCCAGCCAGGGCATCAGGACAGGCTTCCTAGAGCAGGAATGTGTATGTACAAAACTGAAGAATGAGAAGGTAGCCCTGCAAGGGGATTGTGGTCACAGCAGATGCAAAGGTGTGGAGGTCACACCCTCCAGGAAACGCAGGTAGCTGAAGGGAGACCTGGGCCTTAGGCAGTCACCTTAGGCGGCCCCTGCCTCAGGACAGGGCCTTCCTAACACATTAGATCCACCCTCCTTTCTCACCCCCAGAGCCTCACCCTTCCCTCCTGGGAGGTGATTCCTGAGATGTAACCTCCATCTTCCTTTCTTCAAAGGAGCTGGAGCTGCTGTGCTGTTAGGCACGCAGTGTGTGGGAGGGGAGCTGGGGCAGCACAGCAGACAGATCTAGTGACCTTCCCCTCTC